>CM021100.1:89647548-89971583 GCA_007115665.2 Sequoiadendron giganteum
TGGATTCAATGTGCAGGAAGAATCAAATGATGATAAAGGTAAGAACCCAGTGCTTCCTGAAAAACCCCCTATCCCTAGCAAGGAACAAGGTAAATTGAAGCCGAAGGAACCTAATGGCTGTTGGACACTAAGATTCGATGGATCTAAATCCAAACAAGGTGCTAGAGCAGGATTTGAATTGATTAGTCCTAAAGGTAAGAATTACTTTGTTGATCACAAACTCCAATTCCAATGTACTAATAATGTCACTGAATATGAGGCTATGATCCATGGCTTACTGATGGCATCAAGGAAGAAGGTTAAGATATTACAAGTGTTCAGAGATTCAAAGTTAGTAATCAATCAAGTAAGAAAACAGTATTCATGCCGTGATAGAAGAATGACCAATTATAGGCATAGAGTATGGGATCTCATCGAGGGATTCGATGCTTTTAATATCCAATTAATCCCTCAAAACAAAAATCAAGTTGTTGATTCTCTAGCACAAGATGTTAGCACCTTACAACTTCTATCACTTTCAGGATTGAAGAAATTTAAAGTCGAACTCACTCCAATTCCTTCAGTGCCTGACAACGTTACTAATTTCTAGGTATTTGAAGATGATAAGCATATTCTGGACTTCATCACAAGCTATGATGTGTTTTCTTCCCAATTTATTGATGAGATGGAGCCTGAGGAAGCAGAAATTGACTTTGGAGGAATCATCAATCTGAAGACTAATACCATTCCCAGAGGTATGGTACAGCTTGAACGAATTTTTGATTTATATAAGATAAGAGATCAAGAAAAATAGACTAAAAGGGAGTCTCTCAGCATCCAGTGTGAGACATATAATATGGGGACATCAGAGGAATCAAAGAATGTTTTTATTGGCAAGGTATGTACTCCAGAAGAAATAAAGGGAATTATTGATACCTTACATACATATCATGATGTAATAGCTTGGAGTTATGAAGATTTGAAAACATATACTTCAATCATCACACACACCATTCCTTTGAAGTCAGATGTCAAACCATTTAGGAAAAGACAAAGGCCAATTAACACTTTATTGGAACCCATTATTCAGAAAGAGGTGTAGAAACTGCTTTCAGCAAGCATTATATTTCGAGTAAGACATTCTACATGGGTGGAAAATTTGGTTCCAGTAAGGAAAAAGAATGGAGAAATTAGGCTATGTGTAGACTTTAGGAATCTGAATAGAGCATAAGAAAAGGATAATTATCCAGTTCCTTCACTATATGAGGTGCTTTAGATTGTTAATGGATCCCAAATGCTGTCCTTTTTTGACAAGTATTACAGATACAACTAGGTTATGGTGCAATATGCGGATAGGCACAAGATTGCCTTTACTACAAAATTGGGAACCTTTGCTTACAGAAGGATTCCATTCAGGTTGATCAATGCTAGAGCTACATTCCAAAGAGCTATGGACATTTCTTTTAAGGATATAATTGGTAAGTGCATCATTATTTATATGGATGATTTTGACTATTTTTTCCAAGAAACGAGGTAATCATATAACAGACTTATGCAAGGTGTTTCAAAGATGTAGAGAGTTTGGTATTTCACTCAATCCAAGAAAGTGCATTTTTGGAGTCATGAAAGGAAAGTTATTAGGACACATTATCTTAGAATAGGGTATTTCTATTGATCCTGAGAGAATTCAGGCTATCTTGAAGATTCAGCCTCCTGCGAGTAAGAAAGAGATGAAGTCATTCTTTGGTAAGATTAACTTTGTTAGGAAATTTATCATAGGATTTGCAGAGATAGTCAATCCGTTGAATGCTATGTTGAAACAAGAAGCAAAGATAGAATGGAATGTGGAAGCTAAGGAGGCATTTGTGGAAATCAAGAAGGCTATCATTGAAGCTCCTGTATTGGTGAGTCCAGATTACACTAAGCCTTTTTACATATATTCATTCGCTTTTGATCACTCCTGTGCTGCAATGTTAACTCAAAAGTCTGATCAAGGGGATGAACACCCTATAGCCTTCATGAGTACTCCCTTAAAAGATGCAGAATTAAGATATCACAATGTAGAAAAATAGGCCTATGCTTTGGTCAGAGTAGTGAAGAAGTTCAGGCATTATATCTTGAGGAATAAAGTTTTTGCCATAGTGCCTGATCCGACAATAAAGTTGTTATTGATGCAGAATGAGTTAGGTGAACAAAGGGTGAAGTGGGTAACCATGCTACAGGAATATGATATGGAAATTCAACCCATGAAATTGGTAAGAGGACAAGGGCTTACAAAGACAATGGTTGATACAGGTCCTGATCTCACGGCTCAAAACTATTACCTTCAAGAGGTATCTCCAAGAGATTGGTATGACGAAATCATTTTCTATCTGTTGAATCAACAGTGTCCTAATCACCTTAACACAGTTCAGAGATAGGCCTTACACCTGAAGAGTGGAAGTTTTATGATGAAAGGAGCTATCTTGTACAAAAGAAATCATGAAGGTGTATACTTGAGATGTGTGGGAAAAGAAGAAGCTGCTAGAGTGATGATCGAATTTCATGAGAAATATGGTACAAGCCATGGTTCTGCATCATCCACCACACATCAGATCCTGAGGGTAGGCTATTACTGGCCTACTTTTTTCAAAGATGCACACCAATATGTGAGAACTTGTCACATATATCAGACTACAGCAAGTAAGGAAAAACATGCAAATCTTCCACTCCAACCAGTTCGTTTGGGATTGTTCTAGAAATTTCTTTTATAAACTCCAATCAGTTTTTTAGAATTAGGTGGTGGATTTCTTTTATCTGATGTTCTTTGTACTTGGAATTAGAATCACTTGTTTTAGATACACTTTGGAATATATTTGGGTCCCACATTTTCACACTAAATTAAAGATCCTAGAGTTGCATTGGGTTCTCGAATGATTTGGCCTGGTGAAAAATCTTATCCTTTGCTTCAGTGCCACTATGTTCCTCATCCCTGAGTGTGAGTCTCATTACTTACAAAGGTGAAGTAGAAAAGTTCTATAAAACAGAAAAGAGAACGAGAAAATTTTGAAAATTTGAATGAACTTCACTTTATCAGGAGTATCCTAGTATCTCTACTAGGGCTATAGATGCCCGACTGGCAGTAGTAGAGCTATGCTTGGGAGGGCCACAATGATAACCTCACTAGGGCTATGGACGCTTGACTGGCAGTGAGGCTCTATCCAAGTTTCTTTTGAAGTTTGAACTTTTATGTAGCCTTGGTCAGATTCGCTCTCATTCCCATTGCACTTACAGGATAGGAATAAATGCATAATACACACACTTGGACCTTGGTATAGGAAAAGGTCTTCTTGCTTGTGGTTTCTGAAACTTTGTTTATAGGAATCTTGATGAGAGGGTTGAAACCAAAGATTCTAGGTTCTTGATTCTAGTTTATCCTTGAAATTCTCTGGAGCATTTCTCCAGCAGAGTCGCCATTTGTTGTGCAGTTTTTTGCACACATCCCCACTAAAAGTGGGGACCCTTCTTTTTTCACTTTTTGGTGTTTTTAGCCCTTCTTTTCTGGGGGTTTTCACTTGCTTGATTTTGTGCTTTAATGTCCATCTTGCCAATTGAAGTGGCACACTTGAGTTTTATTGAAAGTCTTGAGTTTTGACTTTATTTCAAAGTTTTCACTGCATTCCGGAAAAATCGTCTAGGCCGGATTCTCCCAGTTTCCTTTCGATGTCTGAGGTTGCTGCCTTTTACCTTATTTTCAGGAAAATCCATATGGGATGGATTTCCCCGAAGTCCATCGCCATGTCAAATCCTCGAGGTTGTGTGGTCATGGCTGTCTTTTTGACCACATCAATGGCATTTGTGTAGATGTTTGGGGCTTTGATATACTGGATTTTGGGAGGTAAATGATCATTTGAGTTTGTGCATTTGCTATCATTCGAGCTTGAGTCTTGGAGCTTTTGGTATTTTGTTGGATTGAGATTTTTGAGGCCATTTGAACTATGCATTTGCATTACGTGTGAGTGGATTGTATCCTGCACGCATTTGATGGTTATTTGTTGGCATCACCAATTTCGACCCTTATGCTTTCATGGTATGTTGAAATGCTCTCTTTACTTTGTTGATTTTGAATTTCTTTGCTTCATTTATTTCCTGGACTTTCGTGATTTCCTAGTTTCCTTGGGTATGCACATCATCATTGGGCATTTTGGGGGTTTTGTGTTACTTTACCAGTCCGCTAGGTTGGTCGTTGATGTTTTCTTTTGGTTTGGTACTGCTTCTCATTTTGGCATTTGCTTGCATTGGTCTTAGACTCCCAATTCTTGTATGTGAGCAAGTCGTGCCTAGCTCCCTATGCTTTCATGGTGGACATTTTAGGGTTCTTGACCTAGGTCATGGCCAATCCTCTTCAAACTATTGTGAGGAATATTCTAAATTCATGTTTCATTCATTGGAGGTCTAGGTCAATTTATTCTCAAAATGCAGGCTTTAGATCCAGAGTTGTGGAATAGTGTTTGTGAAAGTAATGAGAAGGAGGATAGGTTCAGATTTTTGAGGTCCTCATGGAATTCCGCTTCCCCCGGATTTCCCTGACTTATCTCTTTCTTTCTTTTTCACCACTTTTTCCCAGACTTTGTTTATCTTGCCAAAATCCGTTCACTCCGAATTTTCCCAATGTCTGCAGTCGGGTCATTTTATCGATTTTGTGCTTTAATTTTGATATATCCAAAGTTCACCAAAATCCATTCACTCTAGATTTTCCCGAATGTTCCGCGGCCCCTCCTTTTTCCCAGGTTAGTTGTAATTGGTGTTGTTTTTGCCAAAATCTGCCTCTAGCGGATTCTTTCGAATTTTCAGGGAAAAGGTTGAATTTGATGATTATGGAAGGATCTATTTATTGATATTGTATTTGATTGATTAAATGAGCTTATGCTAAGTGTTTCTAATGGTTTTCCTTTATTAATTGATGAATTTAAATGATATTATGGGATTTTGCATGCTTGGTTCACTAGAATCCGCCTAGTCCGGATTTTCCCAAAAATCCTCTCCAGTGTAGAATCTGCGAGAGGGGCTAAATCCTAAACTTTGAGGTAATAATCTCTTGCACTTGTTGTTTCTTGTGGATTTGATTGTGGTCATCTTTATGTGTTTGCAGGAAGGATTAGGATATGATGTTGTTGGTTGAGGCAAGGGGAAAGCAACAGACCCAGGTGTAGAGACTTCTGCCATCTCAGATGCAGAGAGGTGAAATTGGATATAAGGAGCCGAATTCCTGAGAGCAATCTGACCTCAATTTGGTCTGGAATCACAAATACAAATGTAGGAATGTGGGACTATGAGGAGTTCAAGGCTGAGATGTCAGCACCAAGCCCTCCTCTATTGGAAAAAAGAATGGTAGACTCCAGATTGGCTCATGTGGCAGGTTTTCCTTCCATAGTGTAGTGCTATGAGCTGGTGCTTGAGTGCGCCAAAAATTATGATAGAGGGACATAAAGGATAATTGGCCCCCAGGGTAGGATTTTGGTTGGATTTTGTCTTGTGTCCATTGCTGCAACCTCTACCATGCCTGATAGGTCCCATGTGGTGGCTTTTGATAGGGATGGTGCCAGAAAGTATTATGAAGAGAATGTAGTCAAGTCTCAGCAGGTGATCAACTCTTGGCTAGAGAAGCCCAAATCCCATTTCTCCAAGTTGCCTAAGCAACTATTCAGGCTTAAGTTCAAAAGAGAGTACTACAATGTCATTACTCTTCTCAACAGGTTGGTGGGATTGAAGAGTGCAGATGTGTTTGAGACCTAGATGTTTAACGTGATTGCTAGAATGGAGCAGCGAATTGACTATCACTACATAGGTGCCATCAGTGATGTGATCCATGAATAGATATTCAGTGTTTTGCAAACCAAGACTTTTACCATGACCTCTTACCTAGTCTATTCATTGGAGAGACTTCACCCATACAAGGGGTTAAGCACTAGGGGTATCTTTGGCCAAGATGCCATCTATGAAGTATATCCACAGTTGCACCTGACTGGAGATCCAATGATGCCTTCAAAATGCACATCACCAGATTGCTCCAAGGTGCAGAGCATATGAGAATTTTTGATAAGGCAAAGGAATTGATAAAGAGATATGGGGCATGGTTTATCTAATTCCCAACTTTCTCATACATTAGAATTGGTGGTTTTCAGAGGACTCCCTACAGACCCTGTAGATATCCTACTGATCATGTCATATTATTGTAAAGGGAGAGATGACAGGTTTTGGGAATGATTTCCCCCTAAAAATTGGAATGGGTGAGGTGTGTGCTTCCATTCAATCTGCTCATGCTTCTGAGGAGGAGATGAGTATTCTTGGTCTCTCCTTTCATTCTAAAAGGGTAAGGTTTGATATCACTGGTGAAGCTCAAAAGAAGGCCAGTAGGGAATATAGCCATAAGGCTCACATTGAAGATTACTAGCTTAACCTTGCTGATGAGTTTGAGGTAAGAAAGAAGAGGTTTTCTAGATTTCTAGTGGATTTGGTGAGACTATACAATGTAAAGGCCATCCCTGACCAGGTGGAGGAAGATGGAAATGTGATCCAGGGTCATGTTTATGAGGTAGTAAAGGATAGGCCAGTTGGAGAAGTTGACTGGTTAGAAGAGGAAAAGACTGAGTTGGACTGAGTCATGGCCCTAGTGATCAAATAGACCAAGATGTGGTTGAAACACAAGATGTTGGAGCTGGAGAGCAAAGGTGTTCCATGCACCTATGATTTGATGGGAGACTTAGAGTCTGACTCTGCTTCCAAGGGTTCACTTGAACCGGGTCCTAAGAGTAAAGAAAAGATGGATTCTCCTTTCAGAATCTAGGTAAGAGATGTTCAAGTGGAGAAGGTTGTAGAGGTGAGCAATCAGAGAAAGCTTGTTGCTAAGAAGAGGAGACATGCCTCAAGGAAAGAAGTTGAAAAGAATAGGGAAGAAGAGGAGGAGGTTGAAAGTGCTCCACCATTGATAAAGAGAAGAAGAATCACAAAATTGTCACAGAAGGTGGAGGAGGATCCTTAGGTTGACAAGGAAATTGAGCCACCAGTGGTAGAGGTGTAAAGCTCAGGGGAAAATACACAAGTTTACATTAGGAGATCAAGGACTCCTTCCCCAAGGGATACTGCAGTAAAGGAGAATGTTTCAGTTAGTATTCCTATTGTTGAGAAAGTGTCTGTCTCCATCCCTCAAGATGTTGGTAATATACAGGAGGAATTAAAGAAGAATGAAGATCCTAAGGATCTAGGCGAGGAAGAGTTTTAGGAGGGAGACCTCTATAATGCAGAGGTGGAGATTGATAAGGTAATACAGTCTCGCTTGGTATCACATGCAGGCTCACCTGTGAGGGAACACATAAAAAAGTCTCCTTAAAAGGAGGAAGAAATACCAGCTATGGTTCCTTCACCAATACAAGTGGTTGTGGAAGAATAGGTACAAGAGAAAGGGAATCCAACTCTGGACATTCCTAAAATTCCAAGTGTTGAAAAGGATGTAACTTTTGATCAGTAGGAGCAAGGACAAGATAACCAAGATACAGTGCTTGTTGGGTCCACTATTCTGGATTGGCTTGAGAAGAAATTGAAAAGTAAAATGGTGATATTGGAGGATGCCCCTCCTAATTGGGATGATCTCATGGCTAATGTGGAGAAGGAAAAAACTAAGAAGAAAGCAAGGGTTGTGTCCCGAATTGAGAGAGATGGTTCAGGTAACAGAGTGGCCCACATTACTACTCCTGCTCCAAACAAAGATAGAGACAATGTGATTGCCCAAGACTATAATGTGCAAACTGTTGACTTGGGACATGCCACTGTAGAGCAGGACATTCAAGAATATGAAGGCTCCAGTGTTGTGATTGTGGGTAGGTTGAAGAAGGTTGTGCAGATGAGGCATGAACTAGAAAGGGAGAATGAGAAACTAAAGAAATACTTGAAAGAGTTGATGAAACCCTTGTAACCCATTAGCTCTTCCTCCTCTGCTACAAGTTTCTTGCCTTAGGAGACAATCTCTGAACTTGAGAAGATGAAAGGCACCACACATGCTACAGTTTCCTGGTCGCAGGGTGTGCAAACTAAAGGAGATGATGCTATTAAGAGCATTTTGTCAACTGGAGGAGATGCAATGAGATCAGTGGATTGGTTAAAGGTTGTCTTAGCTTAGGATAATGTGGATACTGACCTCCTACTGCAAAAGACTACAAAAATCATGGGATTCACTGAAGATAAACTGGTAAAGTGTGAGATTCTTCCTCTTCCAAGGGTTTCTGAACCTTGGGAATGGTTTGAAATCCTACAAATGAGGCAGAAGGCCTTGAAAAAGGTCCATAAGCAGGCGAGACAGGTTGAGGACACATTAGCTGGCATCCATGACAATTGTATTTCATTCTTTGAGGTCATGACTGGAAGGAAGAAGTTTGCTCCAAAACATCTCAATTTGGAGCAGCTTAGGAAGTGGTGGAGAGATATTTATTCTCCAGTCAGTGAAGGACCAGTTACTAGACATCAGTTGGATGATGCTGCAACTTATATTGTAGTCATAGAGAGATATTTGGCTAGTAAGACCGATTGGGATGGTGCAGTTAGGGAGGCGAGAGATGATATCAAGTCCCTTGAGAGAAGGATTAGGGTCTTTCCTGTGCCACCTATTGCTAAGCTGGATAGAGTTTTGTTGGCCATACATGGTGAAGAAGATCGAGCTAAGGACAAGGATGGTGAGTAGCTATATAGGGTTACATTGAGATTTGTGCTTCCCATTATTCACATGTATTGGGCCGACCCTTTTGGTATCTTGGCAGTTTTGGATGAAATTGGTGCCAATGGCACATTTCATAAGTTCGAATTATCTTTTGGGCCGACCTCTTGTAGGTCATGTTTTTATTGTAAATCATCTTTTGGGCTGACCTATCTTAAGGATTCTCTATAAAAATAGGCATGTTGCCTCATTTGAATAGATAGATAGGTATATAGGAGGATAGAGAGAAATAGATAAGTGATATTAGAGTGACTTAGGGTTTATTCTCAGGCAAGTGTAGTAATAGAAAGCTGGAGTTGTTGCTACTTTAAATGATTTAATATAAGAGAGATATTGTGTTTGGTATCTATCTTTTGGAATTTCATCTGTCATGATTCTTGTTGTTCTATCTTTCAGATTGCTTACAAGTTTATGGTAAATGGTTTGATAATGCTTAAGATTTCATGTTTGAAATGTTTGCAGCAATCTCTAGTCCATACTTTTTACAGTTAGTTGATTGTTAGTTGCTTTGCAAAGTTATCCTAGACTTAAAATTGTGCTTAGTTCAGTTATAAAGGTTTGTTCATCTCAATTGTAATAGAATTGGCTAAATGAATGTTTGTGATTTGAAAATATTTAAATACCTTAGAAGATTGCACTATTTCTGTGAAATTGCAAATTCATCTAGGTCAAGTAGAAAGTAGTTTATGAGAGATCGGTCCATTTTGAACATTTTATCTTTTGGCATATTCAATCCTAGGGTTAGAAGTACTCTTAGAATTATCTCCGAAACCTTTATCTTTTGTTGTTTCTTTGTTATCAGGGTTCCAATCAAGTTTCAAAGTATCAATTTATTGTTTATGTCTGATAAATTCGAAATCTAGTGTTTGCTTGTAGTAAGGTCCCATTGTGATTACCAGCATTTTCACATTTATCACTGAGTTGTTTTATTGCATTGTCGAGACCTTATATTAGAGACCTTAGGGTTATCTCTTTTCCCATAGAGATTTACCTTTCAAGAGAGATAGGATATCATATTCTATTTGAGTTGTTGTTGTCTAGAAAACACCATCAACAAACCTCACATACTTGGCGGATATATATTATATGAGTTCCGATTTTATTCAATGTATAATTTAAACATCATTTATTATTTCGAATCTGATGCATGCTTATAAATTAAAATTACTTATTTTCTAGAAATATTTATATGAAGAGTAATTTTGATCACATATAAATGATGATGATGCAATCAACAATCATCATTTATTTTTGACCGAAGCTACCTTTCATCAACATTGGTATACTCAAGGAATTGAGGAAGATAAGTCAAATTTATTTAATCCTATTTTTTTTTAGAAGAATCAAATAAAACAATTTCCACCAATAGATTGGGAAATCAAAGACGTAAATTATATTGATGAAAGAATGACCTGTGCTTTACAAAGATTGAAATATTGAGTAAGGAAGAAAACTATGGAAGCATCATAAAAAATATCAATAAATAATTCTTTGAAGAAAAATGAGTAAAAATAAACAAGATCTTATTCTTATCATACTTCATCCTCAATTAGTTTTCAAAATATTGATAAGGGGGAGATAATGATGAAGACCCGTCAAAATAAATATTTTCAAAAGGATCATATAAGGGAAATTCAAAGAGTAAAGTGAAGAAATTAGAAGTTAAAATAAATAAACTTGATATCATTCAAAAGGAGCATAAAAAATAATATTCAATAGATATTTTGTCTTCTCCTTCTTAGTTTAGTACTCCTCTTTCCCCTTCATCCCCTTCATCCCCTATTTCTTCTTCTCCATTGTCCTCACAAGTTCCTCCCAATCCATTAAATCTCACTACTCCTTCACTAGATGAAATATGTCATATCTTCACATGTGATTGCTCCTCCATTAAACTTGAAAGTTATAGGTTCTTATCTATTCCTCCCTCTTGGTTGTATCAAAAAAAAGTTGAAAAAGAGGAAAGTCACAAAATTGATCATTCCACAATTTGATATGTTGCTAATTTGTTTCAAAAATCTCCAAAACTCAAATGGGCTAAGACTACATCTAGATTTATTAAAAACCCTACATCTTGAGACATGTTTTTTGCAAGTATCCAAGCCTATCATAGAAAAATTGTGGATGAGGCAATAGAAGTAGATTTCAACATTACCAAAGTGGATCTTGGCCCTTCTTCACATGAAGGAGGCATTCACAACTTTCAATTCCTAGCCACCAAGTTGTTAGAATGATCTAAGAAATAAAAATTTACAAAGGATAATGTCAAAAAATAAGTGAAATTTGTAAGCTCTTATCTTAAAATAATCATGGATACCTCAACTCATCCATTAGATGTAGTATTGACTTCTCATATTGAAAAAAATATTGATAAATGTGTTATTGGGAAAATAAGTAAATATCAGTCTTGGGATAATGTAATGCTCCACCAAGTACTGAAGATCGATGGGGACCCAACGGTTTCGGTGCATGTTCCACCCTACCAATGTGGTACCCGAAGGTCCACCCCCCATGCTAGGAGATAGTAATTAAGTAACATGGACAAGATTTTACTACCTCTAACCAAAGGTAGACTCATACTGATATAACCAAATAAATGCCATCAATAAGTACAAATCCAGTTCAACTCAACTACAACACAAGTACAAATCAAACATCACTGACATAGGTCACATTGCTTCCAGACATAAAGTAGATCAAGTATATTCAAAGAACCACACACATAAAACAATTAACAACAGTTGTCCTAGATAGAGTGTCATTGCAAGGTTTGTCATGAGATCTACTCTGGGCATTCTTCATAGGCTCTGACACAAGTAATCCTAATGGCCTCAACCGAATCCTGGCACTCATACTCACTCATGCAGAATCAACTACCTCTCACAAGAACAAGATAGTTGATCTTGCCATTCCAGGCCTTCTCACTCATCCCAAGTCTAAACAAGCCCTTGTGTCTATGAGTGAGGATTAAATTGTCTTGATTAATGTGAATTGCATCCTAATCATCTAAGAACATTAATTTAATTATCACTTGATTAACTCACTTTTGAAGGTTACCCGGTTTACCACTTTGGGCTTCGGCCTTTAACAAAAGCCACTCTTCTATTCGACAACACACACCCAAACAATCCACCAAGGGAGACACAAGTGCATACCAACTAGGCATCATAACCACTCCAACACAAGGAGGATACAAATAATAGAAACTCACTCCAACCATCTTGGAGGCAACAATCACATAGTCCACTCCTTTCATAGGAGGTAACAAGATGAAACCACATAACAAGGTCACTCCATACAAGGAGACATGGATCCCATAATCCGCTCCTAAATCAAAGAGGTACAAACATCCCCGTTCGTGAAAATCGGGTAAAACTGAAAAGACGCCATGCACTACCCAAAGGAAAACAATTGGATGGCATAAAGATTCAACAACCCTTATCATCTAAGTTCTTCTGGAAGACTTATAATTTAGGACTAACACTAAATCCCAAAACCAACAATGCAACTTGACGACATAGCAACAAAAGCATTCAAGTCATCAATCAAATCTAATATTTGGATTTCCTAAATCCATACTCATTCAATAGGTAGTGTTGACAAAGTCAAAGACACGATAACTAAATCATCTAAAATAATCATAACCCCTATTTCCCTTTTCATTATTGGAAATCTAAAACAATTAAACTTACTTCCCTTTACTGAATACAGAGAATTAAATCCTTTAAAATAATCATGAGAAAGATACTACTTTTGGATATACTAAATCCATATCTCATTCATAAACCAATCACAATGATTCAATTAATCTAAATAGAAATTAATAAATAACATAATTGATTGCCTCATCAATAAAATAATTTCTTAATTTACTTTTAAATCGACACAAATCCATGCAAGTAAACTCTTTCCATTTCCTAACCAAATCTTACGTCTCATTCAATTTTCTATTTAAAACATTCAATCACTTTAATATAATAACATATTGTTTCTCTAACCATTTTCCATATACACTAATCAATCCATTTTTAAATCTCTATTCAATAATATATTGCATGCATCTCATTAAAATAAAATACGATAATGAATTTTACACTTAATATATATATATATGCTCCATATTATATAGACACCAAATATATATATTAATAAATTTAATTACATATATTCTTTAATATTCCATTCACAAGGACTAGATTACTCTATGGAACTAAATAAAACATAATAGCTATTTGCCTTTTTTCAATATAGTTAGTTCCTAAATTTACTTCTAATGCAACCTAACACTATTGCAGACAATCCTTTCAATTTTCTATCCGGAGTCTATATCTCTTCAACTATCCATTTAAAAACATTCAATTTCATCAATGTATAAATATATCTTTTGGCTTATCTATTTGACCACGCATTCATATTGTTTCTAATTAAATCTCATTACTTAAAACAAACATTTAAATATAAATATTTTTATAATTCTTCAATATATTTAAATATCTTTTTCCTTATCAATTTTGACCATACATTCAAAACTTATCTTTTAAACTCTTCATGCAAAGCTAAATTACACGCACTTAAATAAAACAAGGTAAATACTGATTGAAAATGTTCATGGATATATATATATACATTTCAATATATTTTCTTCAATCATATTAATAAAATAAATATTTCCTTTTAAATCAAATAATTACTTATATTAAAAAAATATCTTCCTCTATACATTTTCTATGCATACTAATCATTTATTTTAAAACAGTAATAATACCCAATTTGCCACAATAGGATAAAATAATATAAAATATTATTTATTCTCTCAAATGGATATATACTTTCAATATATATATACTAAATATAAATTAATATATTTAAATATATTTAATCATTAAAATATCTTCTATTCTTTACAGAATATCAAATTGTTTAATTCAAAATAAATATCCCTTATCATCAATTTTTTAAAATATATATATATTTTTCCAATTAAATCAAATTAATAATTGGACCTTTTACACATGAATTTAAATTCCACAATTAAATTTTAAATTATGCATTCTCTAAATCAAATATTTAACTCCTTCAATTACACTTTAATATGTCATTTTAAAATAAACAATAATTTCCCCATATGTTTATAATTTTAATTCCACTAATCTAATATACAAATTTTATTTAAAATAATATAAATAAATATAATACTTTAATATTATAAATTATAATATAAAATATTATTAAATAATATTTTAATATTATAATAACAATACATAAAATATTAATATTTATAAATATCAATTTATTATTATTTTATTTTCAGAGCAGCCATGGGAAAATAACTTAATAGCAGTCTCATGTTTCAAGCATAACTCAAAAACTACGATCTGGGTATTTGCGATTTTTTGACAAGAATAAGAAAATTTCAAAATGCAAAAACTCTTTAAATTTCCTCACAACCCAGTTTGTGTAAGTGAAGTTATAGGTGACACAACCAAACCATTTACCATGAAAATATAACTATACTGCAGATTTTAAAATCCGATTTTTAATAATAAACAGAAGGTTTCATTTTCTAAAAACATTCTAAATGCATTGTTCAATCTCTATGTTTGATTTTAATAACAACAAAATCGTTTTCCCCAAATAATTTAAATTCAACTGAGATTTTCACAAGCAAAAGCTGTAAATTTATTTAATTCTTTTATTCTAATATCAAATTTATTTTCTAAAACAGATTTAACAAACAAATCTTTAATCACTACTATTTAAAAAAAAAAACAATCAAGAACAATAAAACACAAAGAGGAAAACCTGGTACAAGAAACTACAGAAAGAAATGAATTTCTGATGCAAGCCTCCTCCAAAGATTTCCTGAATTTTCTTCAATCCTCCAATGAATCCAATCCAAAACTCAACAAATGCAAACAATATTTCCTTCAATCAATTCTACAATCAAAACTTTTTTCAAACCCTTCTTGTGCAATTTTCCAAAATTTCTTCCCTGCTGTAAAAATGAATTTTCCTAAAAACTTTTTTGCCCTAAAATTAAAACATGTATTCTTTATAAATCAAAAATACCTAATCCAACCCTAATTCACATTGCATGCAAATTAGATATTAATTTCAATTTCAATTTTAATTTCAATTTCAATATTTACAACCCTAATTCACATTACATGCAAATTAGATATTTCAATTTCAATTTTAATTTCAATTTCAATATTTACAACCCTAATTCACATTAAATGCAAATTAGATATTTCAATTTCAATTTCAATTTTTACAACCCTAATTCACATTGCATGCAATTTAGATATTAATTTCAATTTCAATTTTCAATTTCAATTTCACTTTTCGAAAACCCACTTTCAATTTAAAATGCAATCTCAAATAATAAATTAATTTCCAAAGTTGCAACTAATTTTCCAAATAAACATTTAATTACAATTTCTAATTTAATTCTCACACGTTGAAATTAAATTCCAAAATTAATTTTAATTTTTTTATTTCCTTTCATTCTCTTACATCACGTTTAATTAATTAATTTTATTATTTAATAACTAAATTCAACCCCTATGGATTAAATTTAATTAATTAAATAAATTAAATATAATTAATTAATTTAAATATAAACTTTTATCCACATTGCATTATTTAAATTAAATAACCATCAACATGATTTAAATGCAATTATTCTAAATATCTATTTCCAAATCAAGAATTCTTCAGAATTAAATAACATCAAAGCAAGACAGACAATGACTCGACACACACAACTGACGACACACTAAGGCTAGGGTGTAAAATTGACACATGTTACCTAGTTACTATTTCCCGTTCAACTTAACCGTTGGATCAACACACTCAAACCTGTGAAACCAAGTGGAGTTGATGTCATGTACCTGCAATCCTGCAACCAAATAAACAACATCATACAATATATCCAGCATATAATACACACCGTGAAAAATAAATCACGGATTCGCAGGGCGCTCGCAAGCGAGTGATGCGAACCCATCCTCTTCACCCATACACTCATCAAAACTGACACTTCCATCATAATTTCAATAATCTCATAATAACATCTCATGTTAACTCTACAACATCATTAATCCATAATGCATGTGAAACAATAATCAGATAACCACATCCCACAATAATAGTTGTCGCTCAATAGTAGCGATCAAAACATTATAACAAAATGTATCTAGTATCAAAGTAACAGCAACAAACATAGCATAAAGCAAATCGAACAAGAAGCAAAATGGAGGGATATTACAGATAAAATAACAAAATATTGAGTTGAGAAAATAATAGCAAATGGATCAATATTTATTGAAGCTAAGAAGATATATAGTGAAATTGATATCAAGAAATAATAATTTAAAGAGGAAATAAAAAAAATTAAAAGAGAAGAATCTATATGTGTCAAATTTGTTAATGATCTAAAAGAGATGGCTAAAACAATTTTTTATTAAGTTATTGAATATGTGTTTTTCAAATGCTAATAAAAATATATGTCATTTATGGTTTAACATCACTAATTGGAACACATTGGCCATTAGGAAAAATATATTAGAGTGGACAAAACTTTTAAAGGATTGTGATCAATTAAAGATAGAGATTCAAAATAATTATTTTCTTATAACTCAAATAGTCAAGTAAAACATGACTCCCAAGTAATTTCAATGTTGCTACTATTAAATAATATTTTCAAAAATATGATCAATAAATAAATTTTGATAAAAAAATATTTAATATGGGGTCTATGAAAAATCTCAATAATATTTGTATTGTTCTCAATACTTGCAATTCTCACCTATAAGTTTTTCAAATTAATTTGGAAGGCATTAAAATAATAAGATTATTTGAAAAAATGAATGAATAATTTTATCACACCAAAGAACAAACATATTTCTTCAACCATCAAAATTTTATATGCCTATAGAATTAGAGCTTCTTCTCAATTACAATAATCTCTCATCATAAGGTCTTCTCTAAGAAAGGACAAAGAGGAGATAGATGGATATATAGTACCATTCTCAATTACAATAATCTCTAATAATAAGGTCTTCTCTAAGAAAGGACAAAGAGGAGATAGATGGATATATAGTACCACTAGAAGCTAACCCTTAGCTTTATATTTTTCTTCATGTTATAAATTGTTGTTTTGAAAATACTCTAAGAGGTTATAAAAGGGAGCATGTTTCCCAAAATATTTATAAATTTATAAAAAAAATTAGTGGGTAATTAAAATAATCAATTACAAATAGCAATGCTATATATACCCCTTTGGTATAAAGAGAAATGATATTGGTATTTTTTCAAGAAAGGATGGATATATTTATTGTGTAGAAAGCAAAGAGTCTTTGAGCTCTACAATTTTGATATCAATAGAGAAATTTATATTTGTTGGTCATTATGCTAGTTATAGATTTTTCAGAGTTGTTGTTTCTTCTTATGTTTATATGTAAATCACCTCATGATTTCCTTCTATAATGTGACATGCCATTTTTTTATTTTATAAATATTTTACAATTTTGGGTCTAGAATTGAAATTGTGATCTTAAATCAATACATTAGAAGTTTCATTTAAAAAATTATTTTTCATGTTGGACCAATTTTCTTACATATAAATCCTAGTTTAATCTTTACTTATTAAAGTCTTTCAAAGATAAATCTTTGAATCTATCTCAAAACCTAAATTACAATTTCAAAATCAATTATCCTAAGATGTTCTATAATTTCTTTCACCTTTCCTACTTTTTGGTTGAAAGAATACCCTTAAAAATACCTAAATTCTTATCATATGAGAGAGTTATCACTCTCGAACACAAATGAAGCTCACTAGTGCAATAGTGATATCTCCAACTATTATAAGATTTTTTTTACAAATTCTTTTGACGAGTCACAATTTTCCATAATTTCAAAGTGACAAATCTATTTTCCAAATTTTTTGAGCAACTTCACTAGGGATTTGAAGACCATATGATTGATCAAATCATCTTGAAATGTTTGAATGAATAGCAATGATATTACAACATAATTTTGAACTAATCTTACATCCAAATATTAATTGGCTAGATATTGAAAAAGAAGACATTATAATAGATTTGAGGACACTTTCTTAGAGATATAGAAGATAAAACCAACAATATCATCAAGTTAAAAAATATTAAATGAAGAAGAAGATATCATGATTAAGATTAGAAGATAAGTTTGTATGTTTGGAGAAGAGAACAAACAAGTGAAAATTGTGGAAATAATGGTTTTAGTTTCATTAAGACACCACCATCAAAATTAACAACAAACTATTTGAAACAACACCCAAAATAATAATCATTGATTTTAGGGTTGGCTAGAAAGAGGTATACAAGAAGTGAGCACAAGGAAGGCATAAAATCTCTCATTTTTGAAGAATTAGAAGAATCTAGTTTCTCTACATTTCTTATAAATACAAGAAGAAGAATTAAATAAAAAATCTAACCTTCATCATCCTCCAAGACTACTACAGGGTCCATTATTTTTTAGGGATTGATTTTGCACAGTACTACAATCACACTAGTTATTGATTTTGGATTAAATTAATAGCCCATCAACAATAAATTTCATAGTTATTGGCCCATTATCACTCATAAATTAACTACATAAATTATTGAAAGGTTCTAGAAATATTTTTTCTAAATTTAAAGGAATTGGAAGGACTTCTACTAATAAACATATAAATGCATTATTTGTTGAATGTGGAGTGTTAAGGGCTCAACACAAAGATATAGAAGTCATATTATGTGTTGAATCATTAATTGATACTACAATAAAAAATGGTTTTATAATTTACCTAATGGATCTATAGATTCATGAAATGTGATGAAAACTAAATTTGAAGTCCATTTTAAAATTATTGAAGATGAAAATTCTTTATTGGCCCAAATTTCATATATTAAGAAAGATATACATGAACCTATGTGTGATTTTGTTGCTAAACTAAAAAAAATCATAAATAAGATTGAAATAAATAGGAGGTCTACTTTGCAAAATTATAATTGTTTATTTATTGATGCACAACCACCTAATATAATTTTTCACTTGAGGAGAAGAAGAGTTGCTAATATTGAAGATGCCCAAAAATTAGAAATTAAAATCAAGGATGATCTCATCACTACAGGCAAGTGGAAAAGAGAACTATGAAATAGTAAGAACCAAGTTACATCCTTAGATCCCTTAGTGTAAAGACTAAATAATGATGTCATCACATTAAAATACAAATCCCCTGCTTACAACAACAACAGCCCACTAATCAAGCCATACCGAGGAGAGGATATGTATAGCCTATTAATAATAAAACACTAGGTTTGTTTCCTCCTATCCAAATATTGGCTCTAGAATTCCCTTCTACAAGTGGGAGAACTAATTCTATGTATAATTATTTATCTTACTTCTAATCTTGATGATGCTTCTTATGTTGAGATGAATCATTGTATGAAAATGTTGAATACTAGAGAAATTATAGAAGAACCGATTGAAAATTAAAGTAATGATTTCTATGGTGGCAGATATTAGTTATCTAGAATGAGAAGGCAATATTCTCACCACTCTATATTACCAATTATGTGCACTTCAAATAAGAACTCAACAAAATTCACAAATAAAGGAAGTTGTAAATTAAAGAAGTGCATTATATAAGTAGGTTCCAAAGAAAATACTATCAAGAAGTTCTTCTCGTCCTTCAAAAGATATCAAAACCTCTGATTCAATTTTTTTATCTAAACCTACACATATTTCTACACCTCTTTTTGTTATAGATTATTTTATTTATAAATATTATAATTATTTTGCTATTGTTGAACATTGTAAAAAATATAAAATTCAAATTCCACAAGTTGAATATCTAAGATTGAATCCTAGTGAATTATATTAACTTGTAAAATATGTAAAAGTATATCCTCCCCTTCCTTCATACAGTTTGCATTCTTCCTCAACTGATCAATTTATTGGCACTGAGATACCATCTTAAAGTTTATCTTCCAAAAATAAAAAAATATGTTTCTCAAAACCTAGATGAAATATTGAATCCTTTCTATATTTATTTATATATCATTGGCCATAGGATAAGTAATTGTATCATAGACTCAAGAGAATTTGATAATGTAATTTCAATGAAGATTTCTCATTTCCTTTACCTCTCTTTGATAAAAACTCTAGGAAAGTGTTATTTTATGGTGTCAAAATAGGTACCCTTAATTGGGAAATTGAAAGATAATGAAGTAGCCTTGGAAACCTACCCAAATATAAGGTTGAAGTTGACTATCCTTATGGTTGACATTATTGCAAGGTACAACATGCTCCTAAACCATTTTTAAAAAAAAAAATTGGGTAGAGAAATTTAGAAGGATTGGTCTCATGCTCAAATAAATCTAAGAAATAAATATTTTTTTATGGATCCAAAACCATAGGTTAAGTTCACTATACTTAAATCAAATGATTGGAAGTCTGAAATCTTGTATGAAGAATTAAATCATGGTATCTATATTCTATCATCTATACCAAGTAAAGAAACTTTATATTTTCTTGGCCCTAACATATTTGTGGAACTATATACTTTAGAATTCGATGGCAATTCTTCTTCTTCATGTTATGGGGTAGGGGTAGTACTAATATCTACAAAGAATGAAATTTCATTTTTTATACAAGTTGGAATTCAAAAAACCTAATAAAACTACATAATATGAATCTTTTCTATTAGGATTGGCTATTTCAAAAGTAAAGGGAATAAAATTTTTTATAATCCTTAGGATATGTTGAATTAATAATGAATTAGGTTCATAAAAATTTACAGTGAAAAATCAAACACTCAAGCATTACAAAAAATAGAGTATGGGACAATATTGAGTTTTTAGACATTTTATCCATAGACACAATTCCTTGAGTGAAATTGTAACACCCCGCCAGGGAACCCCAGAGGATGACACAACTAAGACCTAATAATGGAATAATTCTTTTTTCAAAGTAAACAACAATAGTTTGCACCACATAACAAAACATCTAAAATTAAGTCCTCTAAGGTTCCATGACTACACTACTAACATATCTAGAATCAAGAACTAAAATATATTCATTAACTATAAAGATAACATGATATGACTAACAAGAAAAGTTCATTTAAAACCATCACATTATATGATTTTGAATTATATACTTCCATACCATGCCATCAAATGCATCATTAAAGTTCATATCCAAAAGAATATCATATGAAAATTACATCACTTAACTAAATTCATTACAAGGGAGTTCATCAACATCTATTACATTGTTACAAATTTACAAAAAAGCTTCCCCGAATACAACTGGGAAGAATACATCTGAATACAATAAGAGATACAACTGATACATGATATAATGAAAATACATAAAAGATAGAACACTTGAACTAGAACAAGTACAGATGTCCACGACACCATGAGAAATCTCCACACACTTGAAAACATAGCAAGGGAACCCAATGGAGCAAATAACACAAACCTCCCGACCATGTGGAACCCTAAGGTCCACCCCTCGTGCTAGGAGATAACACATGGTCCTACTACAAACAGGCAATCAAGAAGACAATAGGCTAACATAAACAAGGCTATACGTGACTCCAACACAACACTACTAACAACATTAACATCACATACAACACATACATCACTTCCAGAGGCACACATACAACAAAAGGATATCAACAACTAGAGAATGCTAGTCTGAGATAGGGAAGAGTGTAATACCCCTCCGTTTTGCTTCTTGTGCGGTTTGCTTTATGCTATGTTTGGTTGTAGCTACTTTGATATTGGATACATTTTGTTATGATGTTTTGATCGCTACTATTGAGCGACAACTATTATTGTGTGATGTGTTGACCTAATTAGTGTTTCTCATGCTTTAATGGATTAATGATGTTGTAAAGTTAACATGAGATGTTATTATGAGATCATTGGTGAAGAAGACGGGTTTGCATCACTCGCTTGCGAATGCCCTGTGAATCCGTAATTTCTTCTTCACGGTGTGTATTATATGCTGGATATATTGTATGATGTTGTTTACTTGGTTTCAGCTTTGCAAGTACATGACACTAACTCCACCTGGTTTCATAGGTTTGAGCGTGTCGATCCAACGGTTAAGTTGAACAGGAGATAGTAGCTAGGTAACATGTGTCAAGTCTATGCCCTAGCCTTAGTGTGTCGTCAGCCTTGGTTGTTGAGTCATAATTTACCTTATTTTAATATTATTTGATTCTGAAAGATTCTTGTTTTGGAAATAGATGTTTTGAATAATTGCATTAAATCATGTTGATGGTTATTTAATTTAAATCATGCAATGTGGATAAAAGTTTATATTTAAATCAATTAATTATATTTAATTTATTTAATTAATTAAATTTAATCCAAGGGGGTTGAATTTAGTTATTAAATAATTAAATTAATTAATTAAATGTGATGCAAGAAAATTAAAAGAAAGAAAAGAACTAAAGTTAAATTTTGGAAATTAATTTTAAATTGTGGTAATTAAATTAAAAATTATAATTAAATGTTTTTTTGGGAAATGAGTTTCAACTTTGAAAATTAATTTATTATTTGAAATTGCATTGAAAGTGGGTTTTCGAAAATTGAAATTAATTTAATTAAATTTATATTATTTAATTAAATAAATTTAATCTCAAAAGGGTTGGATTTAGTTATTAAATAATTAAAATTAATTAAAAAAGTCTTTTGGATTGAATTAAATTTAATTAAATCAAAAGAAATTGAAAGAAAATTGAAATTGTATGTTAAAGTCAATTAGGGTTTTCTAAAATGGGAAATGAAATTAATATCTAAATTTTATTTTGCATTCAATGTGAATTAGGGTTGCATTAGGTATTTTTGATTTATAAGGAATGCATGTTTTAATTTTGGTAGAAAAGTTTTTAGAAAAAATCATTTTTATAGCAGAGAAAAATTTTGGAAAAATTTGCAAAAATGAAGGGTTTGAAGAAAGTTTGATTGTAGAATTGATTGGAGGAAAGATTGTTTGCATTTGTTGGGTTTTGGATTGAATTTATTGGATGATTGAAGAAAATTCAGGAAATCTTTGGAGGAGGCATGCAGCAGAAATTCATCTCTTCCTGTAGCTTCTTGAGCCAGGTTTTCTTCTATCTTTTTATTGTTCTTGATTGTTTTTAAAATAGTAGTGATTAAAGATTTGTTTGTTAAATCTGTTTTAAAAAATAAATTTGTTGTTAAAAGAAAAGAACCAAATAAATTTGCAGCTTTTGTTTTGTGAAAATTCTTGAGTGAAAATTGTGAAAACCTCAGTTGAATTTAATTTGTTTGAGGAAATCGATTATTTTGTTTTGGATTCAAACATAGAGATTGAGCAATGTTTTTAGAAAATGAAACCCTCTATTTATTATAAAAAATTGGATTTTAAAATCCGCAGGGTAGTTATATTTTTCATGGTAAAATGGTCTAGTTGAGTCACGTATAACTCCACTTTCACAAACTGGGTTGTCAGGAAATTTAAAGGGTTTCTGTACCTTACAATTTTCTTATCCCTGTCAAAAAATCACAAATACCCAGATCGCAGGTTTTGAGTTATGCTTGAAACACGATACTGCTATTAAGTTATTTTCCCATGGCTGCTCTGATAATAAAATAATAATAAATTGATATTTATAAATATTAATATTTTATGTATTGTTATTATAATATTAAAATATTATTTAATAATATTTTATATTATAATTTATAATATTAAAGTATTATATTTATTTATATTATTTTAAATAAAATTTGTATATTAGATTAGTGGAATTAAAATTATAAACGTATGGGGAAATTATTGTTTATTTTAAAATGGCATGTTAAAGTTTAATTGAAGGAGTTAAATATTTGATTTAAAGAATGCATAATTTAAAATTTAATTGTGGAATTTAAATTCATGTGTAAAAGGTCCAATTATTAATTTGATTTAATTGGAAAAATATATATATGATATTGGGTTATAGTCCAAATATTGATCTTATTTTAACACAATAAGTTATGGAAGAGACCAAATGTTAATTTGATTAATTTTATAATGATTTAATTTGCAAGGGAAAATGGTTATTTAATTTAAAGCAAAATGTTTTGAGTTATAATTGAAAATACTTATTTTGTTAAGAGCAATTAGAGAATTAAATATTAGTGTAATTTCTCCCCTATTTGAAAAGATGAATTCTTTATTCAGTTTTATCGATATAATGAATTACGTAATGAAATGAGAAATGGATTTAGAGTATCCAAATGTAGTTTCTGCTATTGCCTTCATTGATTATGTCTTTCGTGTTTATGCTTTGAGAATGGGTTGAATACTTGTTAGTTTATAAGTCTTCCAGATGGTCTATTGTTTGTGAGGGTTATCGTTGTAATGTCAACCTGTTGTTTTCCCTTGGGTAGTGCATGGCGTCTTTTCAATTTTACCCGGTTTTCATGAACGGGGATGTTTTGTACCTCCTATGAAAGGAGTGGACTATGTGGTTGTTGTCTCCAAGATGTTTGGAGTGTGTTCTATTATTTGTTCCTCCTTGAGATGGAGTGGTTATGATTCTTAGGTTGTATGCTCTTGAGATTCCCTTGGTGATTGGTATTTGTATACGTGTATGGTTCTTTGAACATACTTGGTCTATTTTATGTCTAGAAGCAATGTCAATGATATTAGTGTTGTACCTGAGTTGTACTTGTTTAGTTCATTTGTTTGGTTATGTCAGTATGAGTTTGCCTTTGGTTAGTGGTTGTAGATCTTTGTCCATGTTATGTGATTACTATCTCCTTGCATGGGGGGTGGGCCTTCGAGTACCACATGGTTGGGTGGAACATGCACCAAAACCATTGGGTCCCCCTTGATCTTCAGTTCATGGAGGCAAGACATCCAAATGGACAGCTCGCGGTTTTATTGTATTTTCTTGCATTGTAATATTTCTATTTGTATAAGTTATTTTATCCCTCTTATGTTTATGAGGTGAGATTATGTAATTGTTATACTTTTGTACTATTGTCTCATTCTGGGAATGAGGGATGTAACTATTGGATTAAGTTAATGTTTATGAGATTGTATCTTGGATGTTCATCTTGTTATGTTATGTGGTATTCTTATGATGTATGATGTTTATTTCATAAAGTATTTATTGATATGGTTTATGTAAGATGTATGTGTGGGTTTAAGTAATCCTAACCTTGTAGCCTTAGAGGTTGTTAATTAGTAAGTGAATGTGTATGTTATTACACTTTATAAAAAAAAATTGCTTCACTTAAGTCGTTAATTACAACTTCCTTTAGGGTTACTTGGCGGGGCATTACAAAGAGTGTCATTGGATGGTCCTAGCATGGGTTACCTTGACAGTCTCTCACTAGACGCCAACCCCCATCTATGATTACCTCGACAATCTCTCACTAGACACTAGCCCCATAGGGTGACACATGCGGACAAAGAAGTTGATCTTGCCAACCAGGCCTTCTCAACCCATCCTTAGCCTAAATGAGCACTACACATATGAGTGAGGCATCCATTATCTTGCTTAATGTGTAATATACCCATCCCACTATTTCATTATTAAGTTATCATTGAATTAAGAAAACTCTCCAATGGGTTCTCCTGGACACCACTTTGGGTTTTGGCCCCCATTGAGAGCCACTCCCCTACTTGCAACTAGTAAAATTCACAAAATAAGAAAGGAAAATATCATATTGCACTCAAAAAATAATCATAAGAAACCTGAATATCAAAGCAATGTATTGACCATCTTGCACTTAACTTTACACATTACCAACCACTTTCAAAGTGAAATCATCAAAAAACCATATATACAAAATACTCCCCCTCCCAAACCTCTGGAAGCCAACTTAACTGTTGCAAGTATGAATGCATTTGGTAGTGTTTTCATTAATATTTTCATTGATATCAACACAATTCAAAGTGATTGTAGGTGGTACATGTATAGTTGAGATACTGCAGAAGTGTTGAGAGTACATGGAGCTATATTTATGGTGTTGCAGATGTGTTGACGTCAAGTGCTTTTGAGAAAATTAATAAACAATGAATATATTATTGTGTGTTTGTTTTGAGTGTGCTCTGGTAATGTGCTCTAAATTTATTTTGTGTTGATCCTATGCCTATTCATCTTTGTATTATTGTTTATGGGCTTCAATGAATAATATATCCCAAGTTTTAGCCTCTAGGTTGATGGGGTGTGAAAGATGTGTTCACTGGTATGTGAACCAGTTTGGTAGAATTGATTGTCTATGGACTTGGAGAGATGTCTCTACTCCACATTCTTTTTTTGGTTTGTCTTAGATCTTGTGTATCTAGAAGAAGGTTAATATTGATGTTCTCTATGTTTTGGCAAACATGCTTGCGGTTTGGTGCTTTGAAAGGCTTGTTCCAAAGCTACTATGTGTATCTACACGGTCCGATTGGACTGTTGAAGAGTGTTCTATGTATAAATATTGTTGTAGTCTTTGTGGATGTATTTGAAGGTTTCTAAGAGGTGTTCCAGTGTTTGGTGAAGCATATTGTATGATCCACGTTTCATCACCTTGTTGTGGATGCACATATTTCAAATTTCATTAGTGTTTTCATTAGATTTGGCTGACCTGGTGTTTACACATTACATGGAGAATAAGAATCAATTAAGGAAGCATGTGATTGATCCAAGATATTTTTTGGGTCCTAATTAAGTATGTATCTTGTCTTCTCTCATTCTTATCTACCATGGGAATGGTGAGTCACCGACCTAATTTGAATTTATAAAATAAAGAATGTGTAGCCAGCCTTGGAGAAAGTTTTCAAGATCAAAGATGGTATAAATACAATTCAAGATGTTGCAAATTGGAAGTATGAAGTGTGAAGTGTGTGATACAAGTGTGAAAAAGAGTGTGAAAGTGAATCAAGACAACAATACTTTGATGTGTTAGATTCCTGAAAGCAGTGAGCTAATGGTGTCTGCAATCCTTTGATCAAGCTACGGATGTGTGGAACCTATTGTGGTGGATTTTCTATTGTCTTTCTTTATTTGTAGGCAATGAGCCTCCTTCTAGGTAGTGAGCCTTTTTATTTGGAAAATAAGTCCTTTCTAGGTAGTGAGCCCTCTGGCAGTGAGCCTTGTATCCGATATTGCATTACTATTATATTATGACTTAATTCTCACCGTGGTTTTTCCCTCATTGGGTTTTCCACACAAATCTAGTGTCTCTGGTGTTCTCTTTTTGTTATCTGCATTTCATGTTTATACTTAATAAAAAATTAAAGTTAAAGTGGAATTGATTAAGGTTAGAAGTAAAAGTAATTGGGTAGAACTGATTCACCCCCCTCTCAGTTGTCTTGTGAATTTCAAAAATTGGTATCAGAGCTTTGGTTCCTCAGAGAAGAGCTTAACCACTTGAGGTAGATTGGATGGTGCACAAGTTGCAAATCTCTATATTTGATGGAGCTAACTACAATGACTAGAAAGTGTAGATGAGAGGTTACCTAATCTCTCTTGGTTTCAAGACTTGGAAAGTTGTTGAGACAAAATATGTTGAACCTGCTAGTGGTCCTTCTGCAAATGAGATTATTGCCTATGAGGAGAATGAAAAGGCAAGGTATGTTATCTTCAGTGCTTTATCTAAAACTAAATGAACAAAAGTTATTTCCTTAGGCATTGCTTATGAAGTATGGGAAAAGTTGAAAGATATCTATGAAGGAAATGATAGAGTCAAATTGTTAAGGAAGCTAACAACAAAGCATAGATTTGACAAATTGAGAATGGAAGAAGGTGAATACATTGCAATCTACTATTAGAGAGTTGAACTTGCAAAAAATGAAATAAAAAATCAAGGTGGTACAATTACAGGTGAAGATGTAATAGAGAATATCTTGATAGCCCTACTGGAGAATTACAGTGACAAGGTCTCTGCTATTGAAGAATCATATGATCCAAAGATATTTACTAAAGAACAACTATTTGGAACCTTGACTGCATTTGAGATGAGGAAGTTTGGAAGAGAAAAAGAGAAAGTTGAAACAACCTTCAAAGCAATTAAGATAGAAGATGATTTAGATAGTGATGGTTTAGAAGAGTTGGAAGAAAACTTTACAAGGAAATTGAAGAAAGGTACCAGTAAGTACAAAGGTATGTTACCTTTTAAATGTTTCAATTGTGGAAATATTGGTTACTATGCTTCAATTTTTCCAAATAGAGCTACACACAAGAAGAACAAAGATAATAATCAAAAAGACAAAAAGGACAAAAAGTTCAAGAAATTGTATTTTATTAGAGAAGATGTTGGAATTTATGATGATGAGTCTAATTTTGAGGATGATAAACATGAATTCATATTTCTAGCATTGGAAAATAAATCTTTGTCTACTAACCTTGGAATATGTGCAAGGGAATCTAGTCTGGAGAACAAGAAGGATGAGATGGAAGGTACTCTAGTTACTGCCTTTCATGCTAGACATGATGAAGACTATTGGGTAATTGACAGTGGATTTTCAAATCATATGACCATAGAAAAAAGTAAGTTCACTAAACTTGAAAAGTATGATGGAGGATTAGTTATGTTTGGATATGATTTTGGTGCTAAGATTGTTGGAAAAGGAACAATTAGTCTTGATGGAAAAGATAGTATTGATGATGTCTATTATGCTAAGGGCTCAAGGCATAATCCTTTGAGTGTTGGAAAAATGTGTAGCAAAGTATTTAATCTTGTGTTTTAGGATAACACCTGTGAGATCAAAAAGGCTCTGGAACTGTGGTAGGTGCAGGAAGAACTTATGAAAACATCTATCAACTTAAGAGTGGCGATGGTCAGTGCTTTGTTTTTCAAGTTAATAAAAGTTGGCTATGGAAACAGAGGATGGGACATATAAACTTTGACAATCTAATCAGGATCAGTTCAAGAGAAGTTGTTAGGGATCTTCCTAGAATAAAAAATCCTACCAATTCTATTTGAAGAAGTTAGTTGGGAAAACAAGCAAGATGTAGTTTTAAAGGAAAAGAACAATCATCTATCAAATTTTGGAATTGGTTCATATAGACCTCTGTGCTCCCACAAGAATAAGAAGCCTTAATGGTGATAGGTATTTTATACTTTTGATTGATGATTATGTTATCCTTTTCGTTGCACCAAAATATCAACCTTTCAATGCCCGATACAAGCATCAGTTAAGATCCATGGGAGGCAGTTAAACCATGTTGTGAACCTGAAGGGAGATGTTGGTGGTTAGTCCAACAATCCCCCCCTCAACATCACCTAAGGAGTTTGAACCCGTAACCAGCTCTAATACCAATTGTTGGCCTTGTCATTGCACTAAAAGATCGACCTTTCAATGCTTGATACAAGCATCAGTTAAGATCCATGGGAGGCGGTTAAACCATGTCGCGAACCCAAAGGGAGATGCTAGTGGTGAGTCCAATAGATTACTCCAGAATGACATGGGTTACTTTTCTTTTCGGAGAAATTTCAAGCTCTAGATAGATTCAAAGTGTTCAAAGCAAGAGTAGAGAATGAAGTAAACCTGAGCATCAAATTTTTAAGGTCTGATAGAGGTAGATAATTCACTTTTGGTGAGTTTAATTCATTTTTTGAAGAGAATGGTATAAAGAGACATTACTCTACTCCTAAAATTCCTCAGTAGAATGGAGTTGTGGAAAGGAAAAACCAAATTGTTCAAGAGGTTGTAAGGACTATGATGAAAGAATCAAATGTTCCTGATGTATATTGGAGAGAAGCAATCCACACTGATGTTTACATTCTTAACAGAGTTGAGATTAGAGGTAACAACACAAAGAATCCTTATGAACTATGGACTGATAAGATTCCTACTGTTAAGTACTTTAAGGTGTTTGGAAGTAGATGTTACATTAAAAGAGATGATGAGAACCTTGGGAAGTTTTATGTAAGATGTGATGAAGGTATTTTTATTGGATATTCAACTAACAACAAAGCATATATATGCTTCAATAAAAGACCGAGGAAAATAGTTGAAAGTGCAAATGTAAAAGTTGATGAAGCTATGCATAGACCAGTTGAAATAAGTGAAGTTGAACCAAATGATCCTATCAATGAACAAATACAAGAAGAGAAAAAGGAAGAGAAAAAACAAAGTGAAGAAGAGGATATTCTAGAACATGCTCCTAAGACTCCTAAATATGTATAGAAAAATCATTTCAGAGGAATAGATAATTGGAGATAGAAGTGAAGGTGTAAAGACAAGAAGTAAAGTGGTAGAGGTAAATTTTTTTCTACTTTCTAAGATAGAACCTAAGACTATGAGTGAGGCATGCAAAGATGAGAGTTGGGTTAGAGAAATGAAAGAGGAATTGTAGTAGATAGAGGAGAATCAAACATGGGAACTGGTTCCTAGACTAGTAAACAAGAATGTAATTGGTTCAAAATGGGTGTTCAGGCATAAGCTGAATGAAGATGGTGAAGTAGTAAGAAATAAAGAAAGACTTGTATGAAAAGGTTATTCACAGGTTGAAGGAATAGAATTTGAAGAGACATTTTCCTCAGTGGAAAGAATGGAGGCCATTAAGATATTTTTGGCATTTTCTCCCATAAATATTTCAAGGTGTACCAGATGGATGTTAAGTTTTCATTCCTGAATGGAGAATTGGAAGAAGAGGTTTACATGGAACAACTGGAAGGATTTCAGTTATTAGACAAACCAAAGATGGTCTGAAAATTGAAAAAGGCACTATATGGACTTAAACAGGCTCCCAGAGCATGGTATGCAAGGTTGGACAAATATTTGACACAACAAGGGATCAACAAAGGCTCTATGAACAATAATATCTATTTCAAAGTTGAAATAAGTAGAATGTTGATAGATGTGGTGTATTTTGATGATATTATCTTTGGAGGAAATGAAGGTATGTGCAAGAAATTTCTAGAGGAGATGCAAACAGATTTTGAGATGTCTATGATAGGTGAGTTAAATTTACTTCTTGGACTCCAAGTGAATCAAATTGATAAGGGAATAATCATTTCACAATCTAAGTATGTTAAAGAATTGTTGAAGAAGTTTGGAATGGATGGTTCCAAAATAGTATGTACCCCTATGGTAATCGAATGAAAACTAAGGATGATGATTCCTCTAAAGTTGATTAGAGCAAGTATAGATCTCTATGATTGGTGGACTATTATATCTTATTTCTACTAGACCATATATCCATGTAGTATGTTTTTTTTCTAGATTTCAAGAAGAACATAAAGATACACATGTTACAGTTGTGAAGAGGATATTCAAATATCTAAAGGAGACTCTAGATTATGGTCTATGGTATCCTAAGGATACTGATTTCACCTTGAATTCCTACACTGATGTAGATTGGGTTGGTTGTGTAGATGAATAGAAGAGTACAAGTGGTGGTGCATTCTTTCTTGGAGGAAGATGAGTCGCATGGTTAAGAAAGAAATGAGATTCAGTTTCTTTGTCCACTGCAGAAGCTGAGTATATTACAGCAACATCCTACTGTACACAGGTATTGTGGATGAAGAAAATATTGAAGGATATAGGTGTGATGTGTGATGAGCCTATCCCTATATTTTGTGACAATACAAGTGTAATAAAAATTTCAAATAATCTAATGATGCATTCTAGGATAAAGCATATATCTATCAAATATATTTTCTTGAGGGAGAAGATATTAGAAAATGAAGTTAGACTTGAGTATGTGTATACTAAGGTCAGATTGCAAATATATTTACTAAGGCTCTTCCAAAGGATACTTTTGAGTATCTCAGGGGGTAGTTAGGGGTTACCTCCTATCCTTCCTTAAAATAAGCACACATGGAGGTGCATCAGTCCAGTGGATCTATAGATTCTTCATTTGTCTAGACTGATGATTGTGGTATAATCCTCAAGGGGAGTAGAGGGTATCATTGTTGCAGTATGAGATGTGGGTGCACTCCTAAGGGAGAGTGATCAGAGCTTTATATGACAGAATTTTCATGCAAAAAATTTATTTGTCATTGATGTCAAAGGGGGAGAGAGAGTCATGTGAAAAATCCTATTTAAATCTGGGGAGAGAGAGTCATGTGAAAAAGTTGAAAGGGAGAGAGAATATTCCAAGGAGAAGAGAGTACAAAAATGTTGTGGAGGTTGTCTAATCTGAAAAAGAAAGGGAAGAAGAAGAAGGAGAGTGTTTATGTTTTCTTTGATGGTTTTTCACATCTTGTGTTTCCATCAATGACAAAGGGGGAGATTGTTGCAAGTATGAATGTGTTTGGTGGTGTTGTCATTAATATTGTCTTTGATGTCAACATAGTTTAAAATGATTGCAGGTGGTACATGTATAGTTGAGATACTATAGAAGTTTTAAGAGTACATGGAGCTATATTTATGTTGTTGTAGATGTGCTGATGTCAAGTGTTTTTGAGAAAATTAATAAACAATAAAGATAGTGTTGTGTGTGTGTTCAGAGTATGCTCTGGTAATGTGATCTACATTTCTTTTGTGTTGATCTTATGCCTATATGGATCTATAGTACTATTTATGGGCTTCAATGGATAATATATCCTATGTTTTAGCCTTTGGGTTGATGGAGTGTGAAAGATGTGTTCATTGGTATGTGAACCGTTTTGGTAGAACTGTTTGTCTGTGAACTAGGAGATATTTTTCTGCTCCTCAACCTTTTGGTGGTTTGTCTCGGATCTTGTGGATCTGGAAGAAGGTTAATATTGATGTTCTCTATGTTTTGAAAAATGTGCTTGTGGTTTGGTGCTCTGAAAGGCTTGTTCCAAAGCTATTGTGTGTATCTACATAGTCTAATTGGACTATTGAAGAGTGTTCTATTATAAATATTGTTGCAGTTGTTGCAGATGTATCTGAAGCTTTCTAAGAGGTGTTCCAATGTCTGGTGAAGAATTTTGTATGATCCACATGTCATCATATTTCTATGGATATGTGTATGACAAAATTCATTGGTGTTTTCATTAGGTTTGGCCGACCTAGTGTTTACACGTTACATTGAGAATAAACATTGATTAAGGAAGTGTGTGATTGATCCAAGATGTTGTTTGGGTCCTAATTAAGTATGTATTTGGTCTGCTCTCATTCTTATCCACCATGGGAATGTTGATTTATTGACCTAATTTGAATTTGTAAAATAAAGAATGTGTAGCTGACCTTGGAGAAAATTTTCAAGATCGAAGATGGTATAAATACAAGTCAAGATGTTGTGAGTTGGAAGTATGAAGTGTGAAGTGTATGATACAAGTGTGAAAAGCAGAGTGTGTGAAAGTGAATAAAGGCAACAATACTTTGATGTGTTAGATTCCTGAAAGCAATGAGTTGATGGTGTCTGCAATCATTTGATCAAGTTGCGGATGTGTGGAACCTATTGTGGTGGATTTTATATTGTCGTTATTTGTTTGTAGGTAGTGAACCTCCTTCTGGACAATGAGTCATATTTTTAGGTAGTGGTCCTTTGTATCTGGACAGTGAGTCCTTTTTGGGTATTGAGCCCTCTAGCAGTGCGCTTTTGTATTTGGTATTGCATTACTATTATATTGTGAGTTAATCCTCACCGTGGTTTTTCCCTCATTAGGTTTTACATGTAAATCTGGTGTCTCTGATGTTCACTTTTTTTTATCTACATTTCATGTGTATACTTAATAATAAATTAAAGTTAAAGTGGAATTGATTAAGGTTAAAAGTAAAAGTAATTAGATAGTCTTAGGTTCTATCTTGTGCATTTCAACATTAACAACTTACACAATAGACTCCCACTTAAACAATAACCAAAATCATCCCATTTTCTAAAACAAGCACAATATTCCATACAAGTAATCGAAAACATTACATCTTTGAAATACATTAATCCCACAATAAGTATTGCACTCAATAACAAATTATGAGGGAATTTTACTATTCAACTAAAAAATATTTGTCAAGAACTCGGCATTCAACATATAGCAAATAGGGTAATCTAACTCACTTATTTAATCTTGTCCCTCAATTATCCAATTATAATAAACAATTTTCATTATTTAATTTCCAATACATTTAACTAACATAAACAATTAATTCTCATAACCAAGATATACTTTTACCATAATCCTAATAGTTGTGTATAAATATATATATTAAAACATATAGCAATTATTGTCAATATATCAAATTATAAAATAGTAAATATATATAAATAAACATACGTATATATATACAGATATGTATAAAATTGAATTCCAAAGTGCATTCTCCATCGAATTCCTAGCATACAACATTGAAAACCAATCCTAATATATATATACATTCATTTGATATGGAAACACCGAAACCTAGTGTCGAATACTAAGCATATAACATATACGATATAAGAAGTATCGAATGCCAATCATAAATTCATATTCCTTGATTTACACATATTTGAGTGCCAAAAACACACTTACATATCCATTACCATTATTATTGTATGTAACCCAAGTTCATAATGCATCTAAATTGACTACCAATTTACTGCATATTCAATAGTGCTAGCTATAACCTAACAAATACATGACGCAAGAATGAAACCGAATCATTCAATATCGATTACCATTCCTCAAACAGAAAAATGAATGTAATCACAATACCAATCTCAATTGTCAAGCATGCATTATACTTATTGATATAAACTCAAGGAATTCAGTTTAGAACATGAAACATTGAATATCCACAATGCAAATCCATCAAATTTCAACCTAAATATCAAATGCATAGTGCAGGGTGTGAAGTTGTTGTTTGCATCATCCGAAGCAAATACTACCTTGTCCCTAAATCGTTGGCAACACCACAGGGAGGGGGAGAGAGGGCATAGGGAATTCGTTACATACTCAACAATCAAAACATACAATACTTGTTAATTTCACTAGGCACATCATACAAACAAAATAGCCATCGAATGGAATTCACATATGCCCAGTTTGAAACACAACAACAACCATTAAATGGAAATTGAAGTAATATAAACAACATTAAAGGTAAGGCGGATCCCAAACCCTTGGCAATGCCATGAGGAAAGTACGCAAGAGAACAAGAGAGTGCATGTATTCTTATTTGCATGCCTCAGATAGATGTCATCTCATGGAACACAAGGTTTGCACAAATTGGGTTTGCTGAAAGGGCTTCAAAAACTTTCAAGCAAACACATTTGGCTGAGGGGGATGTGAGGCCACAAGTTAAACACAAAATGCATTTATATTAAGAGGGATATATAACCATCAAGCAAATGCCATAGACAAAAGTATGACATACTCCTCCGTATAAAATACACAAAGAGGATTGCTACAATATTAAAGAAAATTACAAAGCAAAGAAGAGATAAAAATTTAGAAAGTAAAAGAACCTGGAACCAATTCATTTGGCAGGGTTGAAGATAAGATGTCGAGTTCCGTAGTCCCAACTTACAGCTCCAATCTTCTCCATAAATCCATAGTATTGCAATTTCTACAGGAAATTTACTTGCTACAACCAACAACATGAGAACCCCCCAAACAAGAAACTATTTGCGGGAAGCCAAACAAGATTATTTTTCTAGATTTTTAACTGAAAAGCACCTTTTCATCCATAACCAACCAGTTTTATTAATTGTTTGTGAGTGCATGTAGCTACATACAAAACATTTAATTTATTATTTTATTTTATATTCATTGTTCACAACAATTATTTATATATTTATTTATCCACATACTCTAATTTTATTTACATTTAATATTTAACTCTATAACTCAACTTAATAATATTTTATTGATTAACTTAGCATCACATTGTAATTTTATTTTATTTATCAACTTCAACTTTACATTAATCAGACAAATTAATCAAATAAATTTAAATCAAATGGACTAAACGTAAAACAATATCTGACCACAAAGTGAGTTTGAAAAGCAAGACTATAGACAACATTGATGGACCAACCAACCAAACTGACCACACAGACAAGGTGTAGAAACGGGTACTCATCCTCTTCAAGGATGATGGTTGAAATAGGGGACCAAGTGCTACCTCCATTCAACTATTCCATTGGGTTTTGAGGCATGCTCAGACTTGTCAAATCAAGTGGAGTCGATGCCTGGAACCTACAACTCACAAAACGGTTGAGAATATACATAATCATACAATCAGGCACACTATGAAAGGAAGTCGCAACATAGAAGGGTACTCACACATGAGTAATGCGACACTATCTTGTTCACGAAAACACATCAAACAAGTGACCACATCAATGCATAACAATCAAGATAATATTAGTCACAATATAATCACACAGTAGTCATGGTAAATAAATCACATAATGATCATGATCAATTAAAACCATATAATAACCCTACCATGTGCATAAAACTCAAATAACAAAAATGTCATCACAAGAATCATAATAGAAATAATTCCAACATCAACTAGTGCATCATAATTTCACATCTCAAAACAAAACAATTGTTATTCTATCAGAGAAAAGCATGAGAGACACTATAGAAATTCTAGTGCTAATTCATTAGTTGCATCTGCATCGTTTTTGCTTATGCATCCTAATTTTAAAGATAATTCATTAAAAGTGGAGTTGGTCAACTACCCCAAAGTCCCAAATAATATTGATAATTGACAAGTATTTGAAAATGATAGCCAAATTATATCATTCTTGTAAAACACCAATATGTTTTCTAGATCATAGTTTGAAGTAAGATCTTTCAAATTTAGATAATTTCTCCTTGATGCTTCTGAGGGAATACCAAAGGGGGTGATTCAGATCAAATATAATACAAATAATAAAAGTACTATTTTCTCTTGAAGATTTGTTTGAGATACATGATAGATGTGTAAAATAAAATATTATAGAGGATACTAATATTTTAGTTGGATATGAGAAGACAACTATTGGCCCTTTAGATGACCCAAAAATGGTTTGTATTGGAAGTGTTGCACACCCAAAGCAAGAGAAAAGTTGATTGCATTGTTGATTAAATATATGGATGCTTTTTGCATGGTATTATGATGACCTAAAAAATCTTATGAATGGAAAGATGTAGCATCATATTTTTCTTAAATTTGGAACTTCCCCTTTTAGAAAAAAATAATGTTCATATAATTTGAAAGTTGTAGATGTTATTTGTTGTGAGGTTTACAATATGTTAAAGGGAAAAATTATTTACCCAATTCATCATTCAACTTGGGTAGCTAACATAGTCCTAGTTTATAAAAAAAATAGAGAGACCATAATTTTAATGTATTTTTTAACTTTTAATCATTTTTTCTTGAAAGAAAATTACCCTCTACCAGTGATGGATTGTATGTTACAAATGGTTCTAGGTAGAAAATTATTTCTAGTCTTGATGGTTTAATCTTAAGGTATAACCAAATAAGAGTGGCTAAACAAGACCGACGTAGAACTACATTTGTCCCCTATGGGGAACTTTTGTTTGCAATGGTATGTCTTCCAGTTTAATTAATGTAGGTGCTACTTTTCAATGGTCAATGGATTTATCCTTAAGATATTTGAAAAATAAAATCAATGTTCATTATTTGGATGATCTTACAATATTTTTTTAAAATATGGAGAATAATTTTAAAGACTTAGAAGTAATCCTTCAAAGGTCTAGACAACATGGAATATCATTAAATCCCAAGAAAAAATTTGCTGGGGTAACTAAAGGAATTTGTTTTGGATACATAATGTATAATGGGCACCAAAATAGATCCCGACAAGGTAAAAGCAATCCAAAAACTCACTCTCCTCTCAAGCAAAATTGGTGTTAAATATTTTTTTAGAACATAATGTTATTAGGAGTCATACCCTTATAACATTTATATAGTGTTCTAATATATAAGGTTATAAAACCTTAATGTTATAAAGTATATACAATTTAATAATTAATAATATAATAAATATTAGATTATTAATTATTTACCAATGATTGCTTTGAATAGGTGTGACTAATACCCCTTAACGCTATTTTTCATCATTTATCCTATATTTAAGGAGGTTCCCTCTCATTTGAGAGGATGTGAACTTGAAGATTTATAGTGAATTATATCACTATGCACAAGGTATTATTGGTTATGTGGAGGTATGTAGATGAGTGTCCTCAAGTTCAACCTATGTTTTTTGAATGCACAAGACAACTGAGACAAGGAGTGAATCAATTGTACCTTAAAACTTCAAAACCCTTACAAACATTTAGATCAACATTAATTCAATTAACCCTTAGTCAATTAGAGTGATTTATCATGAAAGTAGATAACAAAAATAGAAGCAAAGTAACACAATGCACAAAGAAACACCAAATTTACATGGAAAACCCAAGGAGGGAAAAACCACAGTGAGGATTATCTCACAATATAAATTAATATCAACACTGATTACAAAGGGCTCATTGTCAGAGGGCTCACTACCCAAAAGAAACAAAGGCTCACTATCAAAATAAAAAAGAAGATAGAAAAAAGTGTTATAGTGAGAAATCCATCTCAATGTAATAGAAAAGTCCACCACAATATCACCAACACCTTCACTGTCTTACTGAAGAATTGTAGGAACCTTCTACTCATTGCATCCCATAATCTAACACATGAAAGCTCACACTGCACTACATAAATTTGCACCTCACAAATCTCCAATTCACATCATTCACATCTCACACACCTATCTTATCATCCCTCAACAACTCAACTCATATTTATACAATATTCAACCTTGAAAATATTCTCCAAGGCTAGCTATGCACCTCAACCATGAAAATTCAAATTAGCTTAGCACCAAAACATTCCCACAATGGATAGGAATGAAGGCAGACCACAACACACCTTAGCTAGGACCTAAATCCACTCATGCATTCTATGCCACACTTCCACAAACACTGAAGCAACTCCACAATTAGTGTAAACACCCAAGGTCAACCGAACCTATCTTAACACCATTAACATTTAAGTACACACTCCTCAAATCTAAAGATGAGTCATGAACACCGCATAACACTTGAACGCAATCTAGAATACTCCAAAAACATCCTAGAAACCACTTGTACTTTTCATTTCATCTACACAACCAGCCCAATCTACATTTGTGTAAGCATTTAGATTAAAGTCAATATCCTTTGGATATGACAAGCCATGATCTAGAGTGCCCTTCAAGTATCTGAATATCCTCTTTACTACTACAACATGTGACTCTCTAGGAACTTCTTGAAATCTATCCACAAGACAAACTATATGCATGATATCTAGTCTAGTAGCAGTTATATATAGAATTCCTCCAATCATTGATCTATACTTTCTTTGATTAGCCTTAGGAGATTCATCATTCTTTCTTAGCTTGAAACCAGTAACCATAGGGGTACATACTGGTTGAGAATCTTCCATTCCAAACTTCTTCAACATTTCCTTGACATACTTTGATTGTGAAATTAAAATACCTTTATTTTTCTAATTGATTTGTAGCCCAAAGAAGAAATTCATCTCCCCAAACATTGACATTTAAAATTATTTCTACATCTCTTCTGCAAATTTCTTACACAGCTTCATTTCCTCCAAAAATTATGTCATCAACATACACAACCACAATCAAGATTTGATCCTTTTCAACTTTGTACTAAAGATTTCTATCTGAGGTACCTTTATTGAATTCTTGTTGTAACAAGTACTTGTCTAACCTTGCATACCAAGATCTGGGAGCTTGCTTCAACCCATATAATACCTTCTTCAATTTTGCAGACCATATCTAGTTTATTTGATAATTGAAATCCTTCTAGTTGTTCTATGCATACTTCTTCCAATTCACCATTCAAGAAATCAAACTTCACATCCATCTGATATACTTTGAAATCCTTATGTGTTACAAAATCCAAAAACATCCTCATAGCTTACATTCTTTCCACCAGAGAAAATGTTTCCTCAAAGTCTATTCCTTCTACTTGTGAGTAGCCTTTACACACAAGCCTTGCCTTGTTTCTTACCTCTTCTCCATTATCATTTAGTTTGTTCCAGAATGCCCACTTATTTCCAACCACATTCTTGTTTTTTGGTTTTGGGACATGTTCCCAAGTTTTATTTTTCTCAATCTGCATTAGTTCTTCTCCCATACCTTTCATCCCATACTCATCTTTTCTTGCTTCAATTACTATTTTAGGTTCAACTTCAAAAACTAAACATGGATTTACCTATTCTTTATCAATTTAAATTCTTGTCAGTACACCTTTTCTCTTATCACCAATGATATGTTCTTCAGAATGATCGTTCAACACATACTTAGGAGTTTTAGGAATCTATTTTGGAGCTTCTTCCTCTTCAATCTGCACTTATTTTTCCTTAGCCTTTTCTTCTTCTCTACAAGAAGACTCATTTGATTCATATCCATCTATCACCACTGAATTATTTTTTAGGTCTTCATCACCTTGACACTTGCACTCTCAACAATCTTTCTTAGCCTCTTGTTGTAGCACCAGTAAGCTTTTCTTTTAGTAGAATATCCAAGGAAGATACCATCATCAGACCTCACATCAAACTTTCCTAAGTTTTATTCATCTCTTCTGATATAGTCAAATTTTCTTCCAAACACTTTAAAGTATTTGAAAGTAGGAATCCTTCCATACCATAGCTCATAGGGATTATGTTAGCAACAAAAGGGAAGACAACTAAGACGGGGGGTGAATTAGTTGTCACAAAATTTCAAACTTATTAAATTTATTAACCCCTATTCTCATATCTGATTAATAACCATGAAAGCATAAATCAACAACACATCAGAAACACACATAACACCAATATTTTTTACAAGGAAACTCTGTTAGGGGAAAAACCACGATGGAGGTCAATCCACAAGTTTATACCCTATTAAAAGTATAAGAATAACAAATGGGGAATGCACATGCATTCAGGCACACTGCCTAGAGCTCATTTCTCAAATACAAATGAAGACTCGTTGTCTTATAGAAACATTTGGATTACAACCATCCAAATTTTTGAACTGAGAAAGTAGCATCTACTAATGCCTGATTACAGTTCTAATTAAGCACGTGCACACTTCTTCACTCTTCTTCACTCTTCTTTATTATTCTTCACACTTTGATCTTCCTTTGAAATATTTAGAACATTATTTGCATACACACACTTCCTCGCTCACATTCAAATGAAGAAACAATCAATTATATATATCCACAACAAGGAATTACATCGTTACATGTCAGCTTCAACAAAATAATAAGATGAATACAAACTGTCAGCCCAAAACAATAAATATTATTAATGTGAATCCACCAAGGTCATCCAAAACATAGTAGAGACCCAAAAAAATATCCTCAAACATAAAACACTTTCAAAGATTATTCCTCAAAGATCCACAACACGCTACAATCACCTTGTCGGCCATGAACATGAAAAACATGAACACGCAAGAGAAAATCACCGATTGTGATCACATCGATCAATTTGGATGTGCAACACAAATAGAGCATGATCTAGAAACATCCACAAACACCATAGGAGCATTCACAATAACTCAGATTACCAGAATCACATTATCTTCTTTCAGGAACACCAACTACAGTAATAGAATAACTATCGAAACACATAAACTTATAAATTGCTCAAATCTTCATGCGAACCTCTAAAACTTTCAGTGGATAAACTAGATACACTTGAAAAAAACCCTTTAATCTGCAACTTCTCACCATCAACATATTGAAATTTCCATCATACTGATCTTCACTGCTTCACAGAAAACCTTCAACATATTTTATTACAATTTTCTCAATATCCTCGACATATACAATCTTAAAGACATTAATGCTAATAGTGTTGACATTAATGATAGCCAAATATCAGCAACACAACCACAACATCCAACAATATCCACCTTTGGTATTGATGGAAACACATGATGTGAAAAAACTCCATTAACGCAACTAACTCCAACACTTACTCCCCCTTAGGTTCTGACTCTTTTCTCATGACTTCTTCTCCTCAAATAATTCCCATTTTTTCACATTGCTCTTCTCCCCCTTTGAAATCAATGACAAAGATCTCCTTTCTAAACACAATCTCTAAACCACATATTTGAATCATCTAACTACTCCCCCTGAGTAGCAACCACCACAACATCAATCTAAATCAAGATATGACTGTGAAATACATGGACTAATGCAATATCTTGCATCTTAGTTCTAATTAGGAGGGGTAATCACCCCTAACTTCCCTCTGAGATACTCAAAATTATCCTTAGTAAATAGCTTGGTAAAGATGTCTCCAATTTGTTCCTTAGTAGGCACATACTCCAATGTGAATTCATTTTCACTCACCTTCTCTCTCAAAAAATGAAACTTGATAGATATAAGCTTGGTCTGAATGCAACACCAGATTCTTAGAAATGTTAATTGCACTTGAATTATCACATAATATAGAAATAGGCTCATCATACATGACTCTGATATCTTTCAACATCTGCTTCATCCACAATACTTGAGTACTATTGTTAGCAACAACAATGTATTCTGCCTCTACAGTAGACAAAGAAATGGCATTATGTTTTTTACTTAACCATGAAATCAACTTCTTTCCCAAGAAAAATGTGCCACCACTAGTAATTTTCTTGTCATTCACATATCCTACCCAATCAACATCATTAAAGGCACTCAAAGTAAGATCATCATCTTTAGGATACCATAGTCCAAAATCAACTGTTCCCTTCAAGTATCTAAAAATTCTCTTCACAATAGTCACATGAGATTCCTTAGGATCAGCTTGAAATCTTGCAACAATGCATACAACATTCATGATATCAAGTCTAGTTTGAGTCAAATAAAGAAATCCACCAATCATTGATCTGTATGTAGTCTGATTTTCCTTCAGAGAATCATAATCTATTTTCAACTTACATCCGGTCACCATGGGTGTACTGATTGGCTTTGAATCTTCCATACCAAACTTCTTTAGCAATTATTTCACATACTTGACTGAGATATAAAGATCCCTTTATCTAACTGAGTAATTTGTAATCCCATAATTTCGTCTCTCCAATCATTGAAATCTCAAACTCATTTTGCATCTCATTAGAAAACTTCATGCACAAACCATCATCTCCTCCAAAACTGATATCATCAACAAAGACTTCCATGATCAAATCTTTATCATCATCAATCTTGAAATACATATTACTATCAACAATACCTTTGTTAAATCCAAGCTTCAACAAATACTTGTCTAATTTGGTATACCAAGCTCTAGGGGCTTGCTTGAGTCCATACAATTCTTTCTTCAACCGAAAAACCATATCTCCATGATGAGTCAATTGAAATCCACTAGGTTGCTCAATATGCACCTCTTCTTCCAATTCGTCATTTAAAAATGTTGACTTGACATCCATTTGATAAACCTTGTATTTTTTGTAAGCAACATAAGAAAGAAATAGTCTCACAGCTTCAATTTTAGCAACAAGAGGAAAATTTTCTTCAAATTCAATTCCTTTCATTTGAGAATATCATTTACACACCAATCTTTCTTTGTTTCTAACAACTTCACCTTGCTCATTCAGCTTGTTTCCAAAGACCTATTTAGTTCCAATTACATTTTTGTCCTTAGGTCTAGGAACAAGAATCAATGTATTATTCTTCTCAATTTTTTATAGTTCTTCTTTCATTGCTTCAATCCAATGTTCATATTTGCATGCTTCAATGACATTGTTAGGCTCATTCTTCGAAATCAAATAGTATTCTTCTACAATTCTTCTCCTAGTCTAAACACCTTTGTTCTTATCACCTATAATTTGATTTTCTGAATGATTTAATCTTACATACCTTGGAGTCTTAAGACGTTCTTGAACTTCAAGCTCTTGTGATCTCTCTTCTTCACTTTCACTATTTTCTCCTTCCTCTTGATCTTCTTGATTCATCGAAGTGATATGAACTTGATTTGAAGTTTGGCCTTTGTTTGTAATGTCAGTTTGATCATCAAAATCATATCCACGAGTTCTGTATGGTCTAGTAATGTCTTCATCAACCTTAACATTTTCACTTTCAACCATTTTCCTCAATTTCTTATTGTAGCACCGGTAGGCCTTACTCTTAGTCGAATAACCAAGAAATATTCCTTCATCACTCCTAACATCAAATTTTCCTATATCTTCGTCTCTTCTGATATAGCATTTACTCCCAAAGATTTTGAAATATCTAGCAATAGGCTTATGACCAGTCCATAGGTCAAAAGGGGTCTTACCGGTATCACCTTTGATTTGTACCTTGTTGAGGATATAAACAACAGTACTCACTTCTCTCCAATAGATATGAGGAACATTTCCTTCTAGCATCATAGTCCTAACAATATCTTGAACTGTCTTGTTCTTCCTTTCCATAACTCCATTTTGTTGAGGGGTTCGCAGTGCAGATAATTGTCTCTTTATCCTATGCACTTCACAAAAAGAATTAAACTCACTGGAAGTGAATTCACCATCTCTAACTGATCTCAGACACTTAATCTGCAGACATATCTTTGTCTCAACAATAGACTTAAAGATCTTGAACTTCTCTAGAGCTTCAGATTTCTCCCTTAAGAAAGTAACCCACATCATCCCAGAATAATCATCAATAAGCAACATGATATACATGTAACCTTGCAAACTTCTGATTCTAGAAGGACCACACAAGTCAGTATGCACAAGCTCCAACAATTCATTTGAACAATTTTGTTTGCTCCAAAATGAAATTCTAGTTTGCTTTCCTAATTGACATTCCTTGCATGTGGCATTAGTAGGTTTTACCAACTTGGGAAGATCTCTCACTGCCTAAGTAGAACTTATCTTGATAATATTGTCAACGTTTACATGACACATTCTCCTATTCCACAACCAACTTTCATCAAGCTGAGCAATCTGACAACTTTTACTATTAGTACTCAGGTGAAAAATATTACCTTTTTTTTTTGTACCTAATGCAATCACATTTCCAGAATTCCCCAATATTCTACACTTTCCATCCTTGAATTGAATATTATATCCCTTGTCAACCATTTTTCCAACACTTAAGAGATTATGCTTCAAACCTTCAACATAAAGAACATCATCAGTATTATGCTTACCATCAAAAGAAATACATCCTCTGCCACAGATTATACCACCATTTTTATCACCAAATATTACAACACCACCATCATACTTTTCCAATCTTACAAATTTTCTTTTATCACCTGTCATATGATGTGAACATCCACTGTCAATTATCCATTCATATTTCTCTTCAACTCGAGCAACTAGGGCTTTCTCCCCATTTGTACAACTACCAGATTCAATAGACACAGGATTATTTTCCTTGATAGCAATAAACACAAACTCATCTTCACTTACATTCCCTTTATCAGATTCATCATCTGTCACACCTTCATCAACATCATAATAACACTTCCTTTGAAATTTAGGCTTGTTTGATCTTGACTTAGGAACTCTTTTCAGATACCTTGATGCAAAATGACCTATATTATTGCAAGAAAAACATTTAATAGGAAAATTTCCTTTATACTTACCTTCTCCTCTGGCTTCCCTTTTGACAATAAGTGCTTCAAGCACATTCAGTTCTCTTTCTTCTTCTTCAATTTGTCTCATTTCTTCCTCATAATTGAATAGCTTTCTAGAATAAATTTCACCTGGATCATATCTTTGCTTATCTCTTCTGAAAGAAGTAGCTTTGAATGTAGATTCTCTCTTAGGAAGGGCATCACTGAATTCACTCAACTCAAAAGCAGTAAGTTTACCTATCAACATATCTTTGGTTACATTTTTCACAGTTCGAAGCTCATCAATAGCTATATCTTTGAATTTGTATGCAACAGGCAAAGATCTAAGCACTTTACCAACAATCCTTGATTCTTCCAACTCTCCACCAGCACATTTGATACCACATACAAGTTCATTCAATCTTTGCATGAAATTAATAATATTCTCATCATCACCCATCTCAACATTTCATATTTTCCTTTCAGACTTTGTAGCTTAGCAATCTTCACATTAGCATCACCTTCATAAAAAAACTCCAACTTTTTCCAGATCTCATAAGTAGTCTTCGGATCCATAGCATTTGTCATATCAGTATCAATCAAAGCACTCAACAATGCTTCCTTAGCCCTGATATTGTATTCAACATCCCTAATCTTAGCAGTAGTACTAGGACCATTCTAAGGAATAACATACCTATTACTTGTAATGTTCTATTAAAATTCACCAATGCATCTCAGATGACACTCCATTCGATTCTTCCACGGAGAATAAGTTGTTCCATTCAAATCTCAGACTATCCTTCTTATATGTCACCATCCCAGATCACCTCAAGTTGTTAAAATTCTTCCAAGGAACCTAGCTTTGATACCAATTGTTGGAAACACAAGGGTAGACAACTGAGAGGGGGAGTGAATCAGTTTTCACAAAATTTCAAACTTATTAAATTTATTAACCCCGATTCTCAAATTTGATTAATAACCATGAAAGCATAAATCAACAACATATTGGAAACACACATAACACCAAGATTTTTCACATGGAAACCTTGTTAGGGGAAAAACCATGATGGAGGTCAGTCCAAAAGTTTATACCCTATTAAAAGTATAAGAAGAATAAATGGGGAATGCACATGCATTCAAGCACACTGTCTAGAGTTCACTGCTCAAATACAAAGGAATACTCACTGTCTTACATAAACATTCTGAATTACAACCATCTAGATTATTGAAATGAGAAATTAGCATCTTCTAATGCCTGATTACAGTTCTAGTTAAGCACATGAACACTTCTTCACTCTTCTTCACTCTTCTTCATTCTTCTTCACACTCTGCTTTTCCTTCAAAATATTTAGAACATTATTCATGCACACACACTTGCTCACTCACATTCAAATGAAGAAACAATTGCTTATATATATCTACAACAAGGAATTACATCGTTACATGTCGGCTTCAACAAAATAATAAGATGAATACAAACTGTCAGCCCAAAACAATAAATATTATTAATGTGAATCCACCAAGGTCATCCACAACATAGTAGAGACCCCAAAAAAATATCCTCAAACACAAAACACTTTCAAAGATTATTCCTCGAAGATCCACAACACGCTACAATCACCCTGTCGGCCATGAACATGAAAAACATGAACATGCAAGAGAAAATCTCCAATCGAGAACACAACAATCAATACGGATGTGCAACATAGATAGAGAATGTTCTAGAAACATCCAAAAACACCATAGGAGCATTTGCAACAACTCATATTACCAAAATTACATTATCTTCTTTTAGGAACACCAGCTATTGTAACAGAATAATTGTCGGAACATAGAAAATCATAACTTGCTTAAATCTTCATGCAAACCTCTAAAAATATTGGTGGAAAAAATAGATACACCTGAAAATAAACCCTTTAATCCACAACTTCTCACCATCAACATACTGAACTTTCCATCATATTGATCTTCACTACTTCACAGACAACTTGCAACATATTTTATTACAATTTTCTCAATCTTGACATATACAATCTTAAAGACATTAAAGCTAATAGTGTTGACATAAATGACAACCACATATTAGCAACACAACCACAACATCCAATAGAGTCTTTGTGTTGTTTTCTCTTTCTTGCACTCTATTAAGTATGTAAATATTAGTGTGAATCGCTTCTCTGTAGTAGACTTCTGGTAGATTTGCTTTTTTCATTGTAAGATGCCCATTGTTCTCCCTAGTGAATCTATTAAGTTTTACCCACATGTAATTATCTATACATCTAATGTAGAGAAATATTTTTTTTCTTTTCAATTCAATAGTAAATACATCATTTGAAATATAACTTTATCCAAACTTTTTTATTGCATAATCAAAGAAGCATTCCAATAATATAAGTATGATTTAATTCTACATAAACATATTGAAGATAACATTTCACATTACAATTTTCAAAAATATGGATACATGATACATACATAGCTTAAACAAGCTTGCATGAACTAGAAATACAAATGGTCTAGAATATCCTTCTCCCAAATCTTGGCTACCAATTGCATGAGGAGAAGCATCACTCAAGCGCTTTTCCACCAACCATGGACTAACTACGGTCCCCTGCACATCTACCAAACTTGGTAAGATGGCCCTCCTTTCAATGAAGAGATTAGTTTGGTAACCTCATCCTTCAAATAGCCTTCCCTAAGCATAGTGATGTTTCCTACATGTCTAAATCTTACCATAAATTCAACCTCTAATTCTATGATATTCTCAACCTAGTATGTATTTGGATCACAGTGAATTGACAATGTAGACAGTGGCTAACTACACTACCTTGGCCAAAGATTCAACACCCAATACTTCGAGTGAGGGTAATCTATATTCACCACTACAATTACCCAATTTTTATTTTGACAATTAGTATTCTATTCTATTCTAGGTTATTCCCCTTTCCCATGGATTATTCTAACCAGCGTAATCCTTCTCGTTGGGGCTGCAATGAGGCATCTGAAAAAATCATTTTTTTTTTAATTTTGATCTAGGCAGTTTATTCTTTCAACCAACATAACAGGTACATTGCTTCAAAGAGGGACAAAATGTAGACACAAAAAATATATAGATTGATCTTACACATCTGATCTTGATCTTACTAACATCACTTCTTCCTAAATCATCTCCTTTACTAATCAATTTAATTGAATAATCTTTATTTGATCAAATTCATCGTATTTCCTCTCTTAATTAAATAAATCAAATATATTTGATTAAGTCACTCACTTCTATTAATTAAATAAATTATTTTATTTAATTAATCTGATAATCCCTTTTTTAATTAAATAATTCACCTTATTTAATTACTCTCTAAAGTCATCTTTTTTAAATTAAATAAATTAATCTTTATTTGATTTAATCTAACACCACCCTCTTTAATTAAATAAATCAAAATTTATTTAATTAAATCTAAGTTCATATTCCTCTCAACTTTGATTTATTTAAATCCTGAAATCTAAGTCAAATTGTCAAATCAACTAATCTTCATCTAAATTAATCAAATCCTGATTAATCCTAATCCTAATCCATCAAATCTTCTAGATTTTGCAACTTGCATATTAAATCAATTTAATTGATTTATTAATTCCTCTATGTTCTCTCAACTTGGCATCAATAAGGGAATATTCCTCAAATTCAAAAATCCCTCCAAAAGGGATGAGTACATCCAACAAGGCATTAAAAACCTCTTACATGTCCTTTGCCTTGGGCCAAGTGGCATTTACTCCATTCTTCTCTCCCTCCAACTTCTCATTTCACAAATTTCAAATTCCACCTAACCATATTTATGTGTACATTCATCAAAATGTGTTCATTCCTCCTCCAATCACATGTGGACAAGTGCCCTTCTCTCATTGGTTGGTCTTTTATCCCACATTCACCCATTTTTCCTCTTCCTCCATCATTCTCTTCTATTTATAGGAGACTCTCATTTTGAATCTTGGATCCATCAACTAAGAGCACAATCACTATAGGCATTTACCATTTGAGTTCATAGCATTTTTCATATTTTGCAATCAATTTAGCTAGGTTGTTGGAAAATTTCATCAAGGAAGCAACAATCATCACCAAAGATCATCACTTTGCATCAAGGAATTGGGAAAGGATCATTTTACACATCAAAATGGTACCAATTCCCCCATGGGATTAAGAGTTTGCTCATTAGAATAGGATTTGATAGCTTTGTTCTTGTTTTGTTCATTTCATTTCTTATTTTCATGTTTCAAACTAATTTCATGGGGAATGTTGATCTAACTTGCATAATGATCTAATTATATGTTTGTTCTTTTGTGTTTGTGCACATATAGATTCACCATTCACATTTTGGCGCTAGGAGGGTGAATCTGGAGAAAACTAACACATTTTTCTAAAAAATTGTGCTTTTTTGTTGAGTTTTTATGTCTATAGGGAAACTCCACCACTATCAATCCATCGACACAATATAGTGCCACCGCAAACTCCAAAGTGCATCGTTGAAGTCTTCTCGCCCAAAAAATTGAATTTTAAACTCCAACGTTGGACGCCCAAATCACAAACTTCATCGTTGGCTAAAATTGCACCGCAAACGCACTTATTGTTTCTATGCAGAGCATCGTTGTCAGTCCCATGTGGTGCTATATAGCGCCACTGAATTTCTCAAACTACACCGCATATGCAGATTGCACCGCTAGAGTTAGGTAAAAGATAGATTTGAGATTATTTTAACATGTGCTTTTTTTCATTTTGGTTGATTTTGACTTCTAACTGGTTTTTCAATCTTTGTTTCTACAGTATTAACCGGTTTTTATAGGTTGACTTGATCAAAGGTGAAGGAAGGAAATGAAGACCAATCGTTCTTTATGACCTCATTATCTCATTGTATCAAGTGTTTTTAAACACTTTAGGGAGAAATTATAATCCCTTTTCTAAGGATTTTCTACCTTCTTGCTTTCTAGGATTCAATGAATTTCATTTGGGCTCAAAAAGAACAAAACAAGGGGATTAAAAAGAATCATAGGCAACTCACTAGATTTTATTTTGGGACTTAATGAATGAACAAACAAATCTCACTCTTCAAAGTTGGTGCTTAAAAATAATTCATATCATTGCTTTGTGGTTAAAAAGAACATGTGTGCTCTTTGTTTTGTAATCTCTTTTTACAAGTTAATATCCTTTAAAAAAATACATATGCACTTCGCTCATGCTCCATAGCGATCTTGAGAATCAAAAGTCTTTTTGTGATATTAGGTTGTATAAGTGATCACCTCCACACTTCAATTTGGATTCTTAAAATTGAACAAACCTTGTGAGTGTGAAGAAAGGGTATTGTGTGTGCTCCCATCTAAATGTGTTAGGTGGTCGAACTAAAAATACACTTCTTCACTATTGCTCACCTTTAGAGAGCTTGCCTTGGTGGGAAAAAGTACTCACCCCAAGGGAATGACTCAAACTGGTAACGAGTTAAACGCTAATCTACTCCCAATTGGTATAGAAATTTGAATTTTGAGGAAATATCATCATTATAGGAACTCCTACAGACAAGTAGGTGATACTCTTTATATGAGTTGATCTTGCTTCTCATGTGGCTTTCTGAACGGGTGCCTTGATTACAAGCCAAAATTATGTAAAATCCAAAATTCCTATCTATTTGTTGATGCAAGAACGATTGTTCTGAAGTCATCCCACATTTTTACGACTCTTAGTAGAGATGAGAAGTATGCCATGGAGTTTCATTGGTACTGATGCTTGGCTGACCCAAGAAGCAATTGCACTGTAAAGGGGAGCATGTGTGGTCAAGCATCTAATCATCTACTAAGAGTAGGCGTAGCTAGATTTATCCAAGTGGAAACTCAAAAAATATTGCCTCATCTTATCCTAGGATTGTGCATCACTTTGGAATTGAAATAATTTTCTTGGATCTAAAACTCTTGAAAAACAAACATTCACAAGGTCTTCAAAATTTCAAACCCTTTAGGGCGAACAAATACCTTTGACAAATCCAAGTGCTCTTGCTTGTCCTAGGGATTTCATCCTTAGAGGCTTCTAAGTATTTGGATTTATATCATAATTTTTTCTCACTAAAGTCAACATTAGGAAACTTTTTCCTTGATTTCCTTGATTCCCACATAATGGACTTTGTGGGATGAGAAGAGGTTTGGACATTAGACATCTAGTTTGGAAAAGCTAATCAAGAATTTTTTGTGGTAAAAGGAATTCATTAAGCAAAGCTAAGAAACAATTGAATCCCACACATGTGCTCTTACAAATGATTTCCCAAAAGATCAAAATCCAAAAACCAAAATCCAAAGCTCTTGGTCAAAAATCTCACAAGAAACGTTTGTCTATGCTTTACAAATTTAGAGAAATATTGACCTTCAACTTTTACAAATGTGCATCAAAGAATAATCCTAATTTGTATAAATTCCATTGTAAAAAAAAATCAGGTCTCTTTCAAAAGTTTTCATTTCTCACATAGAGAGTACCAACCATGTTCTTCAATACCGAGGTCTTGTAGAAAGGAGTTATATCTAGGTCTAATCTAGGATCAAATTCATCACTCTCATCCATCCCTCAAACATTAAATCAAAAATCATCTCGCCAACAACTCTTGGAAGTCTTGAAAAAATCATTCATACTAGACTTTTGGAAAATCCAAATCATCTTGTTTGATTAGATGTGTGTAGATGAATCCTTCCCCACATATTTAGTCAAATTATCAATCCTTGTGAACAAGAATACCTCTTGATAGCATCCAATATCTTGAGGTTTATAAGTTCATTATCCAAAATCCTAAGGAAAATCAAACCAAAATCATCTTGTTTGAATAGGGGTGTATAGATGAATCCTTCTTTACACACTTAGTTAAATTATCATCTTGTGTGCAAGTCTACTCTAGGACAACATCCAACCTCTTAGAGTTTAAAATTTCTCTATGAAAACCAAAATTCAATCAGGCCAAGGTTGGAATCAAGTCCTAAAGTCTAGTATCTCCTTCAAGATTTCTCAAAGGGTTTAATCATTCACATCATCCATATTTCATTTGTCTCATCATCACACTTTCATCCTTAATCATCCTAGTTTTTCTCTTTATGCCTAAAGTTAGATCAATCTAAAGAATTAGAGGTTCATCTGACATATTCTTGAAAATAGATCCCTATTTTATGGTGCAAACTAGAGCACAACACAAGAAGAACATGGAAACCAACACAAGAACATCAACTTCGAGTGATTTAAGCCAAACCAATCCCGAAATGAATCCCATTGGATTAGGAAACCTCCTAAGAAATATTCCTCTATCATCACAAAATCCCCATAAGGAAGGTAAAGTGGAAGACATCACCAATAATGTCTTAGGGATGACACAAGATTAAATTCTTGAAATGGTTCAAAATCCTTAAACTCACAAAATTGTCAATGCCATGATGAGGCTCACTCCCTCCCAATACATGCTTGAATTGGAAAAAGAAGGGGATAAACTCCCTTTTGATTTTTACATAAGAACTATTGTGGAGAAACCTCTTGGGATCATGCCTCCAATCCCACCCACACCTCCATTTCAAAGCATCACCCAAAGAATTCTGCAAATCACATCATACATTGCTCCAACTCCACCAATTGTCAACAAGGGAAGCTCATTGCTTCATGCACTTCAAACACATCCCCTTGTGAACAACCAAGATTTGGATGCAAACATCGTATTGGGCCAATCCATCCCACTAAATCGATTACACCCATACGGTCCACTTGCATTTCATGATCCTTCCCATCTATCCTCTTTTCATGCAACACCAATTTATCCTCTCAACACAAAAACCTCTCTCCCCATGACCTCACAAGGAGAAGGTGGATTATTTGGATGAGGGGGAATCTTTGATCCCTCATCATCATCGTCATCTCTCCAAGGGAATGCATCACCCATTTTTCAACCATTTCCACCTTCACCATTAACATTTGCACCACCCCTTGGGTTAGGCCTTCTCCCTTTACCCGCCATCAATAAGAAAAATCCGAACAACCCTCCAATCATAAATCAAAATATCATACTGAATCCTCTCATCTTGCCATCGATATCACAATAATAGGTGGAAACCATTCAGACAACCCCAACAATCAGCACATCATCTACCATCCCCAAGTATCTCAAAACATGGTCTCCCAAAGACCAAGCATATCAATCATACCATCCACCACCCAAGCCCCAATTATCAATGCAATAGTCCTTCTCATCACCACCACCACCACCAAAACCCAACATGGAAAACTCATTTAGCATCGTGTTGCAAGTAGCTCAACAAGCCACCTATCAAAAGGCACTTAATTAAATTCAAAATCAACAAGTTGCATAGCTAGTTGCCCAACAGTTGCAAGCGCAATTAGTGGCAACACAAGCACAATAGGATACCCAAGCCCAAGCTTTACTACAACAACAACAAGCTGCCCAAGCTATTCAAGCAGCTCAAGCTGCTCAAGTTGCACAAGAAACCCAACAAGCACAGGCTCAAGCTCAAGCCCAATATCAAGCTTAGCAAGTGAAAGCACAAGCCCAATACCAAGCACAACTACAAGTAGACCAACAAAAAACATATCAACAAGCCCTGCAACAATATTAAGTGCAACAATAAGAAGCTCAACAACAAGCTTTGTTGGCTCAACAAAAACAAGACCAATAACAAGATTTGTTGGCACAACAACAACAAGACCAACAACAAGTGGTGTTGGCACAATAACAAATGGAGGCGTATCAGCAAGCCTTAATCGCATAGTAGAGTTTGCAAAAAACTCCCACCAACATACCTATTGCTCCACCCATCAATCAAACACCTCAACCACCTCAGACCACATTCACTCCACCTCCTGATCTACAAGACTATGTGATAGCACAAATCAAATTACTCTCGTAGCAAGTGCTTGATCTCCAATCAGGGAAAACAATGAGGACACCAAGCAATCTGTGCCCTTATCCTTTCAACATGAGCTTGGAAATGGTACCATTCCCAAAGGGTTTTGAAATCCCTAAATTTGACAAATATCACGGATTGGGAAACCCTAAGGATCGCATCAGGGAATTCCAAGTATATTGTATGGAAGTCGCATATAATGATACATATCTAATGTGGCTATTTCCTTGAAGCTTGGTTGGCCTTGCCATGGAGTGGCTCTCTTGCTTGCCTACTGGCATCAAAAAATTCCAAGAGATCATAGATGCATTCATAAAGAATTATGCATTCAACATTGGCATGGATGTTAGTCTAGAGGAACTATCTACGCTCAAAAAAGGTAATGGGGAGTCATTGCTTCCTTCCTACAACAATGGCAATCCAAGTCTAATAGGAGCAAGTGGGCTATGCCAGAGGAGAAACAAATTTGCACCATCATTTCCAATCTTGAGAAAACCTTGGGATTCCATCTAAAAATGTAGTGCATCACCACTTACAACCAATTGATCCCCAAGGAGCTCAACATCGAATGAGCCCTTATTGCACAAGGGGGTACACCCACATATCAAGAACATCAAGACAACCACCCTTCCACTAGCTATAATGAAAAACCTCACACATCGGAAAAAAATAGAAATGTCACTAATGATGGAGTGGTTAATGCCAAGGTCGTAATCAGTGCTCTGAAATAGAATGCTCAAATATATCATCAACCACAAAACAACAATCAAAACAACACACAAACCAATGCGGTATCACAACAACCACCCAATAATCAAGTCAACAATTTGAATAATCATAAAATCAAAGGGCACACAACAACCAATTGCATGAAGCTAAAAAATATAATCCAAGACCTCATCGATGATAAGATCATAAATGTGGAACAACCAGTAGGAAATCAAGATCTTAAGATCTACACAAATCCAATGCCGAATCATAACACAAGAAATAAAAAAGGGAAACAAAAATATTCCAATGTGAACCATGTCTACAACCAATTTTTTGCATCCCTAGATGAATGGGTCACTATTGTTAGTATCAAGGGAGCCAAAGATGATTATGGAGTCACCACACGTGGCAGAAAAGTCACCATTTTTAGGTCATCATGGCCACTTAGGGAATCCACCTCAAATCCAAAATCCACTCCTAATGGATACAATATCTTGGACAAGTTGAAAAGAACTCCCACTTAGATTTGCATCATGGAGTTACTGAAGATTTCATTTTCCCATAGAGAAATCATTAAGGAAGCATTGGATTCATCTACCATCTCTACCAATATTGATACTGAACAATTCCAAGCTATGGTCAGAAACATTACCACCACAAATCTCCTCACATATTCTAGTGTAGTCATGGTAGGAGGGTCCTCAAAGAGAACAGTATGGACCGTACAACAAGAGTCACACAACAGAAGCAACACGTAATATGGAGGCAAGCACAGATTCAAACACTCTTATTAACAAAAACTTTGATTACAATCAATCAGAAACATCTAGGCTTATAGATTCGGCTCACAGGCCTGATACAACATGCTCACAATACAGTATGCGAGTGAAAATATTACAGGTCGAATTCTATATTCATCTTCATTATCTTGATTACTATCCTAATTATCTATTACAATGTTTTATATCATATCTAAGATCTAGAAACATTTGTGTCGTCCAAAGATCATTACAATCTCCGATGTAGGAAACATAATGTGTGCAGGAATAGATCGGCCTCAAATCTAAATTTCTCCACAAAAGGTGCATATGATGAAGTGTGGACCTAAAATTAAGGTTGGGGACACTCCACAAAACAATTTGAAACACACCATAAGGATCTGCAAGCTACAGGAAAGATACATGAGCGATCAAACTAGCCATTAGGTTTAAAATTATTCTGGGGCCAGTTCCAAAAACTGTCACTTAATCCGAAAGTGATAACTTGTCAGAAAAAGATTCAATCGTGCTGAAATGTTGGAATAAGGAAAATGAACATGTCCTCGATGAAAACATAGATCCACAGGGTTTGGTGAACAAACAAGATGAAATACTGAATCTGCCAACTTGAATTGAACAAGAACAAAACTGAATGAAAATATTTTTGGTTGATGCAAGATTGCCAAGAACCGAGGATTCTCTTGCATCAGACATCCGAGGTTATTGAAAAGTGAGTCCCTCACTTTGCTGGGGCTAAAGGAAAACCAATACGGTCTACCTCAGCCTGAGAAATTCGAGAAAAATCCTCCACTAATCTACCTTTCCACTTCACAAGATATTATTTATACTGTTGTGAACCCTGGTTTTATACCTGCACAAATAAAATAAACAAACACATTATTAGGTTCATATGCAAGATAAAACAAGGATTCCCCATGAAATCCATTTACTATGCTCAAATAGAAAGTAAAATGAAGAACAATGCAATAAACCAAATCAAATCTATCTAAGCAAAGACAACTCTTGATCCCATGGGGGAATTAGTGCCAATTGATGTGTCAAAATTGGCCCTTTCCCAACTCCTTTGTTGCAATGTTGATGATGTCTAGATGATTGAATCTCTTTGGTAAGATTTTGGCATAACCTAGTTATGATTTTATGAAAATGATGAATACTTGAGGAGAGATGGACAAAATTAGCTCTCAATGTGAAGCGAGTAACTTTGCATGAGATTGTGGATGTTGAATGAGAGGAAGAACCTCTCATTTATAGATTTCCAAAATGGAAGAAAGAGTGAAATTGATTCAGCATCCAATGGATTCACCGGGACGGAGTTATCTGGTGTGGTGCTAATATTTACCTCTTTGTTGTTTACAAGGCGATGCTTTTGTAATTCATGAAAACATGGCACTTCCTTTGTTAACAATTGGTGAGGTTGATGTGATTGTCAATATGGTTTGGGGAATTTCTTGAGTGATGTTTGGAATTGACATTGGGGGTTTGCTTGCAAGAGGCCTTTCCATATTGGTGCTTACATCAAGGTTAGAAGGGAATTGGACCCCTCCTTCCATTAACATGTGTATGTATAGAGAAGGATTAATTTTAAGCATGGAATTGACAATTCTATAATTCTCTGGATTTTGAATCATTTTAGTTATTTCCTTTTTTGTCATTCCCAAGTCCTCATTGATGATTTCCTCTTGAGGATTTTGTGATGGTAGAGAAGAGTTGTTTGGGGGATTTCTTAATCCCGCAAGGTTTACTTTGGTGGTTGCTTGACTTAAGTCATTGGAAGTTGATGTTTCTTTGGTGTTTTCCATGTTCCTCTTGTGTTGTGATCTTGTTTGGATCACAAAATAGAGATCGTTTGATCTTAATCCTTAGGCACAAAAAATGAGAAGAACTAGGAGAGTCCAAGGATCAAAAGGGTGATGATGGGGATGTGATAAATGGGTGATATGAATGAGTGAAACTCTTGAAGAAATTTTTAGGGGCGATGCTAAACTTTTAGGGCTTGAATTGATTTGATTCCGATAGTTTGACTAGGTGTGTTAAGTCAAATAAAATGATGTTAAGCCAGAGAAAACTTGCACGAGAGAATGAATTGAGTAACTGTGTTAAGCCAATCAAGGTGATCATGAACTAGTAGACTTTATTAAGTTGCATTATCCTAGAGGTAAATTTGTTCAAGAGGATTGATAACTTGACTAGGTGTGTTAAGTCAAATAAAGCGATGTTGATTTTGCCTTTAAGTTTAGCATAAATGATGATTCAAAGTTCTCAAGAGTTTGTTGGTGAGATGAAATTTGGAGAGATGGATGAGAGTGAAGATGTTGATCCTAGACTTGACCTAGACAAGACTATTTTTTACAAGACCTCGGTATTGAAAAACATGCCTTACTTCCTATGTGAGAAAAGAAAACCTTTGGAAAGAGTTGGATTCTATGGACAATAGTGTTAGGAAAATTGCAGCCATCTAATGAAAATTTCCACATAACCCAAAAAATAGAGATCTATGCAAATAAGTGATAAAAATCTGCATGCAAGAGAATAGACAACATACCCATCAAAGATGACACAAGATATACCCTAGGAAAACCCAACCTCCAAAAGCATCCACACTCCATGTATTATTCAACAATGAAAACCCATTACAATACATCTTTAGAGACTCCATGAACACTTTTGAAGCAAGCTATCCATGCACTCCATGTGACCAAGCATGAATCCACATGTCCCATGCCATGCTTCAAACCCTCACACATGCACTAGCTCAATTTGCTAAATGACCTGCAAAAACTCTCCAACCCTAAACAACTACCCTTGTGATTGATTTTATAGAAACAATCTCCCACAAAACCACCAAGTGGTATTACATAAACAATGTGCCCAAAACCATGAACTTTCAAAATCATGTGACCCCACATTTAATATTGGGTACTTTATTATATTTTATTTTTCCCCAATATTAAATAATTATATTTTACAATTAAGTCCCAATGTCACATACAACATAAAGTGGCCCCAACATTATAACTCCTAGTGATGCACGCCCATCTAGTTACCCCTAGGTGCACCACACACATAATAATAAATTAAACATTATAAGCATTATGCAAGGTGTACAACACCTAATTCTAAAAAATAGAACTAATACAAACTTGGGTTGTTCTTTGAAGCCTTCTTGTAGAAATTATACACCAATCTTTCTCTAACTTCAAAAAGCATTTCAAGATGCTCCTCACGAGCTTTCAGACTAAGCTTTTTGAATTTTGGTTTTTGGATTTTGATTTTTCAGGAAATCATTTGAGAAAACACATGTGAGGTCCAATTGTCTCTATATTTGCTTAATGAGTTCCTTTTACCAAAAGCACTTTCTTGATTTATGATTTCAAACTAAATGTCTATGTCTTAATTCCTTTCCATTCCACAAGGTCCATTATGTGAAAATCAAGGTTTCAAAAGCACGGTTTCCTAGGTTGACTTTAGTGAAAACAAATGATGATTAAACCCAAGCACTTAGAAACCTCTAAGGATAGAATCCCTAGGGCAAGCAAGAGAACTTGGATTTGTCAAGGATATTTCTTTTCTCCAAAGGGTTTGAAATTTTGAATCTTTTGTGAATGTTTTTTTCTCAATGTCTTAGAATCAAGCAAGATGTTTTGATTTCAAGCACATATACAATCCCTAGGTTGAAAGACAATATTTGTTGGGTTCCCACTTGGATAAATCCAGTTGCACATATTCAGTGTGGATGATTATATGCTTGACAACACAGGCTTCCCCTTACAATGCACTCGCTTCTTGAGTCAGCCAAGCATTAATACCCATGAATCTCCCATGGCATACTTTTCATCTCTACAACAGAATCGCATGTATAACATGGGGTGGATTCAAAGGACATGACCTTTTGTACCAAAAAATAGATAGGATTTTGGCCTTTGCTAAACAAGGGGTTTTAATGTGGCCACTTTGTTCCTGGGGGACTATCTAGTATGGTGAGAGACCATTGTTTCCCTTCTCATCGGAATAATCCTCATGATATTGGCTTTTGTTCCAATATCCACACTTATATCCCGGGTGGAAGTTTCTTGGCTTTAGTGTGTTCTTGGTTGGGTCATTCCCTTGGGTGATTACTTTTTCCCACAAGGCAAGCCTACTAAGATAAACAAAATCAAGAAAGTATATCTCATAGTTCAATCGACCTTCGTTGAAAAACAAAGGGAGAACACTCGCATGATTTGTTCAATTTTATCCAAAATGAAACGTTGAGGCAATTATTCTACTCAACTTAAGATCACCAAAATAGCTTTTGATTCTCAAGATCGTTGTGAGGCATGAGAGAAGTGCATACGCCATTTCAATGATATTATCTTGAATAAATAATTACAAAACAAAATAGCACTTGTTCATTTTAAGTCCACAAAGCAAAATGAATTCTTTTTAAAGCACCAAATTAAGTGTGGAATTTTCCTTGTTCAATTTTTAAACCTCAACCAAATCTAGTAAAATGGTTTCTAAGGTTCTTTTTAGGCCTTTGTTTGCAAACTTTGAAAAGGAAATTTGTGTTGTTCTTTTTAAGGCCCAAAAGAAAAATTATTGTTTCCTAAGGCATAAAAGATAACAAATTTCTTTTAAAAGAGACTAAAGATTCTCTAAAAGTGTTAAACAACACTATAGTGTTCAAAAACACTTTGTATAGGATGAGATTGATGTCCCAATGGAACCTTCCATTTTGCTTCCTTCCTTGCTCTTACCTACAAAATAATCAAAACCAGAAAATGCAGAGGCAGTAAATAAGTCAAAAAAATCCAAAAGTTAGAAACAAAATAGCACATGTTAAAAAAAAACCAAATTAAAAATTTTCCCTATGGTGCAGTCAGTGAATGCAGCAGAGTTTGGAAACTTAGCGGCACAATATAGCACAACTCCTCAACTGAGTGTGACGCTCTACAGAAAATAGAGAGCGTGATTACGACGGAGTTTGGATATGCGGCGTAGTTTGCAACTATGCAAACCCACAATGAAATTTAAAACTTTGAAAATTTAAGCGGGAAAGCAGGTGCAACGCAATTTAGAATAAGTGTGGTGCAATATAGCACCACACAACTGTTAGTGATGCAGTTTCCTATGTGCACAAAGAAAAAGTTAAAAAGCACATAATTTCTCAAAAACATGATGAAATCCTACAATTTTTCCCTCCTTCTAGCGCCAAAATGTGAACCCTAGTTTTATACCTGCACAAATACAATAAACAAACACATTATTAGGTTCATATGCAAGATAAAACAAGGATTCCCCATGAAATCCATTTACTATGCTCAAATAGAAAGGAAAATGAAGAACAATGCAATAAACCAAATCAAATCTATATAAGCAAAGCAAACTCTTGATCCCATGGGGGAATTGGTTCCAATTGATGTGTCGAAATTGGCCCTTTCCCAACTCCTTTGTTGCAATGTTGATGATGTGTGGATGATTGAATCTCTTTGATGAGATTTTGGCATAACCTAGCTATGAAATTATGAAAATGATGAATACTTGAGGAGAGATGGAAAAAATTAGCTCTCAATGTGAAGAGAGTAAATTTGCATGAGATTGTGGATGTTGAATGAGAGGAAGAACCTCTCATTTATAGATTTCCAAAATGGAAGAAAGAGTGAAATTGAGCAATGTGGGATCATTCAACATCCAATGGCTATGTGCCACTTGTCAAGATGTGAATGGTTGAAGGTTGTGCACATTTTGGTCAATGTGCATGATAAATGCCATTAGGTGGAATTTGAATTTGAAGCAAATGACATGTGAGAGGGAAATAGACATGAAATAAATGCCACTTGGCTCAATGCACAAGGACATGTAAGAGGAGTGAATGCCTTGTTGGATGTACAAATCCACTTGGATTTTGAATTCAAATTTGAAGGAATATTCCTCCTCTTATTCCATGTTGAGAGAGAATAGGTAATTTAATAAATCAAAATAATTGATTTATTGTGCAAGTTGCATTCTCTAGAGGATTATAGTGATTGATATTAACTTAATCAAGATTTGATTAATTTAATGAGAGATTAGGTGATTTGACAATTTTGACTCAAATTTATGAGTTGATTTAAATCAAGAATTGAGAAGAAAGATTTGTTAAATAAATGTTTTTAATTTATTTAACTAAAGGGGATAATGTTAGATTAAATCAAATAAGGTTTAATTTATTTAATTTAATGAGAAAACTTTAGGGATTTAATCAAATAAAATGAATTATTTAATTAGAAGGGGATTTTAGGGTTAATTGAATTAAACTGATTAATTTAATCAATAGAGGAGAAAGACCTAATTAAATAAATAATGATTTATCTAATTAAGAGATAGAAGATGATGATAAGCTAGAGTGTGATTCAGGAAGAAATGACGTTAGTAATCAAGATCAAGTGCGTTAAATTGAATTGTACATTTTCCATGTCTACAATTGACTTCCATGAGTTTTCCTTCCATCTTTGATATCCAAAATATCTTCTATCTCATCTGATTGTTGTTTAGGAAATTATTTCTCCAATCTTGCTTTATTGTCTTTACTAAATTCTGCTTCATGGTATTGATGTAGATCTACAATATTGAATATAGGTGATATACCTAGGTCATTCGGTAACTCTACTTCATATGCATTTCCTGAATCAAATTTCATCAAAATCTTACAGAGTCCAAACTGTTGGACTCAACGGAACACTAAGAGGGGGGTGAATCAGTGCTCAGAAAATCTTAACTTTTATTACTCTGAAACTTAAACCGTTATATCATTTCATTAAAAGAAACATGCAAGAATTCAAAGAAGACATTCTGAACACCATGACATAGATTTTTGCATGGAAACCTTGTTAGGGGAAAAACCACGGTGGATTTTAATGCACAATTTGAGTACTCAAATATAATTGTTTACAAAATATAATGCACTTGCATTCAGGCACACTACATAGAGCTCAATGCTCAAAAGGGAAGGTTCACTGCCTTACAAAATTCAGATTAAAACCATCTAAAGGGTGAATTGAGGTAGTAGCATCTATTTATGCCAAGTTACAATTTTAGTGAAGCTTAAATTTGATTCTGGATTTTCTTTTTGATTTTGCACTTTGCTCTGCTCTTTTCTTCTCTTCGCATCTCATAGAAAAAATTGCACTACTACTCTGTTGAGTTTTGCACCATATTTGTGTTTCATATATTCATTACCTTTACACACTTCTCCACACCTGATACACACAAAAATGATATAACCGATCTCATATATATCCGCTAACAAGGATTTATTCATCCATCAGTAGGCTTTATAAAGTATTAAGTTACTTTCGTCTTGTCGACTAGATCCACCACTAATTCTTAATGTGCATCCTCCAAATTCGGTTAAGACAAAGAGAGTACCCAAACAAAACTTAATCAAGAATGAAGATATTTAATTGATTACTCCTTATACATTTGTGATTCACCAAGTTGGCCTTCTAGCACAGATAACCAACAAATTAGTGCATCAGATCTTCTAGATCATGTATCAATGAGTGTGCATCAAAACAATCCTTCACCAAGGTATTAAAAACATCAAAAAACCTTTCTCAAAGATCCATAACCCAAAATATCTATCTGGTAAGGTGTTTAGATCAACTTTTATTCCTATAATTGTATTCCTTGTGCTTTACTCTGTTCTACTGGTAGAAACCAAAACTATGTTGCAGACCGAATGTAAGACTTAGGATGCCATTTAGGTTTCTTAGGTTGCCATCAATGACACCACTTACAAGCCATATGCCAACAATCTCCCCCTTTGGCATTAATGGCAACACTTAGTGAAAAATGACTAAGTGTCAAAGTCATTATAGGTATACTGCCAAAAAAATTATTGCACTTTCTCCCCCTATACTACATTCTTCTCTCCCTACAAGGAATTCTCTCCCCCTATGAGGCATTTTTAACTGCATTCTCTCCCCCTTTGACATCAATGACAAAGCATGGATGCCATATGCCAAAAAGACAAAAAGTGATATTGACAAGATAGTGACAAAACATGTGTTCAAAATCTTCAAAGCTACAAAACTTCAACACATATATGCTGACAGTTCTCCTCCTTTGATCAAAACTTCAAAAACTTGAAAATAATTAACTGCTATCTTTAGAAGATTATCCTATGGTTTTTCTTCACTTCCAGAAGGAATTTCTTCCAAGAATCTATTGTGATTCCAATGATAATGATCAAACTATTGTTCTTGGAAGTCTTGTTAACAATTTTAGTTAGAGATTCAAGAATTGTAATTGCTTCAACCTGCATTCGATTAGATCCTTTACCTTCCAAAAATTATCCACAAGAGTGTTCTTGGAGAGTTGAATTTTTGTGTGTGTTGACTGTAGCTCCGGATTCTTTTCTTGGCGGTGTCATCCAGATCCTGCAACATGTCAAAGCTTTTACCAATGCCATTCAATTTTGTTTCAATTTGTTCCAATTTATCTTTGTAATTACTAATAGCATTGGGCCAATAGATGCAATAGTTGTAGATTCCAATGGCTGAGTTTATGCATTTCCTTAACTCATTCATTTTCTTCTTCAATTTGGAAAGGGATATTTTGAATTGCTCCTTCAAGTGAGAGATAACTTCACTAACTTCCTTTTCTTGAGCTTTGTAATTCAATGTTTCTTTTCTACATTCAATAATTTCATCAAGAAACATGTTCTGTAGGCTTTCCAATCTAATCTTGCATTGCTCAACATGAGCATTTAACACACTTAGAATCATGTATTGATCATATAATGGTCTGAAAAACCATAACCTAGATATTTTATGCATTCCACGTTCTCCTTGAATAAGTTGTTGTACCTTTTATTTTTTCATATCTTCTTCTTCCTCACTACCTTTTTCTAGTTCAGATTCAATTTTCAGTGGATCCTCAGTTTCTTCATCAGATTCTTCATCTGGAATATCCACAATTTCCTTATCTTTACATTTTCCTTCAATTCTGGGAACTTTGCTTTCTGGAGGGTTGTATTTAACAATTTCCTTTCCTCTTTTTTGTCCTTTATCAGTGCCACCAGAAGAGGAACCGACTTCAATTGATCTTACCGGAGGGGAAATATTGACTGAACCACACTTTTCAAGCACATTTTTAATTTTCAAATTCTAAGTCCCAATCGACTAAGCTCCTAGAATATGAATATATTTGTTTGCATACCGGTTTGTTTTCCTTCCATATCACATTGGCAAGTTTCGGCAAGAAATTCGAGAAATACATTACTAAACATGTAATCAAAGTACCGAACCTAAAAGGATAACCTGTTTCCTTTGTCAGTTGTACATTCTCCATGAGCTGATCCTTTAACAACCCGCATAGGTCAAAGTCCCAACCTTCAATTATCATCTTCTGAGAAATGTAGATTGCGCCAGCTGATGTGGATCCTTCTCAATTTTTGTAGATCTTATAAGTTATTATGTGTGCAATGTACTTTGTAACATGATTCTTGATTGTCACAATTATCAATGTTCTCTAATCTCTAATTATTTTGGTTAGGGTTTCAACCTCTTTGTTTCAGATAGATTTCTTCCTTGGTATATCTCCGACTTTGAAAAATCCAGTCAAATTCTCAATTACCTCCTTTGAAATGATGTAGGGTTTTTCCAAAGTTAAAACATCATCATGTAATCTGCTCAATATGAATTTCATGAATTTTGTATTCTCAAAGTGCAGAAACTCATTCAAAATATCCAAATTCCCATGTTTAGGTTTGCTCAATTGCTTCAATTCATCAAGCAGTAAAAAATTCCTCATAGACCTAATCTTTGCACTATTATATTCATCTAGAGTGATCGACCCTTTGAATTGGTCCATTTTCTTTTTGTATTTAGGGTTTGCAACCACACACCAAATTGTATGAAAGTTTTGAGAATAATTTGAAATACCTGATAGATTTTGAAAATTGTCGATGAATCGATTTCACTACTTCACAATTCTGCTCCTGAATTCTCTCCTTCTTTCCTTCTTCGATGCAAAGTGAAAAATGATGGTTCCAACTTGAATTTTATAGCTCACACACTTGCAATAAATGTTTTTTCCCTAAATTTCTGGAATATCTGTTTTCCCAAATAGCGACAGAAAAATCTTCTACGGACCTATGAATTGTCTGAATTCTTTTTGTGAAAGATATCCAAAAATTTTGTACACCATAAATACACCTTCTCAACTATTCTTTTCATTCTGGTACCATCCATAGACAAGGGAGGAAATATTTTCTTGAAAGACTCCCCCTAGGCCAGTGGCCTGAAATCAATTACTGGAAGAATTACCGGAAGTAGGTTCTGGTATGGAACCATTTCCAGCATTAGAACCATTATTCCTTACCCATGTCTTTTTCATTTGATCTATGATTTCATCCATAGTCACTTTTTCTTTTCCTTTATCATTTTTCTCTATATTTTTGCCTCTGTATACCAGACCTCTTATGTCTACATTTTTGTTTTTGTAAAATTTTGCAATGTGACCATACTTATTATAGTTGTAGCACACAATGCTTTCTTGTCCTGACCAATCATTCCAATGACTTCTTCCTGATTTGCATTGATTAGAAACATGCCCAAATTTCCCACATGTATAGCATTCAACATTTCTTCTATCAATAGCGTAATTTGACACCTTTTTGCATTCAATTGATTTATGACCAAAATTTTTGCAATTGAAACACTGACCAGAGAATGATGAAATTATTGACTTCATATTACTTATACTCTGAGCAATCATATGATTGAACTTATTACAAGCAAAACAATACCCATTAAACATTTGTGCATTAGGTTGTCTTATCGAATACCTTCCATTTTTGTTCTTTCTGAAGTTCTTTTGCACTAATTTGGAACTTTCTCCCTTTTCATATCCAAGACCTCTTTATCATTTCCACTCTTTTGTCCTTGAGTCAGTTCATCAAATTTTATTGAACTGATCTTAAACTTTTCTTTGTACTCATTTGCAATCCCAGATCATTCCTAAGAGTAGCAATCTTCTTACCAAGTTCTTCTTCATTGTTTCTAGTTCTTTGTAATTCACTTTCCAACTGAGTAAATTCCCCTTTTATTCTACTACATTCATCAAATTTCTCTTTCAGGGTTTGAGCAATATTTTCTTTATTTTTCTTCCTTTCTTCAATCTCTTTAGTCATCTTCATCATCATAGATTCCATCTCATGTTTTAGGTTTATATTGTCTATAGCAAGCTTTTCACATTCTTTGATTATTTCCTTCAAGGTTTGATTCAAGTGAGCATCAACCATATTTTAATTCTCCTTCTATTGTATTTGATCACAAAGATCCTTTCTTTTCTCCCTGGATTTAACAATCTGATCTTTCAATGACTGAATGAATTTCTCAATATCTCTAATATTTTCTTTTAATTCCTATACTTCTTCTTTAGACTGATCAAGGTCATCAAGTGCCATCAAAATCTATTGTTGAAGACTACTAGATTCCATCACATTCCAAGATCCACCTCAAGCTACTAAAATTATTCAGAGGAACTATTCTCAGATACCAATTGTTGGACTCAAGGGAGCACTAGGAGGGGGGTGAATCAGTGTTCAACAAATTTTAACCTTTATTACTCTAAAACTTAAACCATTATGTCATTTCATTAAAAGAAATATGCAAGCATTCAAAGCATAAATTCTTAACACCATGACACATATTTTTGCGTGGAAACCCTATTAGGAGAAAAACCACAGTGGAGGTTAATCCACAATTTGAGTACTCATATATAATTATTTACAAAAGAGAATGCACTTGCATTTAGGTACACTTCCTAGAGCTCACTACTCAAAAGGGAAGGCTCACTGCCTTACAAATTTTATATTAAAACCATCTAAAGGGTGAATTGAGATAGTATCATCTATTTATGCCAAGTTACAGTTTTGGTGAAGCCCATAGATTTGATTTTGGATCTACTTTCTAATTATGCACTTCACTCTGCTCTACTCTGCTCTTCACATCACTCATAGAAAAATTCGCACTACTACTCAGTTGATTTTCGCACCATATTCACATTTCATATATTTGTTAACTTTATACACTTCTCCACACTTGATACACACAAAAATAATAGGACCGATCTCATATATAAATTTGCTAACAAGGATTTATTCATCCATCAGTCGGATTTATAAAGTATTAAGTTACTTTCATCTTGTCGGCTAGATCCACCACTAAAATCAATATGCACATCCTCCAAAGAAGGTTAAGACAAAGAGAGGACCCAAACAAAAATTAATCAATCATGAAGATATTTAATTGATTACTCCTTATACATCCACGATTACTATATTCACCAAGCCGGCCTTCTAGCATAGATAACCAACAAATTAGTGTACCAGATCTTCTAGATCATGTACTAGAGAGTGCACATCAAAAAAATCCTTCACCAAGGTATTATAAAAGTCAAAAAACCTTCCTCAAAGATCCATAACCCAAAATATTTGTCTAGTAAGGTGTTCAGATCAACTTTTATGCCTGTAACCAAATGCCCTATGCTTTACTCTATTTTATTGGTAGAAACCAAAACTATGTTGCAGACCAAATGTAAGACTTAGGATTCCATTTAGGTTGCTTAGGTTTCCATCAATGACAACACTTACAATCTATATGCCAACACAAACTTCCTCATTTTGAGCTTATTGTATGTACCAACTAGGAATCTTTCCTTCCTCAAATACACCATCACTTCATCTCCACTTCAAACTCCTTATGTCTCCTCTTTTCATTTTCTCGCTCCTTATACTTTTGGTTCATATCTTCCAATTGTTGCTTTACTTAAGTATGCATTTTCTTCATATTCTCTACGAATTCCTATGTTTCTCCACTCCTTTTATCTTCCTTACTGATGTATCACAATTCTGATATACCTCTAGGATGAACTCCAGTAATAATCTCAAAAGGTGTCTTTCCAGTACTCCTGTTCACTGAATTATTGTAAGAAAACTCTTCTTGTGCAAGGACTAAATCCCAACTTCTGTTCTTCTCTCCAACCAAACATCTCAAAAAATTCCCCAAACTCCTATTTACTACCTTTGTCTATCCATCAGTCTATGGGTGAAAAGTAGAACTTGTAGACATGGAAAATGAACATTTATGGTTTGGCACACTTGATCCTGATCGCTAACATCATTTCCTCTAAAATCACACTCTCATCATTTCATCGTAATTCTATCCCTTAATCTAATGAATCATCATTTATCTGATTAAGTCTATCACCTCCTTTGATTAAATTAATCAATTTAATTTAATTAACCATTGCACCCCTATTTAATTAAATAAATAATTTTATTTAATTAAATCCTCTAAAGTCCTCTTATTAAATTAAATAAATTAAACCTTATTTGATTTAATCTAATACTTCCCTCCTCAGTTAAATAAATCAAATCATTTATTTAATAAACCATTTCCTCTCAATTCTGATTTAAATTAATTCATCTATTTAAGTTTAAATTGTCACATCACCTAATTCTTCATTAAATTAATCAAAATCTTGATTAAGTTAATCCCTATCACTAAAATCTTCTAGATAATGCAACTTTCACATGAAAATAGATTTAATTCATTTATTAAATCTATATTTTCCCTCACAAAACATCAAAAGGGAATATTCCCTCATTTGAATTCAAAAAGTCCAAGTGGACTTGGTCCTTCCAACAAGGCATTCAATGCCTCTTACATGTCCTTGTGCATTGAGCCAAGTGACATTAACTCCATTTCTCTTTCCCTCTCACATGTCACATTCAAAATTCAAATTTGAATCTCTTGGCATTTATCATGCACATTGATCAAAATGTGCTCATTCCTCAACCATTCAAATCTTCACAAGTGGCACTTGGCCATTGGATGTTGAATGATCCCACATTTCTTATTTCCACTCTCTCTTCCATTTTGGAAATCTATAAATGAGAGACTCTTCCTCTCATTCAATCATCCACAATTTGAGTAAACTTACCATACTCAAATCCATCATCATCCACAATTCATATGCAAAGTTACTCTCTCCAATTGAGAACTAGCTTTGCTCATCATATCCAAGCATTCATCATTTTATCACATTTGATACTAAGGTTATGCTCAAATATCTTTGGAGATTTGACCATTTCAAGATTCGCATATGATTGCTACTTAGGAATTGGGAAAGGGCCAATTGCAACACTTCATTGGCACCAATTCCCCCATAAGATCATCAAGCTATTAGCTTAATTAGGATTGCTTTCATTGTTATTCAAGTTTTGTTATTTTCCTAATTTTAGCTAAAATACATGTATTTTATGGGGAATCCTTCATATTTGCATGCATTTTGATCTAACACTAACAATGTTTGTCGTCTTTGTGCATTTACAGGTTTAGGGGTTCACAAAACTGAACTTTAAATTTGTCTTTAACTTCTTCCAAAATATCCCCCAAAAGTAACCAACAAAATTTGTATCTCTGTCTGAAACAATACTCCTAAGTAATCCATGCAATATAACCACTTCCTTGAAAAACAAGTCTTCTACATGTACTACATCTGTTGTCTTCTTACAAGGTATGAAATGTTCCATCTTAGAAAATCTATCTACCACCACAACTATAGAATCATTACCTCTTTGTGTCTTTGGCAAACCAAGTATGAAATCCATGTTGATATCCTCCCAAGGTCTCTCTAGAACTACCAAGGGTTTTTACAATCCAACATTTTGACTACTCCCTTTTGCAACTTAAAAAACTCTGCAACTCTACACAAATTTCCTAACATCCTTATGAATTTGTGGCCAAAATTAATTCTCACTTATCAATGCTATTTTCTTATCAATTCCAAAGTGTCCTGTCAATCCTCCACTATATTTTTCTTTCACCAAATTATCCCTCATTGAAATTTGGGGTATACACAATTGATTCCCTCTGAACAACATATCCTCCTGAATGAAATAATCCAACCAATGAATCCTATCCTCCAAGACTAGTTCTTTATAAGCTCTCCAAGGTTCGGCAAAATCCAGGTCTTCCTCATACAAGTTCTTTAATTCATCAAAGACTAATACTTCCAATCTCATCCCTACCAACAAATTCCTTCTCCTAATCAAGGCATCAACAACTCTATTTGACTTTCCACTTCTATGTTTTAAAACAAAAGTATAACTCTACAAGAATTCCACCTATCTCATGTGTCTCTGATTCAACTTACCTTGATTATTCAAATACTATAGAGCCTGATGATTTGTATACAACACAAATTCCTTAGGAAACAAGTAATGTCTCCACTTCTTCAAGGCTTGAACTATGGCATAAAACTCCTGGTCATACACTGAATACCTCCTCCTAGCGTCATTCAATTTCTCATTGAAATAAGTTATTGGTCTTCCTTCTTGACTTAATATTGCTCCAATTGCATTTGCACTTGCATCATAGTCTACCTGAAATACCTTATTAAAGTCTGGTAAATCCAACATAGCTTGCTCAGTCATATTTTGTTTCAACAACTCAAAACTTTGGTTTGCTCCAGATGTCCATCTAAAATCCTTCTTATCTCCCCTCATTGTTTCGGTCATAGGATTGCAAATAGAACTAAAATTCTTAATGAACTTTCGGTAAAAACTAGCCAATCCATGAAATGATATTACATCTCCAATTATTTTTGGTATAGGCCATTCAAAAATTGCTCTTACCTTCTCAGGATCCATCTCCAATCCATTAGCAGATATCACAAATCCCAAATATATCAATTCTTTCTTCATGAAGCTACACTTCTTAAGGTTTATCAACAACTACTCTTCTCTTAACCTCTGCAAGAGTTGTCTTATGTGCAAAAAAATTTCTTTTCTAGTCTTACTGAAAATCAAGATGTCATCCAAATAGACAATTACAAACTTACCCAATAATTTCTTCAATACCTCATTCATCAACCTCATGAAAGTACTCAGTGCATTTGTTAGTCCAAAAGGCATCACCAATGACTCATACAATCCTTCATTTTTTTTGAATATTGTCTTCCACTCATCCCCTTCTCTGATTTTGATCTGATGATAGTCCAAAGGAAAAGGAAATATATACTTCATTATGATTTTTTTTATGGATCTAGAATCTATACACATCCTCCATTCTCTATCCTTCTTAGGTGCTAGCACATCAGGTACTGCACAAGGACTTAAGCTCTCTCTGATCAAACCCTTCCTCAATAATTCTTGCACTTGTCTATTCAACTCTTCATTCTCTGCTAGTGTCATTTGGTGTGCTACTTTATTAGGAAAAATAGCTCCGGGAATCAAATCCATGCAATGACTAATACTCCTCACATGTGGCAATCCATAAGGTACATTATCTGAAATGATAGCTTCATATTTTTTCAGCAACTCCTTTATCTCCTTTGGTTGTTCTTCTAAATGCTTAAAGTATTTATCCCTTTTAGGAACTAAGGCATAGCACATGTTCTCATGTCTTGTTCCATCCAAGAATCTCCTTCCATCAACCAAAAAAATTCTAGTATTCATAAAAACCTCAACTTTAGGAACATCCTCCAATGGTAACAAAGTCTTCTTCATCCCATTTGCAACAATGGTCTATATTTTCTTCTTTCCATCATGAATAGAATGTCTATCATACTACTAAGGCCTTCCCAAAAAAACATGGCATACATCCATAGGCATGATATCATACAAAAATTCATCATGATAATTTCCTATCTTCAACTTCACCAAACACTGTTCACTTACTAGTATCTTATGCTCATCTTGAATCCATGCTATCTGATAGGGCTTCGGGTGTTTCAATCTTTCCAGCTTCAATTTTCTCACCATTTCTTTAGAAACCAGGTTCTCAGAGCTTCCACTATCAATAATCACTCTACAACATTTACCAACTACCTTGCATATGGTTCAAAACAAATTATTTCTCTGCAACGGTTCCTGCTCCATCTCACTTTGACACAATACTCTTTTTTTCACCAACACTTCCCCCTCTTTCGGTTTATTAGATGATCCGACGTGATCCTCCTCAACAAAGGTTGTTATTCTATTTTTATCTATCTTTCTTCTTGTCTCTCCCTGATTACACTTAAATGCTCTATGTCCTTCTCCACCACACTTAAAACAAGTTCCTTTGAATACTCTTTTCTCCTATCCTCTATCATCTTTTCTATAACCCTTATTCTGGTAACCACCATATTCTCCTCTATAGTAAGAGTTTTCATCATCTCTATGGTATGAATTATCATTCTTACTGACTTCCTTATATTTATTATGATCTGCAAAAGATCCTCTTCCTCCTTCAATAAAAATTATTCCTCTCTAAAATGTTCCACCTCTTCCTCTTTGTCTCTGCTCATGTCTTTTATTCAACTTCTCTTTTGATTTTAGAGCACATTGATATGCTTCTTCCACACTTAGCATCTTGATCAAACTGATTTCATCCTATATACTTTCTCAATCTCATCCTCCAAATGTTTGGATATGATATTCAACTTGTAGAACTCCTCAATATACTCTATCACGCTTGACTCCTTCTGCTTTAGATTATGTAGCTTTTAGAACAAACTGATCTGATAGTCTACATACATGAACTTTGTCTTTAACTTATTCACCATCCAATCTCATGATTTTATCTTCTCCTTTCCTCTTTTCTACCTATTTTTCTACAAATGTTCCCACCAAAGGGATGTATGTCCTTTCAATTTTGTACAATAAAATTTCACCTTCTTTTCTTCTATGGTTTCTTCAAAATCAAAGTACTTCTCCATCTCCGTTATCCAATCAAACAATTCATCTGAATCCAAATTGTCACTATAATCCAGTGGATTGAAATGTGGTTTAGTATTTACTCTGGTTAGGGCTCTTATGAAACTCTCTTCTCCTTGATCAAGGCCAAGTTGATCTTCTCTTTCCCTTTCTTCCTATTCTTCTACCTCTTCATCACTCACATCATCAATTGGTCGACCTCTCCTCTGGGTTGTTTTGACTACTTATAATCTAGTAGCAATTCCTCTCAACATCTCCATTATAGTTGGGTCTTCATTTCCACATGCTCCATTTCCTCTACCATTTCTTCTTCCCACCTTCTTTACAAAAGTCCTCTGTAGCTGCAGGTCGGATCCTCAGTCAGCCACCCCACAAAAAATCTTCAACAGGACTTCACAAGCTCTGACAATCTCTCACGAAATGAATATTGCTCTGATACCATTTGGTGCAGTCATGGTAGGAGGGTCCTCAAAGAGAATAGTCTAGAACATGCAACAAGAGTCACACAACAAAAGCAACATGAAATATGGAGGAAAGCTCAGATTTAAAAACTCTTATTAATAGAAACTTCGATTACAATCGACTGACAACATCTAGGCTTATAGATTCATCTCACAGGCCTAATACAACATGCTCACAATATAGTATGCGAGCAAAAATATTATAGGTTGAATTATATATTCATCTTCATTATCTTGGTTTCTATCCTAATGATCTATTACAATTTTTTGTATCATATCTAAGATCTAGAAACATCTGCGTCAGCCAAATATTATTACAATCTTCGATGAAGGAAACGTAATGTGTGCATGAATAGGTTGGACTCAAATCTGAATTTCTCCATAGAAGGTGCATATGATGAAGTGTGGACCTAAAATTAAGGCCGAGGACACTCCACAAAACAATTTGAAACACATTGTAAGGATCCACAAGCTACAAGAAAGATCCACGAGTGATCAAACTAGCCATTAGGTTTGAAATTATTTCGGGGCCAGTTCCAAAAATTGTCACTTAATCTAAAAGTGATAACTTTCTAGAAAAAGATTCAATCATGTTGAAATATTGGAATAAGGAAAATGAACATGTCCTCAATGAAAACATAGATTTGTAGGGTTTGGTGAACAAATAAGATGAAATACAAAATTTGCCAACATGAATTGAACAAGAACAAAACTGAATGAAAATATTTTTGGTTGATGTAATATTGCCAAGAACTAAGGATTCTCCTGCATCATTTTCTGATTAGGACTTCCCCACCCAACCAACTCACAATCATGAACTCCATCTTGAGGTCTTGGTTCATAAAAACAAATTCAAAAGGGTCTTGGTGGATGGGGGTGTAGGTCTTAACATATGTTCTATCAAGGTCATAAAGAATCTAGGATTCTCTGAGGATTCCATTGAAAAAGGAAAGGGCATCATAATCAGAGCACTATCCAACTCCCTATTCAAGTAGGGCCAACCATTATGGAAACCACATTCCAGGTCCTAGACCTTGATTTACCTTATAACATCCTCTTGGGGTGTCCATGGATCCATGGGATGCAAGCAGTTGCATCAACCTTCCATCGGTGCATCAAGTTTTCATACCAAAATCAAGAGGTCACAATCTATGGTGATCATGAGCCCTTTTCCTATTGCAAAAACCTGGAAGCAAAATACGATAAAATCCCCCAAGTCCCAAAGAATGACAAAGGCCCTTCAACTCTATATATAGACCCAAACAACATTACCTCCACTTCTGGGACAAAGACACCCGCCATTCATGATATATCTGAAATCAAGGTCATAATCCAAGACAACGGGTGTGGGGATTATAAAATGAAGAAAGGAGCCTTTATGGTAGGGGGGTTACCTCAATCCCCTAGATCCCATGGATAGGCTTAACCCACCAATATAGCATCTCAAACCTTCAGAGCGGATCCCTCCTGATTCAGAAGTTGGGGGAATCTAGGCCGAGAAGTGGTGGATGAGAGAGACATACCCAATCTCCTCTATCAAGATGAAAGACCTGCACTATCCCTTCCTATGGATGATGCTAACAGAGGACTTCAATTAATGTTAGGCACAGGTTATAACAAGAATGAAATTCTTGGAAAAAAACATAATGGCCTATTGGAACCTATCTTTATTGAAAAGCACATGAAAAATATTGGCCTTGGGTGTACCCCTCTGAGTGTAACCATATGTGGCAAAAGTCCTCGTATTACAATATTCAAGACTCCCCCTTAGCTATCAGCAACTGCCCTTCAGCTACCAGTATCTACAAGTCTACCCTTAGATAACTTTACTTTTGACATAACCAATGTGTGTAGTAGTGATGAGGATCCCATAACTGACTTGCCTATGCTTTTCAAAGATTCCTCTCTATTCATGATCAACACCCTATCATTTGATTTGAGCCATCAAAACCATGAAATAAACCTAGTCTATCCCCAACTCATCGATTACAACTAATGAGGACCACTAATTCTGGACACATTCAAAAACAATGATGTGCTCTTAGAATTCATGGGATTACGGGATATGGTACCATATGGAGATCATAAATCTGGGTTCGACATCATACTAAATACACAAGCCTATTACAGGGAAATGATTGAATCCTTTAGTTGCAAAAGTGAAAAATTGAGAATAATCTCTAGGTCTTTGAGTGAAAAACACACTATGGTATTCTCTGACCCAAAAACAATAAAAATAAAGGATGCATCCAATGGTGAAAACCTCTCAGACGCTCTGAAGGATGAAAGATTCAATCTCCCTCTCAGTGCCATTCATCAGGACAAGTCAACAGTTCTGGCAGAACAGTGCAATCCAGTCAATCTAGGAACGAAGGAACTAGCACACATAACATTCTATGTCGAGTCACTTCTCACAGAAGAACACAAAATCCTAGCTACATTCCTAAAGGAAAGAAAGATAAACTTTGCATGGTCCTATGTCGACATACCTAGACTTGATCTGAAGGTTTTGGTTAATCACCTAGCTACATATCCCAAAGCAAAGCCAGTGAGACAAAAGTTAAGAAAAATGCATCCCCAGATAGCATTGTTGGTCAAAATGGAATTACAAAAGCTCCTAGATGTAGGGTTCATACGACCGATATATTATCCAAAGTGGATCTCAAATCTTGTACCTATTTCAAAACCCACTAGGGGCATCCACGTCTACACAGACTTCAGAGATTTGAAAAAAGCATGTCCAAAGGATGACTTTCCACTTCCAAACATTGACATGATCATGGATATGATGGCAGGACATGAGATGTTATCATTAATGGATGGATTCTTAGGATATAATCAAATCATGATAGCTAAAGAAGACCAACACAAGACAACTTTCACTGGTTCATGGGGGGCATATTTCTGGAATATGATGCCATTCGGGTTAAAGAATACAAGAGCAACCTACCAAAAGTCCATGACATTAATCCTTCATGATATGATCCATAAAACTATGGAAGATTATGTGGATGACATACTAGCTAAATCAAATAAATGATAGGACCACATATCAGCCCTAAGCTCCATTTTTAATAAATTGGAAAAGTACAAGGTTCGACTTAATCCAAAGAAGTGTGTCTTTGGGGAACAATCAAGTAAGCTCCTAGGGTACATCGTATCAATTAGAGGAATCAAGGTAGATCCTGCCAAAGTCAAGGCCATCCTCGAAATGGAGGCACCCAGGACATTGAAGTAGTTAAGAGGCCTACAAGGAAGACTCTAGTCCATCCACCTATTCATAGCACAACTAGCAAATAAGGCAATCCCATATTCTCATCTACTCCACAAGGGAGTAGCATACAAATGGGATGAGAAATGTGACTAGGCGTTCAAAAATATCAAGGAGAATTTGCTCACACCACCAGTCCTTATGCCACCAATTCCAAGAAAACCCTTGATCTTATACATATCAGCAACAACAAAAGCCCTTGGCACTCTCTTAGCATAACATGACAAAAATGGGAAGGAGAGAGCTATCTACTACATCAGCATGACCATGGTGGGACATGAGCTGAACTATACACCCATTGAGAAATCCTACCTAGCATTCATGTTTGTAGCAAAAAAATTCAAACACTACATGCTAGCACATCGGATCAAGCTCATTACAAAAATAGACCCGCTCAAGTACCTACACTCCAAAGAAACTCTCACAAGATGAACAACGAAGTGGGTCATGATCTTGAGAGAGCATGACATTGAGTATGTGGAATGCAAGGCTATCAAAGGAAAAACAATCATAAATCAATTGGTAGAAGCACCAATCTATGTAGAGAATCCACTTGTTTCAGAGTTCCTCAACGAATTAATCTTCAACCTTAGTGTAGTAGATCAATGGAAGATATACTTTGATGGATCCTACACACAACAAGAGTCAGGAGCGAGAATCTTATTCATTACTCCACAAGGGAGCTGCATACCTAAATCATACAAGTTATCATTCTCATGAACAAACAACATCATTGAATATGAGGATCTTTTCATATGGCTGAGAACTATAGTGCAGTGGCAGATCATGGCACTTAAGGTCTATGAAGACTCACAGCTCATAATCAACCAGGTAAATAATAAATATCAAACAAAGGATGACAAGTTGACTCCATACAAGAAACCGGTGGAAAGTCTCAAGGATTTCTTCATTGATATAACATTTGAATAGCTACCAAGAAAAAATAATAGAGCAGTGGATGCAATGGCTATGATTGGATCACTTCTAGAAATCTCACACAATATCCCAAAATAGGAATTCCTCATAGAGCAGCTTCTCGTACCAGCATTCGAGGTACCAGAGTCTGAATTTTTGTGCAAAATCATTGGTCTCAATGATCCCTAGTACCATGATATATACACCTACCTAAGAATAGGATTTATCCCCGTTGACATAACCCTGAACCTCAAAAGAGCCTTTGTCAAAAATTCATCTCATTTTGTCATCCTAGGAGATACCTTGTACCATAGGAGCATCGAAGAGACCCTTTTACATTGCATAAACACTGAGGAGGCCTTGACTTCTTTAATAGAGGTATATAAATGCATTTGTGGTTCACACTCGAGTGGTATGACTTTGGCCAAGAAACTTCTAAGCACATGGTACTATTGGCCTACAATGGAAAGAGAAGAACATGACTATGTCAAAAGGTGTTTGCAGTGTCAGCGGCATGGGGACCTCATCCATGCACCAGCTTAGGAGCTCCACCCAATTATCACACCTTGGCCCTTTTCGCAGTGGGGGATCGATCTCATTGGTAAAATCACTCCCACCTCATCCAACGGCCATAAGTTTATCATCACCAAGACAGAATATTTCATGAAGTGGGTGGAATCCATTCCCATGACCTATATAATAGGAAAGAAGATATCCAAGTTCATCCTGAACTACCTTATTTTTTGATACGGTGTCCCTCAAGCCATTATCTCAAATAATGGGACACCTTTCAAAAATTAGGATGTTTGTGACTTATGCCAAAAATTCAATATCCAAAATTGCTTCTCCACTTCGTATTATCCCCAAGGCAATGGCCAAGCAGAAGCAACCAATAAGACCATCTTGAAGATCCTCAAGAAAATAGTCAATGATGTCGGTCATGACTGGTATCCGCAACTAAATCTAGCCTTATGGGCCTACTGCACAATCATCTGCACACCAACAACTACCACCCCCTTCTCTCTGGTCTATGGATCAGAGGCCATCCTCCCCATTGAGATCAAGCTCTGATCCCTGAGAATATCACTACATAATCTCATTACAGATGAAGAATATTGGGTCTCACGATTGAATGAGCTAGAGCTACTGGATGAACATTGTATGGATGCCTTAAACCACTTGCAAGTCTATCAAAACTGCCTCAAGTGAAGCTACAACAAGAAAATCAAGATTCGAACCTTCCATGTCGGTGAGCTAGTTCTAAAGGAGAATCAGAAGAATGTGCCAAACCTAGATGGCAAGGGAAAGTTCGAGCCCAACTTGTTGGGACCATTCATCATCACCGTGAGCTACAAATCAAGAGCATACCAACTATCAACGCTCGAGGATGAGCCCCTGTAGGATGCCATGAATAGATCCCATCTCAAAAAAATTTACACCTGATCTTTTAAGGGTAAAACCAAAAATACAAAAAAATCAAAAAATCAAAAAATCAAAATAAAAATAAAAATAAATCAAAAAAAGGATTGAAAAAATATTAAAGAGAAAAATCATCCTCTAGTGAAAACCACTCTGGTGGTGCTTTGGGTAAGTACCTTGGTGAAAACCTAGCAAACAGGTGCCTTGTGTAAATAAAGCACTCTCCATCCACCAAGATCTCTATGATTGACTCCAAATCACTCATTTTTCCATCGCATTCCATTGCATCCTACCATCATCCATCCATGTTTGTATCATAGCTTGATCTTGTGTTTGTATCATGTTCCACCCTAGTACTACTTGGCACATTCCTAAGGTCAGATTGTCTTGCCTATATCAAAGTAGTACATTGCATCACGTTGGGGGCATGTTCTTTTACCTACATCAGATCAGATTTGTGTGTGTCCTTGAAGTCTTCCTTAAAATCAAAATATCAAAAAACATTCATAAAATCCTTCAAAAAATCCAAAAACATTCATAAAATTATTCAAAAAATTCAAAAACATGTCAAAAAAATCCAAAAAATCAAAACAGTGGAGTCATCTTGTCGAACTATGGCATCTCTAAGCTTGAACGTAGGCAAGGTTGATCTTTGATCATCCCCTGAGACACTCTAGGTCAGTCCTTTACGATTCCATCGTAATAAGCTGGCAATCCATTTGTTCATATCTCATCAGTAAATCAAGTCTACTTTAGTCAAACTATGTGGTCTATGCGTGTATAACGTAGGCAAGGCTAATCTACTGATTAGCTCTCGAGACCCCTACAATAGTTCTTTAGGTTAGTTTCTTGGTCAAAATCTCAGAAAACCCAAAAAAATCGGAAAGCTTGAAAATCAAAACATTTGTAAAGCATCTCCAAAATCTCAAAAACGACCTCATAACATTTCAAAAACATCAAAAACACCCAAATATTTGAAAAAATTCATCCATCTCCATTTCTCTTTCACTCGCAATAATCTCATTCATAATAAAACATCATCATCTTCATCCTTCGGTAAAACTAGACAGAAGAAAGTCTAGTAGGTTCTAAAGTGAAAATCCAATCGTCAAAGTCTCAAGTCTAGGTCAATAAGTAAGAAAGTTAATAACTTTGGGTATCAATAGCCTATCATGTGATCAATCTCACCATCATCTGATAACATGTCCTAGGATGCATCCTTCCTACAATGGACATCAACATCAGGCATCACCATAGTTTAGTCTTGGCTAGCGGTTTGAAGAACATTAGCTTGTTTGTTTACTTTTTCTTTTTCTTTTTTACTTATCTTATTTTGTACTCATTCCAATGACCTCTCAATGATGCTTAATCAAAATGGTTTAGAGAGAAAGGAATGGGTCAATGATCATTATCTTTTTTATCTATTGTGCTTGTTGGATATTCTTGTAATATAACTTTGTCATGTGTGCTTAGTTTGGTTTGTAGGGAGGGTCTTTTAGATGTCTTGTTGACCACATAGGAAGGCTTTCTTTTCTATGTTTTGGTATGATATGTTTAGAATATATGAATGACATTCTAAGTGAGGTTTTGTATGTCAGGTGTGAACAGGAGTACTCCTATCTGATTTTCAAGTGAAAGTCCATCACACTAGGTGCAATGCCATCATGGTTCTTTATACCTTGATACATTGTATCTATGTGTATTATCAAACATAAGGTAAATGGCCCTTTTAAAATCCCAATTCTTGGTAAGCAACTCATCATAATCATCATTAATAATGTAGGTGTTGGATCCTCTTTTCATTTTCTTATTTCTTCTATCTTATTTCCATACTAACATGGTACCATGACAGTTACTCAAAAAAATCGCTAGAATGCATCCAACTTGCATCCATAGATCATTAGCATAATGCATATCATATCATATAGGAAATATAGATGCACTGCATTTCATCATTAATATAGATTCATTATTCTAAAAAAGCATCTCATAAACATCATAAATTTTAATTCATTATATAAAGATATTATCACATAGGAATTATTAAGTCATCCATTGCATAATCACATATCATATCACTTGCATCATCCTCACATACCATAAATTGTTACATATTCATATCACATCATAATAATCTTGTTACATATCATAATCATTGGAATTTCATAAATCATGTCATGACCATCTCACATTATCATATTATTACCGATCATTGCAAAAATTCATTTCATATCATAACATTGCACTTATAAGAATAGGCATATCATATCAAAATCATCTCACATCATCATCATCTCATAATCATGTACATTACATATCACATCATCTTAAATAATTCATATCGCTGCATTTATATCATCACATTCATATTATTTCATTACATTCATAAATCACAAAGCATGTCGTAAAACCATTGCATATCATAGGTCATCTCATATCATACATCATCATAATCATTTCACATCAAAAGCATTTATATATCATATAGGCTTATTAAGCATCTCATAAGCATACATTTTAAATATACACCATCACATTCTGCATAAGAAAATATACAGAAAGAAATGCATCTATAACCATGTGCATCCATAAAATATCTGCATAATCATTGCATCACATCATCACATCACATAGAAACATACATCGCATTACATCACATGAGATAGATTCATAATATCTGCATAACATCACTTATAAGAAATTAAATACATCCATCCATCATGCATAAGTAAAGTAGGACACATCTCATAAACGAATCGAACCATATCATATATATATAAAAAATGTAGTTGTCATGGTACAAAGATCAGGATCAAAATATGTGTTTGAATCAAGTATACAATACAATCGGGGTTGTCAAAAAAATTGGAGCCCATAGATCAAAAAGAATGTTGTCTCTGATCAAAGAATGTGAAGCTAGCCCTATTGGTTGCTACCCTCTCCCACTTGTCTCTTGGCATGCTCCTCCTGTCTCATGTCGGTTTGTTGTGAGTACTCTAGTACTCGGGATCCTGATGGTACAACCTATCTATAATACAATCTGTAATATTTTTCCTCTCGAATAGCCTCATTGTACATCCTCACCGAGACTGTATTTCCCTAAGAAGAAGAAGCCATACTCCAGTTGTCGTCTCTGACCTATCTCCTGATCATTCTCTAACCAGGCCTAGTCTCTCTCAAAAGTTAGTGCCTACACCTGAGCCTGCAAACCCTGTACCTATGCCTGCAACTGTTGTATGAGGGAATCCCTTTGATCTAGCTGCACTGGTGGTGTTGGCGGAGGCTATTGTTGGTGGTCTATGTCTTCGTCCCCATCTTGGGGTTGTCTATCCCCATCCCTCTGCTAATCTCTGGGGGGAATCTGTTGATCTCTCTACTCTGGATGATGTGGAGGTGGTCCAACTCCTCCTCTTCCCCCATCTCCATCCCCTCTACCTCCTTGCCCCCACCCTCGGCCTACTGACCTACCTTTGGGCCTCCATCGTATGGGTGTCGCACCTGGATCCATCAAGCACATGAGTGGTCTGAACCAAGATGTATATGTTGTTATAACCCCTGCATCCCCCTGCCCCTGATCATATGGCTATGACCTGGCCATCAACTATCAAAAAGAAGTAACTACCTCATCGGTTGAGATTGGCCTACCCCATGCTATCTCCCTCATTGTACATGCGAAGATAGCCACGTACTGGTCATCAGGACCGTCATGTCTATCCTCAAACTGCCTTGCAACTCTGTCAGGGAGATACCTCTCTATCATGCTATGCTCCCTCCCCCACATAAGCCTCTCCTACCTTGCAAAGAATAGTTGTTGTACATCATCAAACTGGGCAGGCATGTTGATCCAAGGCCTCCATGTAAACAGGATCATCTCATCTATGAGCCTCCTCCAATGAGCGATGCCACCTGCCCCTATGTGAGTGAATGTGGTCAGTTCCCCTCCGTATCGCTAGAAAATGGGATCATTCGGCTCTAGGGAAATCATTGTAACCTGTGGGTGGAGCACTACAATATTCTCCCATGCCCAGATGTGTAGGAGTGTGAGTCTGATCCCAATGGCCCTACTATATAAATATGAAAACTCATGTAAACCATAGTAAAGGGAGGCCAACATCACTGGCACCCATGTGAAGCACTCTCATCATCTAAGCATCCGCTCCTAGATGAGACCCCGTCTTGGGTTGAAGTATTGACCGCGTCGATCTAGTGCCACAAGTGCTGACATGATGGAAGCTACAATCAATCGAAAAGTGGGCACTGCTCCCCTATACCACTCAAGCTCTATCTGCCCCTTGGCAAAGATAATCTCATCAAGCTCCACCACATCATAGCAGGTGTCCCTCCCAACATCCACATCATAGATGACTCTCTCTGTGGATGGGCAATCGAAGGATGTGCTAGATATCCTCCAAGGTAACTATAGCCTCTCCTGTGGGTAGGTGAAACGATGACATCTCACTTTGCCATCTCCCTGCTAGGGCAGTCATCATGCCCAAATGTGCCCAAATGGGGCCTACGTACACAACATACCACAACCCTATCACCCCAAGGTGCTCCTATAGAAACTCGTGCATACCAACTAATCTGCTGAGAATTGGGGACCAATGCTCCCATGAATGTAGTATCCCGAGGTTCTCCTACACAAGAAAAGCCACAACATCAAGTTTCATATAAAAAATCAGGATCTCGCCTTAGGGTTTTGCAATTAAAACAAAAAATGTGGCATTGTTTGCAAACTCCAAAATGTGTTGTCGTGTCATAGTTTGACTATTCTCTTAAACCTAAATTCCTAAATTGAACCACAACGACACAGTTTGCACATGCACCTAACTTTGACCCTAACCCTAATTTCTAAACTGTATCGCGACGACACAGTTTGCAAATGCGGCACTGATTTTGCACTTTTAGCAGCACTAAATTGCACCGCCTGACCTAGGTTGACCTTTTGACTCTATTAAATGTGCTCAAAAATAAAAAAAACAAGGTGGGTAAGGGTCACATACTGGTGGTCCTACGTCGGTTGGTCGTTGGTACACTCACACATGATCAAACATGTATCATGGATGCAATCATTGCACCATCTCGAACAATTCTTAGAGCTCAAAATGCAAAATCTCTCAAGGGCTAAGTGTGAAAATGAATTGAAAGTGACCCCTTGGGGCCTATTTAAGCTTGAAAATTAGGGTATTTTGACCCTGTTTAGTTGTCCAACTAGGGTTTTGGACCCCTAATCCCATTTTCACCCAACTGAGGGTAGTTTTGCATCATTTTTTCATGTTTTGGCATGTTTTTGGCATTTTGAACCCTTTTTGGACCCATCGGGTAGGTTGTCATCTTTTTTCATGAGATCACCCAAAAATTCAAATTTTAATCTGATCTCTCAAGGGGGCAGTATACCAGTGTAATCCTTCTCGCTGGGGCAGGAGTAGGGCATCTAAAAAATCATAAATATTTTTAATTTTGATCTAGCTAGTTTATTCTTTAAACCAACATAATAGGTACATTGCTTCAAAGAGAGGCAAAATGTAGACATGAAAAATATATAGATCAATCTTACACATCTGATCCTAATCTTACTAACATCACTTCTTCCTGAATCATCTCCTTTACTAATCAATTTAATTGAATAACCTTTATTTGATCAAATTCATCATATTTTCTCTCTTAATTAAATAAATCAAATTTATCTGATTAAGTCACCTGCTTCTATTAATTAAATAAATTATTCTATTTAATTAATCTGATAACCCCTCTTGTAATTAAATAATTCACCTTATTTAATTACTCTCTAAAGTCATCTCTTTTAAATTAAATAAATTAATCTTTATTTGATTTAATCTAACACCACCCTCTTTAATTAAATAAATCAAACTTTATTTAATTAAATCTAAATTAATATTCCTCTCAACTTTGATTTATTTCAATCCTAAAATCTAAGTCAAATTTTCAAATCAACTAATCTTCATCTAAATTAATCAAATCCTGATTAATCCTAATCCTAATCCATCAAATCTTCTAGATTTTGCAACTTACACAATAAATCAATTTAATTGATTTATTAATTCTTCTATTTTCTCTCAACTTGGCATCAATAAGGGAATATTTCTCAAATTCAAAAATACCTCCAAAAGGGATGAGTACATCCAACAAGGCATTAAAGACCTGTTACATGTCATTTTCCTTGATCCAAGTGGCATTTACTCCATTCTTCTCTCCCTCCAACTTGTCATTTCACAAATTTCAAATTCCACCTAACCATATTTATGTGCACATTCATCAAAATGTGTTCATTCCTCCTCCAATCACATGTGGACAAGTGGCCTTCTCTCATTGGTTGGTATTTTATCCCATATTCATCCATTTTGCCTCTTCATCCATCATTCTCTTCTATTTATAGGAGACTCTCATTTGAATATTAGATCCATCAACTAAGAGAAAAATCACTATAGGCATTTAGCATTTGAGTTCATAGCATTTTTCATATTTTGCAATCAATTTAGCTAGGTTATTGGAAAATCTCATCAAGGAAGCAACAATCATCACCAAGGATCATCACTTTGCATCAAGGAATTGGGAAAAGGGCCATTTTCCACATCAAAATGGCACCAATTCCCCCATGGGATTAAGAGTTTGCTCATTAGAATAGGTTTTGATAGCTCTGTTCTTTTTTTCTTCATTTCATTTCTTGTTTTCATGTTTCAAACTAATTTCATGGGGAATTTTGATCTAACTTGCATAATGATCTAATTATATGTTTTTTCTTTTGTGTTTATGCAGGTATAGATTCACCATTCACACATAGCATTCAAGTATCTCAAAACAACTTTATCTTATGCTACACACCTATAGTATTACTATATTTTGTAAAGTACTAACAATCTACGTATAGTATGAATAGTATTTATAATCATATAATAATACAATTATTGTATACATATCTATATGAGTGTATATCAAAAGTAAAGTATCACAAAACAAGAAAAAACCAAGTGATATGCAAGAATATCCAAGCATCTCACACAAGTAAAAGACAATCTTTCGAACATAATAACAAAGACGTAAAAAACAATGTGCTTGTTTTAAAGCTTCCAACTAAATAATCTTCTCCTCAAGTTCGCTTGCAAATTCCACTACGAACTACCCCAAATACCTCTACTAGCTTCACTCTAAATCTCTCAAAAAAACTAATATAGATCAATAAAACAAATCTCAATCTCACAAACTCTTCAACTCACTTGGCACTAAATTGTAGGAGAATAACACTAAGAAATTAGATTGACAAGTGATGCATTTGGTAGAATGAGAACCTCTATTTATACTAATTTGTGAGCAACCAAAGGCTACAAAAAATTAAGTATTTATGCCACCTTTCATCCTCATGCAACAACTCACTCATAGGTTTACAACACATCAAATTCATCACCATTTAATGACTGAGTCGACTTGATATTTGGGACAACAAGCTTTAAAAAGTTTTCTAATTCAAATTCTTTTACAAAATGCTACCAAGTTTGCAATTGATTGAGTCTCCATTCTATTTGCAGGCTTATGCATAATTCAAAGACCTCTTAAGCATTCAAAACTATTCGTAATATTGCGCCACCTTCAAATGTTGGTGCCCAAGTTTGTATCACAGCTTTGACTGATTCTAAAGGTATTTAAAATATTTTATACTTCCTATGTGTGTGAATATGTGGAATAAACTAAGTTAAACAAACACACCAATGCAACATTAAATTAAAGAAATCTAATTTAAAACTAAATAAATCTTCAAACCCATCATATTCTTCAAAGACGTTCCATTGTCTTCTATCTCCAAGGATTTGTTGTAAGTTGTTGGCTCTCAAATTGTGTAAGCAGTAGCTTGGCAGAATGACAACCTAGAGATTGAGATTATGAAACATGCATTTCTATGCTAAATGATATGAAACTAAAATAGATTATGAAAGATAATCTACCATGATTGTAAAATGATAAACTAAAATGCTATGCTATGCTAAAGAAATCTAGTAAATAAGATTGCTAAGTGCTCAATAATGCAACTATAATTCTCACGCTATATTCGATTCGATTAGATTCTAGATCCTTTTCAAAGCACAAAGAGGTTGTATTTATAGACTTTTGGAGGAAAAATCTTAGTTGGCAAAGATCGACGGTTGAAATCAATCCTGGTAAGATGAGCGGTGGAAGCTAGAGAGAAAGAGGGGGAAGGTTTCCTCCTACACAACCTCTTCCATTCAAAAATGAAGGAAAGTAGCCATTTGGCAATTTTAGTTATGAAGAGTTAGTTGGTAGTTGAGGATAAATCCATAATTAAATTATTTAATTATATGTGACATGAATTTAGAAGCTTCCATAATTAAATAATTAAAATATTTAATTATGTGTGAGAAGTGAAAAAGGTGTTTAATTAAATATTTTTGAATATTTAATTATGTGTGAAGTGAAGAATTAGAAATAATGATGAAATTAGATCTTTTATTTGAATTTAAAAATTCAAACTTAAAATAACATGATAATTAATATAAATACATTATAAAATTTATTTAATTAATTAAGAGGAAGATAGAAAATGGTAATAATTAAATAAAATTATTTATTTAATTAAATTAGAAGAATTAGAAAGTGAACAATATAAATAATTAATTAAATTTATTTATATGTAGATGACTTTAGAAGATTAATTAAATAATTCGCATTTAATTAATTACCAGACTTGATTTAATGTGACCATTTTTAGATGTATACATTTTTCCCTTCTTTGAAGTGATGTGTTTTATGCATTTCTTCAAAGAAAAATTCAGATAACGAAAATTTGCCCCTAACTTTGAAAAATTGATTGATGATGCTATATGCCCCCTTGGGAGATAAATCGCGTGGTTTGAAGATTTTGATGATGATTCAAATATTTTGAGTGATTTGATGTAGATTTATTGATTTATCTCCCGAAATAGTGCTCAGCGTGGTGAAAAATAAAAATAACCCTACCTTTATTACCCCCTTAAAACGTGGAAAAAAGGTAAAAGTCCTTGTCATTTGAAGAGCTGCATTTTGGTGAAAAAAGAGCTCTGAGAGAGGAGAATTGAGATGGAGATCCATTACGAGCAACATAGATTCAAGTGGGTGCACAAACATCAGAGATCAGCTACATATGGACCTCCGGTAAGATCATGAAACCAACTTTGTGAATTTTTTGCTTGAATTTCGCTTGATTTTTGAAATTTTGATTTGTTGATTTAGCGCATACAAATTTGTTTTAGTGCATTTATGCCCTTAATTAGCACATAGGCTAGGTATTTTAGTGCATTCAAGATAGTGCATATACGCCACAGAGTAGTGCATTTAGTAGATACAATAGCGCATAGGTCAATTTAGCGCATAGGCATGATAAAGTAGTGCATAGGTTAGATCTTGTGCATAGGATGATAGATTAGCGCATATGTTTAGGGATTTAGCACATAAATTTGATAGTATAGCGCATCTGCCAAATAGAGTAGTGCATACGCTGAAATAGCACATTTATCCTTTGTTTTAGTGCATTTGCTGATTTAGTGCATAGGTTGTTTGTTTTAGTGCATCCATGAAATTTTGCTGTTTTTGATTGTTTGAAGATCAATTTTTGTTTTCCTGATGTTTGTTGCTATATTAGACAACTGATTTAATAAAATTGAGAATCATCAAGGATAATTGATCTGATTTTGATGATGATTTGATAAATTTTTTCTCATGTTGAAATGAAAAAAAAATAGTAAGATGATTGATTTGATGATGTTGATAAATTTCTCTTCATGCTTGATGAAAAAAAAATAGTAGAGATGAACTGATATGTTGTTGATATTGATTTTGATAAATTTGCTTTCAGAAATGAAAAAAAAATAGTAATGATGATGATTTGATGCCAATTTGATTTCACATGATTACTTGATTTTTCGATAGATTGATGTACTTTTATGATGATGTGATCCGATTGACTTGATATTGATATGATGTATAGGAGGATTTTAAAATCCTCTAGATCAGAGAGAGACTTCCCTGGACCTGGGAAATGATTCCCAGATTGTCTCAGCAGAAGGTTGAAGTTATTTCCCAATGTGGTTTGGGTTCACTGCTTAGGATCCCACAGTATAGGGTCAATAGGGCATTGTTGACAACTTTAGCCGAGCAGTAGCACAGTGATCATAACACCTTCTACTTGCCCGCTAGAGATATTATAGTCACACCTGAGGACGTATATAGGATACTAGGGATCCCAGTAGTTAGTGAGATTGTGGTCTATGACCACAAGGAGATTGGGGGGACTAATGCCTTATGAAGAATGTTTCAAGATCTACATATTTGTGATTATGAGATCCATTGGAGGGAGATGGTTGAGGGTTATGCCCCACTCCCTTCAGTATTAGTTCGATTCATTTGTGGCTTCTTGTGTCCCGACCATAGGTCAAAGGGATTGTCTATTGGTTGGGGTCGAGTTTTAGAGGACATGATCCTACATCGGACCAGATATGCATGGGTTTCCTGCATGTTGGCCCACCTATACCATGATTTACATCATGTGGTATATACAGGTGGGAAGATTATATCTTCTAGGGTCACACTCTTATATATTTTGGTGTGGGATCATATCGCTATCACCCACCCCTCTTGCAGGGAGAGATCATCCCATCAGTCGGTCATACATTTATTCATACACAGGTCCACTTGTCCAGCCTAAGTTGGGCAAGTTGGAATACTGGAGGAGAGTACTTGATGATATGGATATTGTGATTTGGATGCCATATGTTGATTGTGAGGCCTAGGATGAGGATGATATTGAGTTGCCCTACTATGGCATCTCTAGAAATATGATCGGGAGGACCCCATTCATCATTGAGATATTTTTGGTTATGCGGGTTTTGAGATAGTTCGGCCGAGTACAGGTCATTCCGTAGGGTGTTTCCCATTATGCGAGGCAGAGGGAGGATTTTGTAGAGTGAGGTTTGTTCATTCCCTACGAGGTAGCAAAATCAGAGTTTCTTGGTTTACAGCCAGAGTTTTGGGACAACAAACCAGATATCTTAGATGCCCAGATGACAAAGGAGTATGTAGCATACTTCCACACACACCCATTCCTGAGGTTGACGAGCCCTGACGAGCCTGCCCCATTACTTGATGGAACAACACTACAACATGCCTGAAGACAACAGAGGGGCGAGACACAGGCACAGGAAGAGTAGCTTGTTGGAGGAGGAGGAGAGGATGTTGGTGGTGGTGATAATATGGACATTTATAGAGATGAGAGTGAGGATGATAGTGATGATGGTGATGACAGGGGTGATGGGAGGAGACCCATTTTTGATGTTCCTATTAGGACTAGATCGAGGATAGTGAGGATAGTGGAGCAGCCAACTGTAGGTCCATCACAGATTACCATCAAGGCTCCATGCCAATATCAACAGAGCCAGATTGATTCACTACAGATATAGGTATAGGCTCTTCAGAGCCAATTAGCATAGACCTAGGTCATTATCTCACAAGTATAGGTGCAGATGGCATAGCCACCACCCCTAGACCCACAGGTAGCTCAACTGATTGCAAAGAGAGATAGTTTGAGGCAGCGCTGCCAGCAGGCAGAGAGGATAGAAGAGAGATTACTGAGATCTATGGAGGGTACCTCTATCGGAGAGGTTGTGGCAGAGGGATTGGAGACTACTCAAGAGGCCGAGTACTATAGTATGATATATTATGAGGTAGTGCCTCCTGAGTAGAGGATAGCCTTTACATAGACGGGTACAAAATCTCGCACTCACTCCCGCAATCATTCCAGGAGTGCCACCAAGAGTGTGGGACAACTAGGTAGATGAGAGATAGGTGGTACCAGTGGCAGAGATCCAACCTAACCTACTACTTCAAGAGGCAACAACAACCACAGTCCTCACTCTAATGCTCCCCATTGATGACTCTATATACATCATTTTTGTCACATTTTATGTATTTTTGTGGATATTTGATGATATTCTATGATATACAACGGTGATTTTTATATGCATTTGTCTTATATTATGCTATGATGGATGTTCATGTATGCATTTCTATTTCTATATGTTATGTTGTGTATGATTATGATGATGTATTTTTATGGATTATGATCTTTTTATGATGATATCTATGCACATGATATGATGATGATGATGTTTATGATGTGATGACCTGCATATGATGGATGATGATATATATGAATGATGTTTTATGATGTATGGAAAAATGTATTCATTATGGATGCAAAAATGTCATGGCGAAATGGATGCAATGAATGCATTTTATTCTTTTCCAATGTATGGTTATGTATGATGATGTATTGATTCAAAATGAAAATGATAATGACTGGAAATAAATGAATGATTCGAAATGATAAGTAATGAATGAAAAATGGCAATGCAATAATGAATTAATGATAAAATGATGTGAAAATATGATATTGATGATATGACATGTTGTTTCAAATGATAATGAAATGATGAGATGATAAAAATGATATGCAAATGTTAATGAAAATGAATGAAAAAAATAATAAATGAATGAAAATAATGATATGAAAATGATAATGATCTGAAAAATGAAAATAATAATGAACATGAAAATGATGATATGAAAATGATGTGAAAAGATAATGATAACAATATGAGTGTTAAAATGATGACATGCAAATGATAACACAAATGATAATGCAAAATTATTATGAAATGAATGGTAATTATAATAAATGAATGATAAAAATGACATGAAAATGATATGAAATGATGAAATGAAAATGATAATAATATGAAATGATCAAATGAAAATGGAAATAATAATGGAAATGATATATGATAATGATATGAAATGATGAAAATGATAATGCATGAGAATGATAATGAATGACAACGATATGAAAATGAATATAAATATGAAATGAGAATGATTTCAGCCAATGTCCAAATGTACTCAATCTTTGTTCAAAAGAGACATTGTTTTTGATATCTTTTCCAACCTCCAAAAATCTATTATACAACCGCAAAATGAATGCAATCTACATGAATCATGCAAACCTAACTATGCAAAATGAACTACACACTGTTATCATTCTGTGAACCAATTTTATGCTTGTTTATCATCATTGAGCCTTTTGAAATGTTGGAAGTTAGTACAAGCATCATAGGGTAGATCTGCCCTGATAATGTCCTGAGTACAACTTTCATGATGTTTGATATAGCAGGTTAATACAAGCATCGAGGTATAATTGAACCGACATGACTTGAATATTGCTTGCGTAAACAGACATAAGCTAATCCTTTTCCTATGCAAATCTCAAAATCTCATCAATGATAATTATGTAAACCATGTCTCATGACAAATTTGCATAGTAATAATGATTAACTTACAAACAACAAACAAAGAAAAATCATACTCCTTCCTTGAGACTCTAGTTCAGTACATCATTGAGTCACTCCAGAGATATGATGTCATCAAATTTCAAAACAACAGTTCAACGTATGCTTTAAGTGTTCCAATCATTTTATTCAGATTAAGATCATCTAGTTTGTTTCAATTTCATTTCATGACATGTCTCATAGTTGTTTTGACTAGGCCTGATCGAATATTTGATTGTTGATCTGACATTTTGATACTTGACACATGTTGCTATTTGCCTGCTTAAAAGCTCAAAAGTTGATTTCCCCTAGTGAGTTTTGCACTTTGACTCCCGATTAGACACAACCTATTGCTAGGAATATAAAAAATGATCATCAAGCCATGATGAAATCCTTGTTGTCTCTAGGAAATGTTGTGCGCATGATGCGAATATGATGGAAAGGAATGGATTTTATGTTGATAAAAATGGTTATGTACAAACAATGCAGGATGTAACCTAAATAGATGGAAGAGTTGACTAAATCACAAATAGCGCTTGTTTTCCAGGTTTTCACCATTTGTTTTTATTGCACTTTTTCATATTTTGTGATTTTTTTGTTGTTACCAAGATGCCTATTTGCTAGGTTTTCATCAAGGCAATGATTTTTTCTCTTTTTTGAATTTTTTTTTCTCTTTTTTGATTTTTTTTGTATATCAAAAGGATGTTTGTTTTCTAGGTTTTCACCCTGATCACGATTTTTTTTAAGACATTTTCTAATTTTTATGGATTTTTTCATGACTTTTTATGGTGTTTTTGTATTTTTCCAAGACTTTTTATGTTGTTTTTAAAGTTTCTAGACATAGAATTTCTTCAAATGGATGCTATTGATTGGATCTTCAAACAGGTCCCCTTCTGGTGTAGATAACTGATATGCTCCCGAACCATATGTTGCAATGATGACGAATGGACCCAACCAATTGGGCTCAAAATTTCCTTTCTTCTTTTGATCTTGTTGGTTGCGGGGGTTTTCCTTCAGGACCAAGTCACCCACTTGAAATTTTCATGGTCTAACTCTGTGATTGTAGCTACGGGTCATGACTTGTTGATAACCTTTCAAGTGATTGGTTGCATTTTGTCGTCTCTCATCAAGTGGCTCCATTTCTTGCAGTCTGGAGACTCTATAATCCTCATTAGTTATGAGTCCCTTCAGTGAGACTCGAAGTGAGGGAATCTCAACTTCTAGTGGCAATATTGCTTCTTCTCCATAGACCAAGGCGTATGGGGTGGCCCCTGTCGGCGTGTGAATGTTGTTTTTGTATTCCTACAAAGCTGTATTTAACTAGACATGCCAATCATGACCAACATCATTTACCTTCTTCTTCAAGATCTTTAGAATTGTCTTATTTGAAGCTTATGCTTGGCCATTTCCCTATGGACAATAAGGTGTAGAGAACCTATGTTGGATATGGAATCATTCACAAAGTTTGTCCACATCTTGATTCTTAAAAGGTATTCCATTATCAGTGATAATGGAGTTGGGAATGCCATACCGACATATGATATAATTCAAGATGAAAGATGGAATTTGTTTGTCATTTATTATTGTCAATGGAACAGATTCAATCCACTTGGTAAAACATTCAGTGGCTGTGATTATAAAGTTATGCCCATTTGATGAAGAAGGGTGGACTTTTCCAACCAGATCTAGCCCCCACTGAGAGAAAGGCCATGTGGTAGTGAAGGGTTGCAACTCTTGAGTAGGGGTGTGAATGAGGTTTCCATGAATCTGACATTTCAGACATTTCTTTACAAAGGTGAAGGATTTCTTTTCCATGGTTGGCCAATAATAACCCATTCTGACAAGTTTCTTAGCTAAGGTTAGTCCACTTGAATGAGTCTCATAAATACCACCATGAACCTCTTGTAAGGCCTTTTCAAATTCATCACGTTCAAGACATCTAAGGAGGGTACCATCAAGACCGCGTTGGTAAAGGCTATCAGTGATTAAGGTATATAGATAAGATTGGCGTATAAAGTTTCTTTTCTGATTCCAGGACAAACCTGGGGGTAAGATAGTATCTTTCAAATAAGTATAGATTTTTTCGTATAAAGGGGAATCAGAACCAACCAGGTGACAAATGATTTGGGTCTCAAGATTTTCATAGGCAGGGGAAAAAAAATATTCCACCAGGAATTCATATCGAGCTTGGTTTTTTGACAATTGTAATAACGAAGCAATTGTAACCATGACATCTGCAACTTTGTTGTCGATCCATGAAATCTATGTGAACTTGATCTCAGCAAAATACTTCTTGAAATCAACTACCATGTTTTTATAAGGTATTAACTTGTCATCCTTAGTCTGATAGTCATCATTTATCTGATTAATGAAAAGTTGTGAATCACCATAAACTTGTAGCTCTATGATCTTCCAATCCAATTCTATTCTCATTCCAATAAGCAGTGCTTCATATTCAGCTATGTTATTTGTGCAAGGAAACATCATCTGATAAGAATTTGGAATGGTATGTCCCTGAGGTGTGACAAAAATAATTATTTCTCCCAAGTCATGTTGTGTATAGGACCCATCAAAATATAGTGTCCATGATTGCTTGGACGTTGCTGTGAAAACATTTGCATCAAGAAATTTGATGTGCATTGGATGATCTATTTGTAAAGGTGCTTCAGCTAGTTGATCTGTTATGACTTGCCCTTTGATTTCCTTTCGATCCACTTAGTGAATGTCAAACTCACTTAGAATCATTACCCATTTAGCTATCATGTCAGTTAAGGTAGCTTTGCTCAAAATATACTTTAATGGATCAATTTCGGCTACAAGTTTCACTGTATGAGCCAACATATAGTGTCGCAAATTTTGGGAAGAAAACACTGCCGCTAAATAAGCCTTTTCAATGAAAGTGTAGTTGAGCTCATGACTTGTCAATGTCCTACTAATATAGTATATCACTCGCTCTTTTCCTGCTCTATCCTCTTGTGCCAACAATACCCCCAGGGATACTTTTGTGGTTGAAATGTATAGTATGAGTGGTTCTCCTGGTACTGGTGGGATCAATATTGGTGGGTTCATTAGATACTGCTTGGTCTGATTGAATGTTCCTTCGCACTTTTCTTCCCATTTGAACGAAAAAAAATTATGTAAGAGATGCATGAAAGGAAAACTCTTGTCTGCTATTTGTGTGATGAACCTCCTGATCGATTGTAGTCATCCTTGTAATGATCGAAGTTGGTTGATATTCCTTGGTGGCAGAATCTCCATTATGGCTTTGACCTTCACTGGATCTACCTCTATTCCTTTTTCTGACACAATATATCCTAAGAGATTTCCAGATTTAACCCCGAAGACACACTTCTTGGGATTGAGTTTGACCTTGAATTTTTCCATTCTGAAAAATATCTTAGATAAGATATCTAGATTTCCCTCTCTTGTGTATGATTTTGCTAAGATATCATCTACATAATCCTCCATGAAAGTGTGCATCATGTCATGAAAAATTGTAGGCATTTCCTGTTGATATGGTGTACCTACATTTTTTAGTCTGAACGACATTACATTCCAACAATATGTACCTTAGGGACATGTGAAATTAGTCTTATCTTGATCCTTAGGTGCAATCTTGATTTGATTATACCCAGAAAATCCATCCATCAATGAATACATGGCATGCTCAGCTGTCAAATCCACAATCATGTCAATGTTAGGCAAAGGAAAATCATCTTTTGGACATGCTTTATTTAGATCCCATAAATCTGTACATATTTTGATTCATCCATATGATTTTGACACTAGTACAATGTTGGAGATCCATTTTGCATAGTCGATAGATCAAATGAATCCTACATCCAACAATTTCTTCAATTCTTCCTTGACCAAAAGTGTGACATGCGGATGCATCTTTTTGAGCTTTTATTTCACTAGTTTTACCCCTAGCATTATGTAAAAATGGTGCATGATAAGATTAGGATCCAGTCCAGGCATATCCGCATATGACCAGGAAAAGTTGATTTTATTATCCTTCAGGAATTCTGTGAATTTTGGAATTTCTTCTTTTGTCAATGATGTAGCAAGTTGCAAGATCTTTAGATGTTCTACAGTGCCTATATTGATTTCTTCTGTTGGTTCTATCAAAATATAAGATATTTCCTGATAGTGCTCAAGGAGAGTGTCAATTTTCTCATCTTTCAGTGCCTTTGAAAGGTTTTCACCGTCAGATATGCTCTTTATTTTTTCCTTTTTCATGATCTAACACTGTCTTTTTTTAGTTTTCGCCATCAGATCTATCTTTTATATTGTTAATTTTTTAGATAAGAAACTGGGCACTCTCCTTACTGATATTTTGATCATGAGATTCACTGGTGGAACCTATTTCCAAGTTGGAGGAACAAAGAAAAATTACAATGGTTTCATCATCTAGGAAGATTTGGATATCAATTAGTTTAGTTTGTTCCCAATCAATAAGTTCAGGATGGACCAAAGGCAAAGGTTCATCTGGTTGGGTGAGATCACTAGCAGTTAAGGTCATTACATGATTATCTTTCTATGGGGAAGATCTATGATGGTGTCCTCCTGTTTAATATTTGTCTCACCTTGAACCGAATCGTCATCACTTGAGTCATGGTCATCTTGAAGTACTTAGTCAAGTGGAGGCCTTGAACTTTATCCTTGTGTGAGCATGGGTGTATATTTTATTATAACATCCACCTATTTGTCTCTCCACAATTCATCATTATAAATGGTATCCCATTCATACTCATTTGAATTGGTGTCATAATTTTCCTACAATCTAAGAATTGGCTCAGCTATCTCTTCATGGGATTTCTTTTGGATTGCTTCTTTTGCATCTTCACCATACCCAAGTCTGGTTTTATCTTTTGGATACATTTTTTTGGTTGAATGGGTTCCACAATCCCTTCTTTTCTTTTTCCTATGGGGCCAGTTCCTTCATAACCCATTATTTTCATTATTGTATAGCCCTTTCCATATTGCTCAGTAGGCAATTTCATATGTTGAACAAATTCATATTCATCTTTATAAAGCCAATTGAGAATAGCTCTATCTTCTTCACTTTCTTGAGTGTTAGCCTTGATGAATTTCTCATCAAACATGGTGATGGGAACTAAATCTTGTGCTCCTGACGTGGAAGCCACTGTAGCTTGTTGTGTGGATATTGTAGGCTGACCATGTGATCTTGGAGAAACAAGTAAGTTAGAGAGACATAAAGAATATTCTCCCACTCCATTGTCCTCTAATTGCAACTTTGTGCCAAAGATTTTTATCAATTCCTTTGTTTGATCATTGTGTTTAGAAGCAGAAACAACAAGAGCCTCTCTATTATGCGGGACAAAAGTGTCTTGGGTTGCTCTAAGGTTAGAAAAAATCTAACTGTTGTTATGATCTGCTAGTATGGTTATTTATTGTTTGTCATAAGGAAATTTTAGACTTTGATGATAAGTTGATGGTACCGCTTGCATCTCATGGATCCATGGTCAACCCAAAAGTATGTTATAAGATAAGTCTCAATCCAAAACTTGGCAGAAAGTGTTCTTCACACCACTCTAATAGGTAACATGATGAGGCCCTTAGAAGCTCGTTCCTCATCATCATATGCTTTGATTTTTATTTTTCTCCTCAGATCAATAAACTCTACAGAATTCCCTAAGGCAAGAACCAATTTTAAAGTACAAATATTTAGACTGGCTCCCCCATCTATTAAGACACGTCTAATTCAGGTTTTATGAACCATGACTTCTATATAAAGTGATGAGTTATGGGGATGAGTCATGGAGGCATCATCTTTCTCAGAAAAGGATAAGCATGTGGGTGAGGAAAAGTGTCCCACCATGGCTTGAAATTTGTCAATATCCAAATCAGGGGATACGGTTGTGTCAATAAGAGCCTTCTCCAGAATGTTCTTATGTGTCGTCAATATTTTAAGAAGCTCCAAGATAGAAATTTGAGCCAATGTTTTATGTAATTCATCGACTAAATTGTACTACCTTGGAGGAGGGATAGTTGATTTGGATGAACTTCCTTTTACAACTATTTTAGCTTGTCCCCTCGTTGTTGCATTAACTTCTCGATACTCCTACTTTCCTTTGACCTTGATGATGTTGACTTGCTAGTCATCAGTATAGATATGATTGATTGTGGTGACATAGACATAAGTTACATTTTTTCCTTTGTCACTTGAAGATTCCCCTTTTTGATAATTGGGAAGAGGGTCTTTAAATGCCTGATGATCTTCGTTGGCATGATGTTCCTCGACAGTTATGGTGCGATTGTCGATCAAATCCTAGACCAAATTTTTCAAACCTTGGAAATTATTCATCCTATGACCTTTGCATCTATGATAATCATAATAATATGATTTGTTCCATGATGGTGGTTTGAATCATGGCTCATAATCTCTCTATGGTGGCAACATGATGGCATTTTGATTCAAAATCTCTTTGAGAATTGATTCAAGAGACTGGCCCAAGGGAGTAAAACTCCGTCAATTTGAGAACTATGATTTGGGTGGATTTTAATTTTGATTGTTGCCGAGATTATTATTGAAATTATCCTAATTATTGGCCATATTTCCTTGATTGGCATTGTTTCCCTTATTGGAATTGTTATTTCCTTGGTAAGTTGAATTTATAGGATTGTTGTTGTTGCATTGAATACCTGATATATTGAGAATGGTTGGATTTTATTTCACATTGTTGGCACCTTCCAGCCCATAATTTACAACATTCTTATTTCTAGTCCAAAATATTGATTCATTATTGTTGTTGTTGTTGTGATTATAAGAATTTGGACTATCTTTGTCAAGCTTTAATACTCCTCTCTTGACCAAGGCTCCTTCAATAGTGATTATTTTTGTAATCAATTTCTCAAATGATTGAGGACAATGAAGGTTAAGCCTATAACTCATTTCTTGATTTAGACTGTCAATAAAGATTTCCATCTTTTCCTTTTCAAGAATTGGACGAGAATATCTTACAAATAACCTTCTCCATCTTTACAAGAATGTGATGAAGGGTTCCCTAGTTTTTTGCTTCGCTTTACACAAATCAAGCATGGTTATTTGATGTTGTATGTTGTAGGAGTATTGAGATATGAATTTATTGATTAACTCCTCAAACATTTTGATGGGGGGAGTGATTTTAGAAAGCCACTCCATGGATTTCCCACCTAAACTCTATGGGAACAATCACATCAAGTATGTATCTTCGTGAGAAAACTCCAGGCTCATATTTTAAAACTCCCTCACATGATTAATAGGATCCATTTTCCCATTGTCTCTGTTAAATTTTAGAATTTTTCAATGCTTTGGAAAAGGAATCATGTTGAGATTCCTATCAAAGGGATATGGGCAGATATCTTCCGAAACATATTTCTTGGTTGTACCCCCTTGTATTTCTTTATTTTGTCCTTGTAGTGCTCTTATTTTTTGGGTAAGAGCACTAAGATCATTTAAGGGGGTTTCAAGTCTTTCAGGATTTTCTCTAATCTTTTTCATATCAAAATCAAAGGGTAATTTAGCTCCTTGGTTTGCTAACAAAAGAAAGTATCTTTCTTTATTCTACTCTAAAATCTTATCCAAGAGAGTATGAAACTACAGATCCTGTTCAGCTTCTTGAACTCCTCGGTTATTTCATTATAATTTGAATTATTCCTAGTATGAAACCTATGAAAAGTATTTTCTCTATCATCCATGTTGCCAAATGGATTTTCCCTTTCGTCTTCTTCTTGGTGCTTTCGGGATCTTGTGACAATAGGCATATGCTTGTACCAAATTTTTACTTTGATCACAAATGGGAGAGTGCAATTTGTTGGATGTCTTAGTCAGAATAGAATGATGGATTATATTGATATGACTAAATAAAATTCTAATTTTTAGTTTGTGATTCCTTGGTTTGAAGGATGATGATCCTATTATGGGAATTAAACTAAAAATTAGAAAAGGATGTGATGATGCACTTTGCGATGTTTCGATATTAGCTTGTGAAAATAAGGATTTTGTAAAAGCCTAATATTTCCAATTTCTCTATTGCAACACTTGATTGGGATGGTTGGAATACTGAATTACAGGTTGCGGGATGAAAGAGGGATGAATGGGCTGACTATGATTATGCCTCTGTGAAAGAGCTCTTCGTTGAAAGAAAGCTTGTGAAGATAAAGGCTCTAAAGAAAAATCATCATTAAATCCCCTAGCAAAGTCATGATATATGTGGATGAAAGTTTTATGTTCAAGAAAAACTTTCCAACTTTGGTATAAAAAGCATCTCCTTTTCAAACGCTTCTTCTAACTAAGGGACCTTTTTGGTTTCTTGATCTTTTTCTCAGGTATTTCTTAACAAAGGTTGTAGATTTCCAGACCTTGGGCATAGAAAAGACAAGAATTGGTGGTAGATTGTGTCAGAAAACTATTTTAACTCAGAAAATAGATGCGCTACTATGTGTCAGGGATGCACTAAATTGTTCAATGAATGCGCTAAAATATCAGATCAATGCACTAGATTGTTGCATGGATGTGCTAAAACAGAGCATAGATGTGCTAGAACATAACATAGATGCGCTATAATAGAGCATAGATGCGCTATAACAGAGCATGGACGCTATAACAGAGCATGGATGCGCTAAAACAAATCATAGATGTGCTAAAATAGACATGTTTTCAATAGTTTTCTGAATTGGATGATCTTATATGAATTATTGTTTGAAAAAATGACATGCAGTAGGAAAAAAGTTATTTTTAAAGTCCTAAAATATAAACAATAAGTGTATATTCTCTTAAATTTCCACGGGTATTTGAACAAAACAAACACTTCAAGTAGACTCACTCTTAATTGTCAAAAAGGTCATCAAAATCATCACAACCCACATCTTAGAATTGTGTCGACTCACACAGTCGTGTCACCCCCTAGAGGGCACCTATGTTTTTGTTTTTTTTAGGTGCGTACTCAAAGTTAGATTTCTCGATCCCTTGAGAAAACGGTCCTTGGAAATTATATGGTGAGTGTCTTGGGTGTAGATTCTTCCCTCCCCTTGCATTGTGAGTATTATAATGTTTGGCTACTAACTCGATTAGCTTCTACACTAAGGTTCATAGTAAGGGTTTCCGTTTAGTGCAAAAAATGATATAATCCCTCAAGAGACCTCCCAACCTTTAGAACAAAGGCTTTGGGGATGATTATCTTGCACACTATTGTCGAGTGTATTTTCATCAACAACTCGCTTTTGATTATAGTGGGTTGGAATCCTTGGCTTTAGGGGTTCCCACTTAGGTCGTTCCTCTTGGGTGAGTACTTTTTCCCACAAGAGTAGGAATGCTAAAGGTTTTAATAAAGCATAAAATACATGAAATGAAAAGATAAGTTTGGCATTTTGATCACCCAACTAAGGGGAGAGCATAGGCCTATCACCTGACAACCACACCAAACAATCTTGTTTAATTTTAATCCCAAATGACAAATTTACTAAGCTAAGTGAAGATGTTGCTTCACAAAAAACATGGGATTCATTTTATCCAAGATAAATCAATTGTTTGGTGACTACCCTAGGATTGCTTCATTTTAACCTTATACATAAAGTATTAATCTATGTCCGCAGATGAGTCAAAATCAAGATTAAAAATTTATAGTTTCCTAGATGTGCTAAAAGAACACATAAATGCACTAAAATAGAGCATATATGCGCTAAAAGAAACCAAATGGATGCGTTAAAATAGAGCGGCTATACGCTAAAATATCACAGATATGCGCTAAAACAGAGCGGCAATGCCCTAAAACAAGCATCGTATGTGCTAAACCATGAGTCCAGTTTGTAACCTGCCAGAAAACCTACAATAAATAATTAAAAACAAGGCAAATGCCCCACGATGGGCGCCAAAAATGTGTGTGTGAATATGTGGAATAAACTAAAGAGTTAAACAAACACACCAATGCAACATTAAATTAAGGAAATCTAATTTAAAACTAAATAAAGCTTTAAACCCAATAGATTCTTCAAAGATGTCCCATTTTGCTCTATCTCCAAGGATTCGTTGTAAGTTGTTGGCTCTCAAATTGTGTAAGCAGTAGCTTGGAAAAATGACAACCTAGAGATTGAGATTATGCAACATGCATTTCTATGCTAAATGATATGAAACTAAAATGGATTATGAAAGATAATCTACCATGATTGTAAAATGATAAATAAAATGCTATGCTATGCTCAATAAATCTAGTAAATAAGATTGCTAAGTGCTCAATAATGCAACTATAATGCTCATGCTATATTCAATTCGATTAGATTCTAGATCCTTTTCAAAGCACAAAGAGGTTGTATTTATAGAATTTTGGAGGCAAAAGCCTAGTTGGCCTAGATCGACGGTTGAAATCAAGCCTGGTAAGACAAATGGTGGAAGATTGGGAAGTTGGAGAGAAAGGTGGAAGCTAGAGAGAAAGAGGGGGAATGTTTCCTCCTACACAACCTCTTCCATTCAAAAATGAAGGAAATTAGTCATTTGGCAATTTTAGTTATGAGGAGTTAGTTGGTAGTTGAGGATAAATCCATAATTAAATTATTTAATTATTTAATTATATGTGACATGAATTTAGAAGCTTCCATAATTAAATTAAAATATTTAATTATGTGTGAGAAGTGAAAAAGGTGTTTAATTAAATATTTTTGAATATTTAATTATGTGTGAAGTGAAGAATTAGAAATAATGATGAAATGAGAAGATCTTTTATTTGAATTTAAAAATTCAAACTTAAAGTAACATGATAATTAATATAAATAAATTACAAAATTTATTTAATTAATTAAGAGGAAGATAGAAAATGGTAATAATTAAATAAACTTATTTATTTAATTAAATTAGAAGAATTAGAAAGTGAACAATATAAATAAATAATTAAATTTATTTATATGTAGATGACTTTAGAAGATTAATTAAATAATTCGTATTTAATTAATTACTAGGCTTGATTTAATGTGACCATTTTTAGATGTATACACTTCCCTTCTAATGTTAATAGAGTTGCACATAAACTCATACATGCTTCCTTCATTTTTTTTGACTTAGTCTTGCATACTTTATGCGTTGGTGTTATTCTTTTATAAGCTGAGTCATTTGTGTTATATGTGTTTTGCATTATCCAACGCTTCCCTTAATATCAATGCTTTGTTATGTGCTTTGGAAATTATCATAATAACTATTATTTATATATATTATATATATACATATATATACATATATATGTATATACCAACATATATATATTAGTATATATTCATTTCATAAATTTTATCAAATACATTAATTAATAAACAAGAATATGTATGCAATATATAAATATAAAGAATAATATTACTTATATACATTATTATATATAAATATATATATTAATATATATGTTACTATATTAATTTTCACATATATTAATATATATATACTATATATATATACATACAAGTAATATTATTTCAATATCTTTATAACAAACACTCATACACACAATTTTGTTGATTGACGTATATATATGGAATATATATACATACATACATATATATGTCACCTTAGTCCAATTAGTATTCCAATGTATATGGACAATCTATTCATGAGCATGTGTAAGTACGTCTACCTACGTATACTCATGTACATATCCACTCATATGTATGAGTTTACCATAGACACACATATATACATATATATACATTTTATGCATATATCTCATTGACGTAACAATAAATGCACAAGAAAGGATTTCCACTTAACATCAAGACTTCATCACATACCTCATTCCAAACATTCATAAACAAGATCGTAAATCAATATAAACATACACAACTAAACTGAAGATCACTTACCATCTACCTGACTGGCTTGACTCAACTAAGAATAACTAGACCTTGAGTTTTTCAATGCTTAGTAAGATTGGATTAGAGGTTATGACCAAGTTCTTCTCCTGGGTGATACTTTCCCTCTCTTCTAGAGGCTTGAACCTGTTCTTGCATTCAACTTAATTCATCATAGCAGTAGTTATCCAAATCAATGCATTCATATACCTCTCATACATGTCATATTCACATTATATATTTCATATACTAAATCATAAAGCATTTAATTGAATCAAACTTTCATTCAACATATTCCATCAAAATTCATAAATAAAACACATTCACATTTATTGAAGCAATTTACCAAATAAGGTAATAGTAAATAGGTAATAACACACAACGTGTAACATATTCCCCCTTGTGAATCATCATCCCCGATGATTTTTAAGTTATCAATATGACTATAGAATAAAACACACATCACAAAACAAAACAAAACATCATTGTTTTTTTTCAAATTCTAGAAAGACTTGTGGAATCTTTTACTTCATTTAAGCATAGTCTTCCCACGTGGCAAAGTCTTTTGCATACTGATCCCACTAGACCTTGCATTTAGAAACTCTCAGTTACATAATTGAAGCTTACGTGTTCTAAGCACCTTGAGTGGCTCGATTATTACCACCCCTAGATCTTGCACCTATAGAGAATTCCAATCAATAACATGGTTATTCCCTGGTATATACTTCTTAAGATATGAGACATGAAAGACGTTATGCATCCTGGCAAGAGCTCCTGGAAAGGAAATCCTATATGCAACAGGGTTGATTTCCTCAAGAACCTCAAAAGTTCCAACGTAGTGTAGAGCTATTTGGATGATTTTCCAAACTTGATAGATTTTGTGAGGTTTAACTCTCAACAAAACTCTATCTCCCACTACGAAATTCCTAGGGACCCGCTTAGAATCAGCATAACTTCTCTACCTATCATTAGATTTTGCTAATATTTTCTTAATGATTCCAACTTGTTCCTCTATTTCCGATAACATATTTTTCCTAAGGCTTATCCTATCTTCCAACTTATCCCAACTTATAGGATTTTGACAATTACTGCCATATAATGCTTCAAATGGAGCCATCTTGATTACAGAATGATAGGATTTATTATATGCAAACTCCATCAAGGGTAAATAATCCTCCCACTTGTATTGTTGATCCATGCAATACATCTTTAGTAGGTCTTCCAATACTTGGTTCACCCTTTCAGTTTTCCCATCCATTTCTAGATCATTAGTAGAGCTTATATTCAATTTCATTCCAAGTGCAAAAAATAGGGTTTTTTCAAAATATAGATGTCACCCAGGCATCCCTATTTGAAATGATCTTTTTAGGAATCCCATGCAATATAAATATCTCTTGAATAAAATTTTCAGCTATTATAGGAGCTCCACCAGTCAGATTCCCTGGTATGAAGTGAGCCACTTTTGTCAACTTGTTAGCCACTACCAAAATGGAAATTTTCTTGTTCCTAGACATAGGGAGACCTTGCAAAAAATCCATGCTTAGGCTACAATGATGGATATTTTCCTGCAAGGTAACACTAGGTTAGTAACACATGCATATTAATAAAATCTTCAAACAATCGAATGCAAAGGAGAAATAATGAGAAAAGGAATGAAACTAGAACAATCTCACCCATTTCTCTCCTCCATGGCTGATTTCCATTGCACCTCCTTGGCTTGTTGTGATGAAGAGTGCCCTCAAATTGTGTGTGAGAAAAACTCTAAAATGTCTAGACTTAAACAAGGCTTTGAAGGATTTCTTTAAGTTATTGTTGCACAAGAAAATTAATTCTAAAATGCAACTATCTAAGATGACAAATGAGTATGAAAGAAGACAATGATAAAAACTAAGAGGTCTAAGATATTAATAAGAGATGTCAAAAATGAGATCAAGATTGTCATTTTATAGAAAATGCAATCTTAAACGGACGAATGAGATGAGAGATTGAGAAATGCCCTAGAATCAATGGTTAAGATTCAAAATGACAACTCTCAATTAGGGTTAGGGTAAAATCCCCAAATGTGTGGACAAGATTTAATTTAAGAAATTAAATCAATGGTGGAGAATAAATGTGACATTGAGATGAAATTAGCAAAAATCAGAAGATAAGGAGATGAGATTTTAGAAAATCAATCATTTTAGAAATTACTTGATTTGTAGAAGAATCTTTCCATTTTGAATTAAATTAATTCAAAATATGATTTTGTGAGATAATAAGTAATTGATTTTTGAAATTAATTACTAAAAGAAGAATCAGTTAACTATGTGAGACATTTTTTAATAAATTGTTTTATTTAAAAATAACAAAGTGTCACATACAACAATTAAATAATTAAGAATAATTATTTAATTTAGAAGAAGTAGTTAATTAATTAAATTAATTAATGAATCTATTTAATTAAGAGAGGATTTAGGAATTAGTGACATGTTGAATAAATATATTATAATATATTTATTTAATAATCAGGAGGATATCAATGATAAAGATTAATTAAATAAATGAGACTTTATTTAATTATGAGATGACTTTGATAATTACTGACACATTAAATAAATAAATAAGATTTATTTATTTAATAATCATGAAGAGTGGAAAATCATGAATTGACTAAATAATTGTGAATTATTTAATTAATAGTTGAATGTGGGTTAGAAACATAATTAAAATGTCATAATTATGCTAGGACGAAAGATGGTAAAATAGTGCTTGCAGGCCTTAGTCATTTTTATGTGTCTACATTTGCCCCTCTTTGTCATAATGTAGTTTATTGTGTTATGGCAAAGAAAACAAGTCCAGAATATGCCCCAACGAAGGTACAGAGTGCCTATGCCCCCTCGGGAAAAATTTTGAATTTCGACCCAGGATCAGAAAAATTTGGAAAGTGTCCCGAATAATCAAATTAATGATCAGACAAACAATGGCACGATTGGTTTCGAGAACATAGGACGTTGAGTCAGCAAAAATGCCAGTCTAAGGCAGTCAAATGAGCCTCCAGTACAAACCCACTAGGTCAAAACCCTAATTTCCAGCCTATAAATAGGTTGAAAAGGCAAAAACAAGTGTCATTTGCTCATTTTCTATATAGAAATTTCAAAGATCAAAGATCAGAGAGACGATGGTGATTCCAGTGACTACCCACCGTGGATATTACGTGTAGACCTTCTAGCGACCCGAGGGCGTAGAGGCACCGGTAAGTACCCTATCCAACTTGTCAATTTTTAAATTTAATGTATTTATGAGGGTTTAAGGGGTGTTGAACAGATGTGTTGCGACGCAAATGATGTCGCGTAAGGCACAATTGCCTTTGCGTTCACCACATTTGTTTGTGTCGCGATGCAAGTGCTATGGGTAGCTAGACTAGTTTGTTCAAGTGCACAAACGCGATAGGAAACGACGCAATAGCCATATTGCAATGCAATTGAGGCAATCTGCGACGCATCTGCACTGTTGCAACACAATTGTCAGGTCAAACGACATGATTGAAAAACCACGACGCAACTGCCATATGGAATGGCACAATCATTGTTAAGTTGCATAATTGATAGATAAAGCGACACATGTGACATATTGCGACACAAGTGTCATGTGCAGAGCCACAATTGACTAGTTGTGATGCATTTGCGGTCAACGCAACACAATTGAAGTTGACCATAGTTCTCTTATGTTCACCTTAGTTTTAGATGTATTTTGATTTCAGTAATATTGACCCATGTGTGCTAACTCTTGTCTTTACCCGTCCAGAGTTGACTAGTGTCGATCTATACCCGAGAGTTCAGGCTGGCGAAATACACCTTCAAAGACCATTTGAGTAGTAGGGAGAGACAACGTCTGATGTCACTAGGTTTATACCACATTGCATATATTCTCGTTATTCAGGCAAATAGGGATTTGCTGACAGCTCTTTGTGAGAGGTGGCACTCAGAGACCTTCTCCTTTCATCTACCTACAGGAGAGGTGATAGTCACCTTAGAGGATCTATATCACATTCTTCGCATACCGATCCACAAAGAGAGGGTTGTATATGACCCGCACCAAGGGAAACATACCCTATTAGATATGTATGAGGATGCCAATGGTGCCCAGTTGGGTATGGATGGTTACGAGATTGGTTGGGATGTTGTGGCCGACCAGTTTCCTAGGTGGGATGCTATGTTGATGACACTGATTGTTGGATTACTAATTCCAGATCGTCGTGGTCATGGATTTCTCATTGAATGGGGGGTGTACTAGTCCGTATGCGAGGACAGAGGACCATTTTTTCTTGGGGGCTTTGTTTGTTGGCCATGCTTTATCATCAACTACATGAGGTTGTTTATCACCGGGGCCATAGTATCAATTGTGGGACTACCATACTCATGATCTGGGTATGGGAGCGTATTCCCGTCTTTCGGCCACCAGTACAAATGCAGCAGTTGGGCGATGGGATGTCGTATGTCTACCTGTATGTAGGTTCAGTTTGTTAGACTCATGTTGGAGATACCCGATACTGGCATCATAGGATTGACACCATGATTAGTTTTTTCTGGAGGCCTTATAGAGATTGCGGTCAGTGGCCAGATGAGGATGGTCATTTATCATTGTGCAAACAGTTTAGATACCTATTAGCCATATAGTGCAGATTCAGTGTATCATAGAGATGTACCCACCCCAACGGGTACTACGGCAATTCAGAGAGTAGCAAGATATGCTAGTAGGCATGACAGAATATGCACGGTCTTCCAGAGAGACCATATGAGGGCCACCCATATCAGTGATAGTGGTCGAGCAGTAGGTAGATGGCCTAGTTGTAGTTATGTGGATGTGGAGGGGAGGTCTAGCAGATGCAGGTACATCTACCGAGTTTGATGCCTGGTGGCAAGTTCACAGGCCTATCCCATTGACAGATCTAGATGGTTTGTCGCCTATAGATCAGAGGTTAGTTATCCCACGGGTACCGAGGAGAGGCCGGGGTGGTAGGGATGGAGGCAGAGATGGCAGAGGGGTCAGGGGGAGAGATGGAGGTAGGGGAGATGGGGGTCGAGGAGATGGAGGTAGAGGAGATAGAGGCCATGGTGGGGGAGATGATGGGGGTGGCGGGGGAGGATGGGATGGAGGAGGTGGTAGAGGTGTGAGGAGGAGGAGGGACGACAAAGGGTGGGTGGTCCACCATTGTCACCCATTTGTGAGGAGGGTGAGGAGAGAGAGATTCTTTCCGAGCAGGAGGTGGGAGAGGAGGTGAGGGCCAAGGAGATGGTCAGGGGTGGAGAGGAGGATCCATTCATTAGAGGAAAGCCTCTTGATATAGATGTGGAGATCTGGGCCAAGGAGGAGTAGGATGAGGAGAGAGATGAGGAGGAGGAGGAGGAGGGGGAGGATGAGGTAGACCGAAGGCTACGAGAGCGGATGATTGTCAGGGATGAGGAGGGTGACAGATCACCAATTTTTCCTGTCAATGCCACAATTGATTAGAGGATCGTCGATCTTCAGAGTAGACTCAATACGGTCTTGTCTCAGAATAAGGCCTTGGCAATAGAGTTAGAGGTTACCAAGGTGGAGAGGGATTAGGCCGTCCTCCAATGGCAGGAGTCAGATCGGTGGGTGACAGATTTTGCCGAGTTGTGCGCTGGGCCAATAAGGGACATGGCCAGAGAGCTAGCCAGGATGGCAGGGAGCAAGGGGCGGTACAGGTTGCTATATGAGAAGGCAGTTCCCCCAAAGAGATGGGACCCAAGATTGTCTCGATCCTATAGTAGGACAGGCAGTGGCACCTAGACACATAGCAGCAGGTCACACAGCAGTAGTCATACCAGTGTTTGGGGGTGCACTACATTAGGTCACTCATCAAGACAAAGATCACATAGCTCGCACAGGAATTCATCAAGCCATAGCCATAGGTCAGAGCATGGTCACAGGTCAGTGTCATCAGGACACCAGATAAAGCAGAGTCGGCCTCCTATTATCAAGGCCTTGGGCTCTCATAGTCAGACTCAGGATACCACTCCTATTCGGGTCACCTTTCACTTGATGAGTCAGTCATAGCTACCTCACAGTTCACCTCCATGGGACGGAGGAGGGACATCATAGAACTTGTTATTTAGACATTTATACTTTGATATTCGAGCCTGCGAGCTCCATTTTTGGGATATCATATGGCTCTATCCTGTGACATTACATTTTGAGATTATATATATGTGATGCAGTTTTTATGTAGTCTATATGATTGTATGTGTTATGGTGGTTTATGCTTTACTAGATCCTATGTGATGCTTTTATGATGCTATGAGATGCATGTATTTTATGCTTATGTTTATGAATGCAATTATGGATGTGGTTATGTATGTATGCATTGTTTAACGTGATGATGATGTGATGCTTATATGTTAATGAAAATGCTATTTATGATGCCTCTATGTTGATGCAAATGATGGTTTTATGGATGGATGTAAATGCATTGTGAATATGATGTTTGATTTATGCAGATGTGAAATGTGAATATGAAATGCTTGTATGATTATGTATGCAACTTTGTTTTGTTTTTGTTGTATGTCATAGGATATCATTAGAAAATGAGAGAAGAGAATACGAGGATGGATGTTAGTGTGAAGAGAGAGATGCATGTTAGTGCAGAAACAAAAATCCTTCAAAGCTTTGCTATAGTTCTATTCTGATTGTTGCTCTTTAACTATCATTGGGCGAAAATGTCATGATGGCCGAGAAACACTATGATATGATGTAGATCAATAGTGTGCAAGGTCGAACCATCACGTAGATCAACAGTCACAAACAAATATGATCATGACTCATACGAGGACCATAATTTGCCCCTAGTCATTTTGTCAGGACCAACTGCCCAAAAAACCAGACCAATCACGAGACGTCGTTGCTTCTCTAAATCCTGATGTCAGGACATCCTTGAGAAACTACCCACATGATAGTCAAAAATAGACACGAAAATCATCATACTACATCGTTTCTTCTCTAAATCCTGAAGTCGGGACATCCTTGAGAAACTAGTAGCAAGGTGATCACAAAAATAATTATCATGATATGTCGTGGCTCCTATGACATAAGGAACTAATATTATGATAACCATCAAAATTTTGCCAAGCGTTTGCCAAGTGTTTTAATGTCAAGTGTTGCCAAATGTTGAGCGATATCAAATTCAGGAAGGACACATCTTGAATGACGTTGATATCTAGGAGATGAATTCTCGAAGTTAGGAGAATCCATCATAATTCCAAATGATGATGGTGATGCTTAGGAAGGACACATCCAAAAGCATAAATAAATGACGAGAGTTGATCTTTAGAAGCACACATCTCAAGAAGAACCCAAAATTTTTCCAGGTTAAAATTGTCATGATAAAATTAGATTACATGTCATTGCTAACATGTTGAATTGACTGAAAATGGTGATGACATAGATTTCTGATAGAATGCCTACTTGAGATTCGATAGAAGATTTTCTTGATTTGAAGATAGTTTGACATGTGTGAAAGTGTTGTACCATGAACCCTAATGGACTGACCTAGTGCGGCCTCGAGGGCTCATCGATTGATGGCCTTGCCTACGTCATGCACTCAGAGACCTCGTAGTTTGACACGACCAATGATGTTGTCCAAAGGACAAAATTTTGAATCATGATTTTATTATAACAAACCTAGAAGGATTGACCTAATGTCTCGAGGATTCAAATATGAATCTTTCCTACATAGAAAATGCATAGAGACAACGTAGTTCAGACATGGAAAAAAGATTCACTGATATGATCGATTGAATTGATCAAATTGACCTTGACTCTGTTTTTGAATTTTCTCAAGACATTTTAAAAAAATTAGATCTTTTTTTAGGACTTTTTCAGATTTTTAGGATTTTTTCAGGACTTTTTCAGATTGCGAGATCATGTGCAACACCCACTACAGTTACATGATAAAGGTCTTGCCCCCAGAAAGATCGGGGATTACCCGAGTCAAATGATATGGAGATAGGTAGACAAAGGGCAAAGAGATGGATATTCAAGGGATGATGTCAACCAAATGCTAACCATGGCCGGAATTAACAAGACTTAGGACGAATGTCATGAATGTGTCAGGCCTTTGTGATTATGAAAAATGGATAAAGGTCGATTTGAGTAACAATAGATGGTGAAGCAATGATCGACTACGCATGGTGCTTGTTTTCCAGGTTTTCACCATGGTACCTATCCAAAGCGCTTGTTTGCTAGGTTTTCACTATTGGATGAATTCATTTCTTTTTACTATTTTTTCCATTTTTTGATTTTTTTTGTGATGTCACCAAGACGCCTATTTGCCAAGTTTTCAGCAAGGGACGATTTTTTCTATTTTTTGATTTTTTGTATTTTTTAGGTTTTTAGCCTAGCTCTCTGATGCTATGTGTAGAACTTTCTCAGATGTAAGTTGTTGATGGGTTCGTTCAACTATTCTCCATCAGGTGTGGCCAACTGATAAGATCTGGATCTGAATGCGGTAGTAATGATATAAGGACCAAGCCAATTAGCCTCAAACTTGCCAGGATTTTCAAGTTCTACGTGATTTCTTGGGTTCTGCATGAGAACCAAGTCACTGATTTCAAATTTTCTCACCATTACTCTTTTTTTATAGCTTCGGCAGAGACGATTTTGATATGCCTACAAATGATTTAAAGCATTTTGTCATCTTTCTTGTAGCATTTCTAGTTCATGTAGGCAAGCATGTCTGTACTCTTCATCATCAATCATTCCTTTCAAGGAGACTTGAAGAGAAGGAATTTCGACCTCGATGGGCAATATGGCCTCCGATCTATAGACTAGGAAAAATGGAGTGGCTTCAGTAGGGGTACAGAGGCTGGTACGATAGGCCCATAAAGCAAGATTAAGTTGTAGGTGTCAATCTCAGCTAGCATCGTTGATGGTCTTCTTGAGTATGCGAAGAATTTCTTTATTTGACACCTCAATTTGGTCGTTACCTTGTCGTTAATATGGGGTGGAGAAATGATGTCAGATGTGGAATCGCTCACAAAGTTCACGAACGTCCTGATTTTTGAATGGACTGTCATTATCTGTGATGATGGATTGTGGGACACCATACTGGAAAATGATGTAATTTAGGATAAACTTGGATATTTTCTTACTGGTGATGTAAGTGAGGGGGACAACTTCAATCCACTTAGTAAAATACTTAGTGGCAGTGATTATGAATTTATGGTTGTTAGAAGAGGAAGGATGAATCTTACCCACGAGGTCGAGTCCCCATTGTGCCATGGAGAAGTGATCAGTTTAAGCTCCTATGCAGGTGTGTGAATTAGGTCACTATGCACCTAGCATTTCCGACATGTTTTGAAAAATTGAAGAGCATCTTTCTCTAATGTTGGCCAATAGTATCCCAGTCTGGTGACTTTTTGAGCTAACATTGGACCACTCGAATGAGATCCACATATACCCTCATGCACTTCTCGTAAATTTTTTGGGCTTCATCAGTGTCGAGACAGCAAAGAAAGGTGTTATCAAAGTCACGGCAGTATAGGGTGTCACTGACGATGGTATGTTTAGCCGCTTTTTGGATAAAGGACTTTCTTTAGTTTTTGGAGAGGTTGGGTGGGAGGGTTTGGGACTTAAGATAGTCATAAATGTCCTATACCAAGGTGAACTGGGACCAACAATCTCACACACCATTTCTAACTCTGGAATATCATATGCAGGCATCAACAGCTGTTCCACTAAGAATCCAAATTGTGACACATTCTTAGGGATGTCTAAGAGAGATCCAATGGTAGCCATTGCATCGGCTGCCTTATTTTGTGTCCTTGGGATTTGTTCAAATTCAATCATTTTGAAATACATCAAGAAACTATCCACCATTCTTTTGTAAGGAAGCAAATTTTCATCCTTTGTGTCATAATCATCATTCACTTGGTTGATGACTAACTAAGAATCCCCGAATACGAGCAATGTCTAAATTTTCCATTTAATTGCTATCTTGAGACCTATGACCAATGCTTCATATTCTGCAATGTTATTTGTACAAGGGAAGGTGATCCAAAATGATTTAGGAATTGAATCCCCTTGTGGTGTGATAAATAAGATGCCAACTCCTGAGCTGTACCGATGTGGGACCCATCAAAGTATAGTTTCGATTGTAAGGTTGGTTCCACGTGAAATATAGACTCATCGGGAAAATCAGTTATCAGCGAATGAGTGGCCTAGATTGGTGCATCTACAAGTTGATCTGCTATTACTTGAACTTTTATTGCCTTGCGCTCCACATATTGTATGTCATACTCGCTTAATATCATGACCCACTTCGCCAAACGGTTTGTCAATGCCACCTGACTTAGAAGATACTTTAATGGGTCAATCTTGGCTACCAATTTTTTTTGGTAGCTCAACATGTAATGTCTTAATTTTTGTGCCGCAAAGACAACTGCAAGGCATGCACACTCAATGGTTGTATAGTTGAGCTCATATCCTAGCAATGTGCGACTGATGTAGTATATGGCTCTTTCTTTCTCCTCATTCTCATTTTGTGCCAATAATGCCCCCAGTGCATTTGTAGTTGTGGAGACATACAAGATCAATGGCTTGCCTTTGATGGGTGGCATCAGGACTGGTAGTGTCAATAGATATTCCTTAATTTTTTTGAAGGCTACGTGGCATTTATTCGTCCATACAAAAGGAATGTTTTTGCGTAATAGATATTGAAATGGTTGACACTTTTCTGCCAACTGTGTGATGAAGTGATAGATAGACTGCAATCTTCCCTAAAGTGTTCGCAACTCACTGATTCCTTTTGGTGAAGGCATGTCTAGAATTACTTTTACTTTTGTTGGGTCAACCTCAATTCCTCGTCGTGAAACTATGTATCCCAACAGCTTACCCGGAGTAACTCCGAAGACACATTTCTTTGGGTTCAAATGAACCTTGTAATCCTCAAGCCGTCTAAAAAAAATTTCAAGGACCTTGAGGTGATCTTTTCGTGTCAGAGATTTTTCCAATAGGTCATCCACATAATATTCCATTAGGATATGCATCATGTCATGAAAGATTATTTTCACAGCTCTCTGGTATGTGGCACCTGCATTCTTTAAGTCAAAAGGTATGACATTCCAATAGTATGTTCCCCATGGGCAAGTGAATGTTGTTTTGTGTTGATCCTCTGTTGCAATTCGGATTTGGTTATAGCCTGAGAAACCATCCATGAGAGATAACATCTCATACTCTATCGTGAGATCAACAATCATGTCTAGATTTGGTAAGGGGAAATCATCCTTTGGGAAAGCCTTATTCAAATCTCTGAAATCTGTATAGATACGGATTTGTCCATTTGGCTTTGTGACAGGGACAATGTTGGATATCCAATTAGCATAGTCTATTGACCTTATGAACCCAACATCCAGTAATTTCTTTAGTTCAACTTTTACAAGTAGGGCAATCTGTGGATGCATTTTGCGCAAATTTTGTTTGATTGGCTTAATTCTTGGGATTAGAGGAAAATGATGTAATACCAATTCGGGATCAAGGCATGGCATGCCAGCATATGACCATGTGAATTTAACTTTCCTGTCGGTGAAGAATTCTTGAAATTCGGGTTTTTCTTCCTCTGAAAATGATGCGGCTAAGAGAATCATTTTGGGATTCTCAGGTGTGGCTATGTTAACTTCCATTGTGTCTTCAATGAGCATAGCTGATTTTTCCTATGTCACGAGAAGAAATTCCAATCCTTAGGCACCTCAAAGAGGTTTTCACCTTCGGATACGTCCTTTGTTTTTACTATTTTGTTGTCAGAATGTGCCTTGTGGTTTTCACCTAAAGACATATGTTTTTTATTTTATTCTTTGTATTTTTGCAACTGGAGGATTGCACAGTCTCCCCAAAATAAGCCGCACAATCTAGATCTATGGAAAACCCCATTTTGTGATCACCCCACGGAATACCTTCTCGGAGTCCCATGAATTCTACGATTGCCTCATCATTCTGAAAAATGTCCATCACTGGTGGATCTTGTTGGTCCCAGTCAATTAGTTGTGGGTAAACAAGGGGGATCCCATCATCAGTGGTGGAAAAAGATGGGGAAGACATGGAAAGTGTGCAAATTGATACCTCCAGTGTAAAGGCAAAGTTGTTAATTTCAACTTTTGTGTCAGATGCAATGGATGGACCATACTTAGAGTCAGATGAGTCAAATTCAAAATCATAATATGGGATAAAATTATCCGCATCATGACTAGTGGTTGGCATTTTAGAAGTATGGACAGTGGGCTCAGATAAGTTAGGCTCATGGGTGGGCTCAGGAATGAGGTGGGATGATTCAGGTGTTGCTGACGACACCTTATATTCTTCTAGATTCCAAGGAATGCTTACCCATTCCTTATTTTTGAAACGTCGGTCAATAGGGTCAATTTTATACTCTTGTCAGAATCATTCTTCAAAGGGGAGTTGGCCAGGATCCAGGAATAGTTCATCAATATCATAGTTACTTAGGGTTTTTTCAGATCCCCATTCCCATTCATTTGAGTTAGCTTCGGTAAGGGATTCTTCGCATGTCTCGACACTTTCTGTAGTCATTACACCCTCATTTGAAAGTTCATAGGTACGTCAATCTTTAGTTTCGAGTTGGTCAAACCCTAGCCCTATGTACCTTGGTCTTGTAGACATGATAATAGGTTCCCTCCTTCCATTGTTGTCCTTTCCAAGACTGCTTGTGTCATCAAAACCTAGGGCTTTGCATATATCATAGCCTTTTCCATAGAGATGCACTGGTAGTGGAGGTAACTCTTCTGGGTCTTTGTAGATCCAGCTATCTATGTCGATAATGACTTCATCGCCCATATTGCCCCATAGTGTGAAAAAAAAAATTGGTGGAACCTTGAAATTTGTTTTGGGCTCAATTGCAAAACATGGTCTACCATAGACTTTAGGTGGTTAGGTATTGTGGTGATATAGTAAGTCATATTCAATTTGAATTCTCCAAAACCAAGGTCCTGGATCTGAAGGTCTTTACTTGGTATTGAGGCCAAGGAAGGTGGTGTGGAAGAAGGTGATGGGATGGATGATTTGGTAAGTGCAGATGGGTCAATATATTTGGACGAAGTGGAAGCTGAGGCTTCGTGATTGATGGGTACCTAGTGCTCAGTAGTAGCTCATAGATTGGTACAGTATTGAAATGGATCAGGATCTCCTGAGATAGTGATTTCAATACCATCAAAAGGAAATTTCAAGCATTGGTGGTATGTGGATGGAATGGCCTTTAGAGCATGAATCCAAGGGTGACCAAGTAAGATATTATAATGTATGTCACAATCTAGGACTTGGCATGTTGTATCCATGATCACTGGTCCCACCCAAAGTGGAATTGTAATGACGCCTTTAGAAGCGTGTTCTTCATCATCATACACCTTGATGACAATGCTCTTGCTAGCATCTACACATGCATCAGAGAAACCAAGATATTTAACCAATTTTAAAGAGAAGATGTTCAATCCTACTCTGCCATCTACTAGGACTCATCTAACCTTATGTTTGTGGACAAAAACCTCAATATGAAGGGCATCATTATGAGATGGTTTGGGTGAGGAATAGTCACTGTCCGAAAAGGTGATGTGATGAGGCGAATTTAGATATGCGACCATAGTCTCAAAGTGGTTGACATCAATGTTGGTTGGGACAGACGACTCTTGTAGGACTTTATCCAAGATGGCCTTATGGGCGGGTGAGATACAGAGCAATTCAAGAATGGATATTTGAGCAGGTTTTTTATTCAATTGCTCAATAAGGTTGAACTTTGGTTTAGGGTTTGACTATCTGGTAGATGGACTAGGTATGGTGATCTTAGGCTGACATGTAGAGGGACCTAGGATGGTGACCTTGCCTTTACGTGTGGTGACATTGCATTCCGAGGATTTTTTAATGGTAATAGTATTAACACACTCATCTTCATCAACAGCATGAAGATTGTTAATAATGGTACCACTGGGATAATTGTAAGCAGGGTAGACGTTATTGTAGGTAGGACGGACATGATTGGCTTGATTATTGGTATTCTTCGCGCCAGATGAGGAGGTTTACCATGATCCTGCAGTGGGTTCTTGTGAATAGTATGGTCCGCATTAGACATGAATGGTTGACCACCCAACTCAATGGTGTGATTTTCAATGAGGTCTTGTACCAAATTTCGCAATTGATGACAAGAGGAATTTTTGTGCCCTTTAGCATGGTGGTAGTCACAAAATGCGCTATCATCACACCATGATGGCTTGAACTGACTAAGGCCATACAGTTTAGGCTCTTCTAGTGTTATGACATTCTTTTGAAGAAGTTTCTTCAAGACAATTTCAATAGGTTCACCCAAAGGGGTGTATGTGCATTTTTGGAATTGTCAGGGTTGACGAAACTGCCTTTGATTAGCTTGAGCAGGATTTCTTTGAAGAGCATTGGCAGTTGGTGTTGGTGTAGTTATAGGTGTGCTTTGATTTTGCACTCCTTTGATGGTGAGTACATCACCTGTTACATTGACGATTTTGGCATCGACCACACCGTCATTGGTGATGTGTTTGTTCTTAACCCAGTATTTGGTTTTATCATTTGAGCTACTTGGGTTATTATTTGTGGTGGTGTTGATGGTTTTCCCACCATATTTCAATTCGCCTTTGGTGATCAAGGCTTTCTCAAGTTGAACACCCTTTTCAACAAGGTCAACAAAGGTGGTGCAACAATGGACTTGTAATCCATACCTTAGTGGTCCTAGGAGAGTTTGTACAAACATGGTGACTTTCAAATTTTCAAGTATTTCTATCGAACATCTGCTTGCTAAGGTTCTCCATCTTTCAAAAAATGGGATGAAAGTTTCTCCTGCATCCTCTTGGGTCAGTCTGCATAAGGAGGAAATGTCAATATCCGTGTCAATTTTCTAGGCATAATTTTCAACAAACGTGTTTGCCAATTCATCCCATGTTTTGATTCCTTTAGGCAATAGAGAGAACCATTCCAGTGCATGACCTGCGAGACTTCTAGATAAAATTCTCATGAGATATGTTTGCTCATAGGCAATGTCCATGCAACTAGTGGTGAATTCTCTTATGTGTTCAATAGGGTTCATTTTGCCTTTGTACTTAGGAAAATGAGGTACCACATATCCATGAGGAAAGCGTGGGATATACAAGGTTGTGTCTAATGGATATGGACACAATTCATGTGACATGTAAGAATTTTTGTTGGATTGTTGCAAGGTCTCCACTTGTGTTTGAAGAGCAACGAGTTGGAGTGTGAGTGCTTCCACAATTAGGTTGTTAGTAGCATCGCACATGTTGGTGAGAGGTATGGATTGAGTGCCCACTTGTTGTGATGAGATGTGTTGATTTTGAATTGGTTTTCGATGAGAAAAATGAGTTTTCTGATTAGGCGGTTGTTGGAAATGAGTGTTTAGATGAGGGATGTGTTGTTGTGTATGGACTTGAGAGGCATAAGTGGGGATGTGAGATCCTACCATGTTGGACTGAATTTGAGGACCTTGTTGGTTTTGAGTTTGTTGATGTCCAAATGGAGTGAAGGATTGAGGGCCTTGTTTATTTTGAGCTTGTTGATGCCCAAATGGAGTGAAGGATTGAGGGCCTTTTTATTTTGAGCTTGTTCATGCCCAAATGGAGTGAAGGATTGAGCGCCTTGATTGCCTTGCCCAAATAAGAGATTGTGGCCATGAGGAATGTTGGTATTAACCTATGAGGAAGTGGGTTGGGTGCCTTGTATGACAACTCTTCGTTTATTTATCCCAAAAGGGTTGGATGAGTTGGTTTCCATAGCATTTGAAGAACCTAATAATAGGTTTGTTGATGCACTTATGGAACTAGATGAAGTTCCAAAGAGGTTTGATGTGGTTGCACCCATTGTTTGTGAAGGGATGGTGGAGGTTTGTTGGGGGATGGATTGTGATGTGGTGTTGGGTTGGGAAGATGATCCCTCAATAGATGTTGTGTTGGTTGTGGTGGTAGTATGACCAAAGGAGGTAGCATTGATGGTGTTGATGAAATTTTGTGAAGAAGCTCCCATGGAAGGATTGTGTGATGGGGGATTGGGAGATGTTTCTCTAAGAGTTTAAGATCAAATCCCTTTGGTAACTTAGCCCCTTGGTCAAGGAGCATAGCTAGGAGTCTAGAAGAATCATTTAAGACTACTTCTTCCACAAAAGTAGCAACTTTTGGGTGTTGGGAAACAACTAATATGTCTTCTTCAAAGACTTTCCCATTTGATTCTCTATGGATGAATTGTTCAAAAAGGTCTTGTGGAGTGGGTGGGATGTTCATCTCACTGAAAGGATTGATGTTAGAATTTCCCATGTTATAAGAAGTATTATTCATGTCATTAGGGAAGGAATCCATACCAGTTGTGAAACCAAGAAAATTGATGTCTTGTCCAAAGGAATCCATGAGTCTTTTCTTTTTCTGTAATCTAGTTTCAGCCATAAAAGTTTTGCTGAACTTGGGGATGATTTGGGAAAATCATCTAAATATGACACTATATTTTTGGGTTTTTTGGAACTTTAGGAATGTTTATGAGATGCAAATGAGACCTAAATAAGACCAAAGGTTTGTGAATGCAAAATGGTGTGACTCTAAAAAAAAATGGAGACTCTAAATGGTATGCAACTAAAAGGAGCCTAAGATGCACTCACTATTGAGAAATCTAAGGAGATGACTACTTGAGCAAACAAATTTTTGACAATGATTCAAGTTTGGAATACCAATGGACCATAAAAGGACTATAAGAGGACAAAGTGAAGTTTCCACACTAGACTATTGAGTGGGAAATAATTCACAAAAGATGTGACTAAATGACAAGAGTTAATTGGGTCCAATGATAACCAACTAATGAATGCAAAGTTTTGACAATGGATGGTAAGAGTTTACTCCTAAAAATCTGTAAAAAATAAGTGTCTAAGGAGATGGTAGAGTTACCAATGCAACTAATGGAATGAAAAATGGAATCCTATTGTGATCCTAAGATGGTACCTATAATGCAATGTTTAAGGGAAGTTGAGCAAATCGGTGTCTGGTTTAAACAGTAACAGTGAAGGAAGACTTGATGTAATTTTGGAAAAGACAAGTTTTTGGTTTCGATTTTGACAGTGAGAAAGGTGGTTATGAATTTTTGGCAAATGCGTCACAATGAATGTGGTATGACAGAGCGAATGCAGCTCAGAGTATCGAATGCGGTTCAAAAACTGGTGACTGTGACTCAAAATGGCAAATGCGGTTTGATACTTGGCAAATGTGGCTCAATATAGTGAATGCGGTTGAGAATGATTCATATGCGGCTCATTAGAATGAATGCAGTTCATAATATCTCAAATGTGACTTAGAATAGCGATTGCAGCTCAATGTATAGCGATTGCGGTTTGACAGAGCATTTGCGTCACAGGAAGCAACTTTTTTGAAAAAAAAAATAGTTTGCAGATTTGACCAGTTTTGACTCAAATTTTTGATGTTCAGTTTGTTGAAGCTTGTTGAAGTTTTTTGAAGATATTTTGGCAAACACTTGGTGTTGAAAAGATAAAAAAAATCACTTTGAAGACATTGACGAAAAAAATCCTAAGGCTGCAAAGATAGTATTCTTTTGGATCCCACTAACCACATATCCGTAGCGAATAAATTCAATAGTTTGGCCCCACGGGCTCCCCCTTACAGTGCACTCACTTCTCAGGGCAACCAAGCTTCCAATCTCCATGAAACTCCCATGGAAGATTGATCATTTCTACTATGAACTCTGCAGGTGCGGGTGCCTTGGCAATGACCGTTGCTGCACCAAAGAATAGAAGGTTTTTGGCTTTCTATAACAAAGGGTTTAATTCGGACATCCGTTCGAGTGGTCATACATGGGGCCAAGATTAAGCTTTGTTATGGAGGCACTCTAACCTGAAGAGGTTAAGCTCAACAGGGTTTTGGGGAGTACTACTTGGTCCGTATGACATATCTATACTCGTAATCCTAGGTTTTCCCTTAGGATTCACATTTATATACCGGTCGAAAGTAGCTCAACTAAATAGCGTTGTTGCCGGTTTGAGTCGCTTTGGGGTGAGTACTTTTTCCCACCAAAGCAAGCCCAATTTTCTTAAGTTCAACAACAGCGATCAAAAATATTCATAGTTCGATCGATCTTTGTTTAAAAACAAAGAGAGAGCACATGAATATTTTGGATCACACTCGCATGGTGTTCTTTTTAATGCCCAAATTGAAATGTTTTGACAAATAGAGAAAACAATGGTTCATTTTAACTGTTTGTAGTATTTGACAAGCAAGGGGTTAATTTTAACTGTTTGTAGTGTTTTCTATCTAAGAGTTAATTTTAAACCCAAATGAGAAACAAAATTTGTTGTTCTTTTTAACCAATGCATTTGCATGTTTGTTCTTTTTATCCAATGAGTGTAAAATGCAAGTTGTTTGAAAGAAATGGAAAAGAAAAATAACTAACTAAATCCAGTTGGACACATGTTGTCACTAGAAAAATTAGTAACACGGGAAAATACTAATCTAAAAATAGAAAAGAGAAGAAAAATAAAATAAACTAAAACTGAAAGAAACCAAAAAACAAATGTTACCAGTCATTTGCGTCGCAGGATGTCAAATGCGGCACAAAATTTTGATTGCGTCTCTCAGGAGGTCAAGTGCGTTGTGACAGGTCGAATGCGTCTTTCGCGAGCTCTAATGCGGTGCAACAGGTCGAATGCATCGTTCGTGAGTGCAAATGTGGTGCAACAAAGAATTTGCATCGAGGGGGCTAGCAGTTGCGTCGTTTCGTACTCCTGTACCTGCAAAACAAAACCAAGGTCGTACGAAAACTTGCAAAAATGTGTTAATGGGTCAGGTTCACCAATGTAATGGTGGATATTTTCCTGCAAGGTATAACTAGGTTAGTAACACGTGCATATTAATAAAATCCTCAAACAATCGAATGCAAAGGAAAAATAATGAGAAAAGGAATGAAACTAGAACAGTCTCACCCATTTCTCTCCTCCATGGCTGATTTCCATTGCACCTCCTTGGCTTGCTGTGATGAAGAGTGCCCTCAGATTGTGTGTGAGAAAAACTCTAAAATGTCTAGACTTAAACAAGGCTTTGAAGGATTTCTTTAAGTTATTGTTGCACAAGAAAATTAATTATAAAATGCAAGTATCTAAGATGACAATGATAAAAACTAAGAGGTATAAGATATTAATAAGAGATGTCGAAAATGAGACCAAGATTGTCATTTTATAGAAAATGCAATCTTGAATGGACAGACGAGATGAGAGATTGAGAAATGCCCTAGAATCAATGGTTAAGATTCAAAATGGAAACTCTCAATTAGGGTTAGGGTAAAATCCCCAAATGTGTGGACAAGATTTAATTTAAGAAATTAAATCAATGATGGAGAATAAATGTGACATTGAGATGAAATTAGCAAAAATCAGAATATAAGGAGATGAGATTTTAGAAAATCAGTAATTTTAGAAATTACTTGATTTGTAGAAGAATCTTTCCATTTTGAATTAAATTAATTCAAAATATGAATTTTGTGAGATAATAAATAATTGATTTTTGAAATTAATTACTAAAAGAAGAATCAGTTAACTATATGAGACATTTTTTAATAAATTTTTTTATTTAAAAATAACAAAGTGTCACATACAACAATTAAATAATTAAGAATAATTATTTAATTTAGAAGTAGTTAATTAATTAAATTAATTAATCTATTTAATTAAGAGAGGATTTAGGAATTAGTGACATGTTGAATAAATATATTATAATATATTTATTTAATAATCAGGAGGATATCAATGATAAAGATTACTTAAATAAATGAGACTTTATTTAATTATGAGATGACTTTGATAATTAGTGACACATTAAATAAATAAATAATATTTATTTATTTAATAATCATGAAGAGTGGAAAATCATGAATTGACTAAATAATTGTGAATTGTTTAATTAATAGTTGAATGTGGGTTAGAAACGTAATTAAAATGTCATAATTATGTTAGGACGAAAGATGGTAAAATAGTGCTTGCAGGCCTTAGTCATTTTTATGTGTCTACAATGACTTGCCACTTAATTTATGGAACTTCATGTGGATACAAAAGACCTACAAGATGACGATGCTCTACCTTCACTCTTTGGCATTCTAAGCAACTTGGTACAAATCTTGCTACATCTTCTTTCATACCATTCCAAAAATACAATGGCTTCACATCAGCCAACATCTTGGTTACACCAAGATGTTCCGAATATGGTGCATTGTGAACTTATTTCCATACCAAGTACCTCAATTCTTTAGAATTTGGTACATAAATTCTCCCCTTAAACCTTAATAATCCATTAGGTTCAAATTGATATCCTTTGTACCTTCAATATTGTGTATTTTCCAAGAGTGCTCGCTTGACTTGTTCATAGAACTCATCACCCTTAGATTCTCGTAACACTTGACCCTTAAAGTCAGTTAGGATTGATATTGATGAGGGCTACACCTCCCAAACCACACAAAACACAACAATAGATACCAACACATAAGATGCGAGACAGAAAATAATCCACTCTGTATTATTTTCAAAAAAATGAAATTACAAATTCAAAACTTACATGCTACAGCCTCATGGGCTTGATTCAACAAAAATCAACTCTGAAAGAAAAAATATTATTTAGAGCCAAAATTTTCACTAATGGAGCCACCTTCTACAACTCCCCACTTAACCCTTTTATTTTAGCCCAATAACTGCCCTAGAATGTTCTAGAAACTGCAACTTTCCATTTTGTTTTGGCACCAAAATTCTTGTTGTTTGATTTCTGGCCCAAGAAGCAATTTTAATGAAATTCACTTTTTAGAGGGGCAACTTCACGGGGCTATAACTTTTGATCCGGGTGTCCTATTTTCTATTATTGCATATTGTTATAAATCTCTCGAAGAGATTGACAACACACAAATTGACCATTGGTCGGTTCAACCACTTTTCAAGCTATTTCAGGACCTCTAAAGTTTTATATTTGAATTTCAAGTTGCATTGGAGAAATTTCCCGAGACATAAACTTTAATTTCTCCCAAACCATTCAGGGTATTGAGGTATTCTTTTGCGATCAGAAATTTTTTTCATCTCTACTCCTTAGGGTAAACTTTCAAGTCCATAAGAGCCCATTTAGGCTGACTTACTAAAAATAGTAAGTGACCATTTTTTGCTATTTATGACTCTTGACCATCTTATGCCCCTTAAGTGCCATCATGGAGCTCAAAAAAACTAAAGAAAATAAAGAAAAAAATTTTTTGGGTGATGCAAGATTGCCCTACATCACGATGCTCCTGCATCATATATCATTGAGGAGATATGTCTCCTACGACTTAAGGCATCACCAACCTGATTCTCTTTCCCCTTGATGTAACTGATGTTGAAATCATAGTTAGATATTAATTCCAACCACCTTCTTTGCCTTGCATTAATATTAGGTTGGGTAAACAAATACTTAAGACCATGGTGATCGATCTTGAGTTCAAATGGTTTTCCCAACAAATAATGTCTCCACATTTGTAAAGCATGAACCATTTTTGCTAGCTCTAAATCATGTGAAGCATAATTTTGTTCATAGGGTTTCAGCCTCCTAGACTCATAGGCTATGACTCTTCCATCTTACATTAATAATCCACCCAATCCTTCTCCAGATGCATCCATAATAACCACAAAGTTACCATTTGGATCTGGTACCTTTAGTATTGGTGTTGTGGTCAACCTTTCTTTAAGTTGGTCAAATGCTACTTAACACTTCTCAGACAACTCAAACTTCTTTCCCTTTCTTTGCAATGACGTGATTGGAAAAGCTATCCTTGAAAAAATTTCAACAAACTTATGGTAATACCCAGCCAATCCCATAAAGCTTCTAACTTTCGACACATTCTTGGGCACTAACCATTCTAATACCACTTTAATATTCGTTGGATCAACCGAAATCCCTTTAGATGAAATTATGTGACCCAAACACTATACTTTCTTCTAGAAGAAGGTATAATTTGAGAGTTTCCCATATTATTTATGCTCTCTCAATCTTTGGAGAATGATCTCTAGATGCTTGAGACGTTCCTCTTCATTCATGGAGTAGATTAAGATGTCATCTAAGAAGACTAACAAAAATCTATCTAGACAATCCCTAAATACATTGTTCATTAGGTTCATGAATGCTACTCGTGCATTAGTTAGCCCAAAAGGTAGGAATATGAACTTGTAATGTTTGTATCTAGTTTTGAAAGCAGTTTTGAAAATATCTTTGTCTTTGATTCTAAATTGATGATACCCAAAACATAGATCAATCTTTGAGAATACTATCGCTCCTTGCATCTAATCAAAGAGATCATTGATGTGTGGCAATGGATACTTATTCTATTATCGTTTCTTTGTTAATAAACCAATAATCAACACATATGCACAATGCACCATCCTTCTTCTTTACAATGATAATCGACACTCCCTAGGGTGAAACACTGGGTCTTATCAAGCCTTTAGATAACTCTTCTAGTTGTTCCTTTAACTCCATTAGTTCATTTGTGGTCATCCTATAAGGTAATTTCGATATAAGTTCTGACCCTAGTACTATTTCAATAGAGAAATCAAATATTTTATTGGTGGTAATCTAGGTAATTCTTCTAGAAATACATCCTCAAAATTCTATAAAATAGGCTAGTTCTCCATATCTATTTTTTTAGATTCCAATACCTCACCTTCTTTGACATCTTGAAATTCTTGAGGTCCATAATATACTATATCATCTTGAGAGATGAATTCCTTACATTCCTCAAGCTTCTCCATTTTTACTGCAAAGAGTTGACAACCTTTCTTCTTTGCTCTATGCATTTGCACAACAGATATCTATTGTGACTTAACCTCTCTAGGCACCCCTTGCATTGACACCCAATTACCTAGATCATCTAAATATTCTATTGTTTTCGCATGACAATCTACCTTGGCCCTATGTCTCAATAGCCAGTTCATCCCTAAGATGACATCATAAGACTCTAAGCAAGCTACGTATAGATTCACTTTCGTTGAGAAACTTGGAAAATCAACTCTTGCTTCAAATAGGCATTGACTTATCTCACCTCTTATTTGGTTAGCATATTCTACAATCCAAGATTGTTCCATGTAGCTAACTTTTCTAGACATTTGACTTGATATTCTAGGAGAAATAAAAAAAAAGTGGCACCAATATCTATTAAAATTAAAATGGGGATTCCATAGAATGTACCTGATACTTCCACTGGAGTAATTTGGTACTCTGCTTGTTGATTATCCACTACAATATGAATCTTTCATTGGTATGAAAAAATTTAAGAAGGAAGAGGGTTACCATGTGGTGGTGACCTTGAAGGATTTCTTAGACAGTTACTCGCATAATGGTCCCCACCACATGTATAACACCCTTTCACTGATCCCCTCCTTTTCCCTGGTCTTCTAGAGTTACTTTCATTTCCAATAGCATTGTTGTTAAAGTTGTTTTTATTCCCCCTTCGATCTTTCCTTGATTCATTCCAATTATTTTTGGATCCCTTATCCCCTTGCTTCTAAAAAATTGGCTCTTCACTAGGCTTCCTTGGAGCTTGATTGGTCTATGTCCAACCAGACTTCTTTCTATTTCTTTCTTGGTAACTTGAGATAGACTTAAGACTTTGTTCCTGCTTAACTGCCTTCTCATACACCAAATCCATTGTAGGTGGACCGTGCATATCTACCTCATCACCTTTGTGCACATTTAGACCCATGATAAACTTCCTTATACAAATTTGTCATCCTTCTGGTGCATAGGTACATACTTAAGGAGTTGAGTGAACTCCCAATACTCATTCACTAAGGAGTCACCTTGCCTCAGATTTTGGAAGTCAATGAGATTTCGATCATAAAAGAGTTGAGGCAACCATCTCTTCCAAAAAATCTCTGTAAATTCACTCCAAGTGAGGATTAAGGAACTAAGGCCAAGCTCAATTTCCTTACTCATCCACCAGTTGAATTCTTCCCCCACCAACTGAAATGCTCCCCATACGACTTTAGTGACCTCAAAGTAATTTATGATTTCAAAATATTTCTCCATTTTTGTAAGCCATGCATCCGCCGCATCTCCAATAGTACTAGCCTCAAATTTTGGTTGTGTGATTTTTCTCATGTCATGAGATAACTCACTTGCCAAATGCTTCCTTTTGGTTCTCTCAGAATATGATTGTGACCTATCACTCTCTTGATCACTAGTTTTAGTATGATTATAGGAATCTTCCCTTTATTCTTCATTGTTAGGAATTCCGTCCTCATTGTTTGGAATTTCTTGTTCCACTCTTTCCTTTCCCCTAACTTATTGTTCAAGGTTTCCTATTCTTGCTCTAGTCTCATCCATGACAGCTAAAATATAGTCAAATTTTGCTTCAATGTTCTCTGCGTTGTGACCTACTTCTTGAGTTCCCTCATAATTAGTTCTTGTCCTAACCATTTTTTCCATAGAATAGTTATACCTAGAGGATTTCATTTTAATTAGATCTATGAAGGTTTTCTCAATGTTAACAACATCCGAAAGATCTATCAATCACATAAGAAATTCTATTTAAAGAACTCATTCACAATTTTTTCCAAAAGCATAATTTTCATTATAATAAAAAAGGGTTTTCAATTTCCTTGAGTTTACATAGAATGACTATTAAGATAGTCTAAGGGAGAATATCCCTCGGATTTTTTTTCTGATACATATTTATGTGGGGTATAACCATTAGAGTTTTTCTCAAATTTATCATTGAAAGGATAATATCCCTCTGATCTATCCTTAGATACATAGTTTTGAGGTAGATAACCCTCTGATTCACCACTTGTGGCTATTACAATAACTTCCACTAAGGGAAGAACTCAAGGATCCCTAAATATCATGACTGGACTAACACTACATTCTGAGGGCATATCCCTAGAAAGTGATAAAGAGTCTAACTTTTCTGGAGAGAAAAAAGGTAAGTAGTTAAAGTTGGCATCATCTTTCATCCTTCTCATCTCTTGACTAATTTGTGAAAGTCATGACTGATTGTCTTAGTATCACTTAGCCAAATAGCGTTTCCATAAATAGTTCCCTCAATGGTACAACATGGGCTTCTCTTTCCTTCTTGGCCCATAGGTAGCGCTCATTTCTTATCACTGAATTTCTCGTAGTCATCTTGAGACACACCATCCTAGCACAAGAATTTTCAAACATTGGATTCACATAATATTGGATTGGAAACATAGCGAGAATATAGGTTCCAGAGCTGAACCTGATAGCTTTGATACCACTTGTAACATGCCCATTTCTCTCCCTAGTAAATCTACTAAGTTTTACCCACATGTAATTATCTATGCATCTAATGTAAAACAATAATTTTCTTTTATTTTTAATTCAATAATAAATGCATCATTTGAAATATAAATTTATCCAAACTTTTCCATTCCATAATCAAAGAATCATTCCAATAACATAACTATGATTTAACTTTACATAAATATATTCAAGATAATGCTTCACATTACAATTTCAAAAAAGATGGATACATGATACATACATAACTTAAACAAGCTCACATGAACTAGAAATACAAATGGTCCAGAATGTCCTTCTCCCAAATCTTGGCTGCACACTACATGAGGAGAAGCATCACTCAAGCGCTTTTCTGCCAACCATGGATTAACTACGATCCCCCACACATCTACCAAACTTGGTAAGATGGCCCTCCCTTAGATGAAGAGATTGGTTTGGTAACCTCATCCTTTAAATAGCCTTTCCTAAGCATAGTGATGTGTTCTGCATGTCTAGATCTTACCATAAATTCAACCTTTATTCCTATGATATACTCAACCTAGTATGTATTTGGATCACAGTGAATTGACAATGTAGATAGTGGCTACCTACACTACTTTGTCCGAAGATTCAACACCTAGTACTTTGAGTGAGGGTCGTCTATATTCACCACTTCAATTGTCCAATTTATATTTTTAGCATTAGTATTCTATTCTATTCTAGTTTATTCCCTTTCCCGTAGATTATCCTAACCATAGGAATAACCTTCCCTTTGACTCACAATAACTTACATAGAAATCAAGTATCTCAAAACAACTTTGTCTTATGCTACACACCTAGAGTATTACTATACTTATTGAAGTACTAACAATCTACATATAGTATGAATAGTATTTATAATCATATAATAATAAAATCATTGTATACATATCTATATAAGTATATATCAAAAGTAAAGTATCACAAAACAGGAAACAACCAAGTGATATGCAAGCATATCCAAGCATCTCACACAAGTAAAAGACAATTTTTCAAAATGATAATATAATAATCAATCTTTCCAACATAATAACAAAGAGGTAGAATTAAGTTCTACAATGGGAAAGTTTTGTCAAGTTTTGGCAAAATGATTTCTATATTCAAAAGGCAACAATTGACATTTTGTATCTACAACATATATAGATACTACTAAGTAATATTGTAACCTTTACTATTATATAATATAAAGTCATCTTAAACACCTTCTACTTAAAAAAAAACAAAGAGGTAGAAAATAATGTGCCTGTTTTAAACCTTCCAACTGAATAATATTCTCCTTGAGTTCGTTGGGTGTTGGCAAGAAGTTGAGTCCACTTTTTGGCCAAAAAGTGGAAGTGTTTTCCCTGATTTTTAGAATTTGTCACATTTGACCTTAAAATTTTAAGAACTTAGATATGGAATCTTAAAAAAAATCACTAATCATAAAATGTAGTAATCCGAGTCTAGTTTCCAAATATGTAATTTATTTTAATACCCAAATGATACAAATTGATTTTTAATAAGCATTTCTATAAACCATTATTTAAAAGTCACTTTTTTTTACTATACCATGCACATGTACATCATCCATATTTTGACTTAAATAATCGTATTTTTATAAATACTTTTGGGAAAAGATTTGTAACTCACTTAAGCATGCTTTCCATATTTTTATTTTTTTTGTTAATTTTTTACTATCCATATTTGGTGTTTTGAAAAATCTTTGTGTACATCACGCATAAGATGACCTAAACTTATCTTTTTTTTTAAATTGAAAAGAATTGTCTGAAGTACACTTCTGTAAAATTTATTTTTCAAAACATTGCATTAATAAAAAAATACTAAAAAACCCTAGTGAGCGGTTGGGGGGCAGCCCTCCAAGCTGGCGGAGGGACTCTTTCAGTATGAGTTGTGTGGCATCCATGCATGGGAGACTAGAGTTGAGGTGGACAATGAAGTGATGGGCTAGTGACGTCATCTAAGGTGAGAATGAGTATTAATGGAGGACAGTTCGAGCCCATTTTTTATTGATGGCTTCGCATACGAAGTTGGGTATGCAAGACGACATCGTTGGTGCAAGGACAACTTGCCTTGCCTATAAATTATTTTTGCTCGTGTGTCAATAGAACTACTTGGTGTAGGTGGGTTTATTTAATGAGTGGTGACGATAGTTTGTGCAGTGTAGTAAAGGTTTTTGGGTTGGTGTTAATTTTATGGTGGTGTGTTGGTTGGCAGCCTATGCTCAGCTTCTGGTGTTGTTTGCGAGTGACAATGGTCGGGAGCTCAAAGTTTATTATTGCAGTTTTGGTGGAGGGGTTGCCATGGTTTAGAGCGAACACCCCAATTTCCCTGCGGTGAGTGTCGAGGCAGGTGGCGTTCAGAGAGATTACGGATCAAAGGTTGAAGTGAATTTTGCTCAACATTGATCCTCTCGTAGTTGCGGCATTAAAGATGATTCTGGGTTCTGGCCACCTTGAATGCAAGGAGTATGGGAGGGACAAAGCACATATTTCCTCACAGTTCTTGGCCTCTCTGCTTGACAGTAGAGTTCCCAAGATGGAGGCAAAGGAGTTGTTGGTGAGAATGTTTAGGAAGGATTTGGTTGGAGGTCTAGAGGAGGTTCTGAAGGCGGCAATTTTGGGTATCCAGATCCCATGTCCAAATGATTTGGAGCTCTTGTGAAATACTGACGAGGCTATAAGGTTCTATCCTTTTCTCTTGGACCTGAGTGGGGTGGCCCTCATGCGTCACCAAATGATAGTGGTTGTTGCAGTGGAATATTTGAAGAAATTTCTTAGGCTAATGGCAGCTGGAGGCTTCGACTGGGTCAAGGAATTTGAGTCATTTGCACATCTTAATGGTTTTTTTTAATTTGGTTGGTTTAAGCTTTTAGTCAGTAAATACTCTAGTCTAGTAGTGGTAGTTTATAGTTGGGGTTTTTTGGGCTAGACTGTGGCTTTGCCATTTTTGCTATCTATTTTATGGCTATATTCTTTGTGTTGGGCGTAGGTGTTTTGGTAGCTTTTGCTTTTGGTTTGAACAACTAAAACTTCTTGCATAGTAGATGAACTATATGCTCTTTTTATTAAATTAATAAAAATATTACGTATCAAAACAATACTAAAAAACCCTAATAACTCAAGTTTATGGAGCTATTTCATCATAAATTAATTGAAAAATAGAAAAAATAATCCAATTGGAAAAAATTTACATATTTAGAATCTACACAATCTCATCTAAAATGGGTTTTAATTTCATAAAATAATTCTAAAAAAAAACCCGTCAACCATATTGACATAGTCATTTTTTTCTTTTGATATTGTCATGACCTTGTACTTGTAGGTCTAAGGCTAAGGGTTGGGTTTCCATGCCTTTTCTAAGCCTAAATTCAAATGAGAAACAAGGATTATTATTTTCAAACCTTTTGGAACGAGTACCCACTTTAAAATGGGCACCTATTCTAAAAAAATGAATGACTACATATTTTAAAGTTGAAAAATGACACTTCCACTAGAAGTGGACTCAACTTCTTGCAGTTACCCCGCTTGCAACTACCACTATGAACTACCCCAAATACATCTACTAGCTTCACTCTAAATCTCTCAAATAAACCAATATAGAACAAACAAAAAAACTCTCAATCTCACATATTCTTCAACTCACTTTGCACTAAAATATAAAATAATAACACTAAGAAAATAGATTGACAAGTGATGCATTTGGTAGAATGAGCACCTCTATTTATACTAATTTATGAACAACCAAAGGCTACAAAAATTAAGTATTTCTGCCACCTTTCATCCTCATGCAACGACTCACTCATAGGTTTGCAACACATCAAATTCCTCACCATTTAAATGGTTGAGTCGACTTGATATTTGGGACAACAAGCTTAAAACAAGTTTTCTAATTCAAATTCCTTTGCAAAATTCTTTGAATTTTGTACTTGACTAAGTCTCCATTATATTTTCAGGTTTATGCATAATTCAAAGACATGTTAAGCATTGCAAACTCTTGATAATATGACACCACCTTCAAATGCTGGCACCCAAGTTTGTAGCGTGGCTTTGATTGATTCTAAAGGCATTTAAAATAGTTTATACTTCCCTTCTAATGTTAACACAGCTGCACATAACACATGTGTGCTTCCTTCATTTGTTTTGACTTAGTCTTACATACTTTATGTGCTAGTGGTATTCCTTTATAAGTTGTGCCATATGTGTTATATGCACTTTGCATTATCCAATGCTTCACTTAATATCAAAGCTATGTTATGTGCTTTTAAAATTATCATAATAACTATTATTATATATATACCAACATATATATACATATTATCATATATTCATTTCATATAGTTTATCAAATACATTAATTAATAAACAAGTATATATATACAATATATAAATATAAAGAATAATATTATGTATATATATATATATATATTATTATATATTATTATACATACACATAATACTATTTCAATATCTTTATATAAAACACTCATACTCATAATTTCGTTGATCGATATATACATGTGATGTATATATACGTATATATATATATCACCTTAGTCCAATTGGTATTCCCATGCATATGGGAAATCCATCCATGAGCATGTGTAGGTACATATACCTACATATACTCATGTACGTATTCACTCATATGTATGATTTTACCATAGACACACACATATACATATATATACATTTTATGCATATATCTCATTGACATAACAATAAACACACAAGAAAATATTTCCACTTAACATCAAGACTTCATCACATACAGCATTCAAAACATTCATAAACAAGATTGTAAATCAATATAAACATAACAACTAAATTGAAGATCACTTACCATCTACTCGACTAGCTTGACTCAACTAAGACTAACTAGGGTGTGAGTGTGTGAATGCTCAGTAAGACTAAATTAGAGGTTTCCAGACCAAGTTCTTCTCCTGAGTGATACTTGTCCTCTCTTTTGGAGGCTTGAACTTGTTCTTGCATTCAACTTAATTCACCATAGTAGTAGCTAGAAGAATTAATGCATTCATATACCTCTCATACATTTCATATTGACATTATATATTTCATATATTGAATCATAATGCATTTAATTGAACCAAACATTCATTCAACATATTTCCATTAGAATTCATAAATAAAACACATTCACATTTATTGAAGCAATTTACCAAAAAAGGTAATAGTAAATAAGTAATAACACATGGGGTGTAACATTCATCATTGTCCTTGCAACATCTTGAAAATTCCTATTATTTCTTTCAACCACTCCATTCTGCTATGGAATCCTAGGGGAAGATAAATGCCTCTTTATTCCATGATTCTCACAAAAGATATTGAATTGATTGGAGGTGAATTCTCCACCTCTTTCAGACCTAAAACACTTGATTTTCATATTCATTTCATTCTCAACCATAACTTTGAATGCTTTAAACTTATCTAGGGCTTATGATTTTTCTTTAAGAAAAGTAACCCATGTCATTCTAGAATAATAATCAATCAATAGCATGAAATACTTGTCACCTTGAAGAATTTTTACTCTGGTAGGACCACAAATATCTGTATGCAATAATTCCAACAATCCAATAGAGGATTTTTCTTTGAATTTGAAACTTCTTCTTGCTTGCTTTCCAACTTGACATTCCCTACAGACAACATTGATAGGCTTTTTAATCTTTAGCAAATCTCTCACAGCTTGAGTTGAGCTTATTCTCACTAGGCTATCAAAATTGATGTGACACATTCTTCTATGCCATAGCCAACTCTCATTGATCTAAGTCATGAAACAATAACCATCAACACCTTTGAGATGATAGACATTTCCACCTATCCATCTTCCAAAAACAATCACAATTTTGGAGCCTTTTCTAATCTCACAGCCATCACCCTAAACAATAAGTTTGTATCCTTTGCTAAACATTTTTCCAACATGCAAGAGGTTTTGTATTAAGCCCTTAACATAAAGAAAATCATCAATGTTATCCTTTCCATCAAAACTGATTGAACCCTTTCCATGTATATCTTAATAGATGTATTGTCACCAAACCTAACTAGTCCTCCTCCATATTTTTCAAGGTTAACAAACTTACTTTTATCACCGGTCATATTATTAGAGAATCCACTTTCAATGATCCAGTAGTTCTTCTCTTGTCTAGCATGAAAAGTAGACACCAAGGTGCTTTCAATATTAGTAATTTCTTTTAGAGTACTTTCCTTCACATATCTCTCAGAGTTAGTAGAATTAGTTTCATCTTTTAAAGTCATGAACAAGCATTCACCATCCTCATTATCCCCATAATCAAATTCATCATCAAATATACTTGCATCTTCTCTAACATAATAAGTTTTTTGAATCATCTTACCTTTGTTCTCCCTATTTTTGTCATTCAAAGCTTTTTTTGGACATCTTGAAGCATAATGACCTATCTTTACATAACTGAAACTTTTGAAAGGCAACTTACCTTTGTACTTTCTAGTACCCTTTTTCATTCATCTCACAAATTTAACTTCCACATCATCAAGATCCTCTTGATCTAATTCCAAGGACTTCTTTGATTTTCCAACCTTAAAAGCAGTCTCAACTTTTGCATTACTTGTACCAAATTCTCTCATTTCAAAAGTAGTTAAAGAACCATACAACTGATCTATGGTATATTGGTTCAAATTTTACAATTCCTCAATAGCAAAAACTTTATGACTATAAGATTTAGGAAGAGTTTTGAGTACCTTCTTTACCACTTCTTCTTTCATTTTTCCACCAAGACCTCTGATACCATTGACAACTTCATCCACCTTTTGCAAGTAGCTTGTGATGTTTTCATCTTCAGGCATTCGTAGGGTCTCAAATATGATCTTCAGATTTTGCATCTTAGCTTGCTTGACCTTATCATCTCCTTCATAAATGTTTTCTAACTTTACCAAAATTTCTCTAAAAATTTTCATATTCATAACTTTCACCAATTCAAAATTAGCAAGACCACTTAAGAGAGCATGCCTTACTTTACTATTGTTTTCATAGGCCTTGATCTCATCATCAATCACTGGACCATTTGTAGGTTTAGTATATCCAGTCTCAACAGACTTCAATATTTCAAATCCAAGAGAAACCAAAAAACCTTTCGTCCTTGCCTTCCATAATGCATAATCTAATCCATCAAACAAAGGAACATCTTTCTTGTGTGCCATCCCATATCTACCTCAAGTGGTTAGACTTTCTTCCAAGGAATCTTGCTCTGATACCAATTGCTGAATGCATAAGACAACTAAGAGCAGGGGGTGAATCATTTTTCCTTAAAACTCTAAAACCATTACAAACATTCAGATCCACATTAATTCAATTAACCCTTAATCTGTTAGAGTGATTTGTTATGAAAGAAGATAACAAAAAAAAACCAAAACAACACAATGCATGTAACGCCCTGCCATGCAACCCTAGAGGAAGTTGCAACAACTACTTAAATAGGCTAATTTTTTTTTTTGTTTAAGTACAATTAATAAGTAAGTTCACTAACTAATGCCAACAACCTCTAAGGTTATGAGACAGAGGTTATATAGAACCTCAACACAAAAATAAATAAAACCCATGTCAATTATTTAATTAATGAAATAACACATTCATTCCAAGTAAGATAATTACAACAAGCATAATAAATAACTTTCAAATGCATTAATCCATTCATTAAACAATAAGGTTACAACATTCATTCCCCGAATGAGAAAAGTCCAATAAATGGGATTACAATTACAAATTCCACCTCGATAACAAAGAGGGGTAATAATTACAAGAATAACTGAAATGGAAACCAACAAGAACTGCAACTGAAACCACGAGCTCTCCAACTGAAAGTCTCATCCACATGAACATGAAGAAAGAACCCAAAGGAGAAAGGTGCACGTTCCACCCAACCAAGTGGAACCCAAAGTTCCACCCCCCGTGCTAGGAGATAGTAACAAGAATTTCTATCCAAAGACGTCTACCTCTAGACATAGGCTAACATAGCCATACTGAAATAAATACAGTGAAATCACTAACACAAGGGTACAATGCTTCCAAAAATTACATAATCAATTGCATCACTGATGCAAACATACTGTCGACCTAGGAGAAGTGTCATCACAATGTTACATGGGTTATCCTGGTGAGTCTTCCTAGGCCCCGGCCCCCATCTCAAGTTATCCTGGTAACCTCTAACGACTTCCGGCCCCTCATGTAAACCAATGTGGAATCATTTATCTTTCTTCGAGACAAGATAACGATCTTTCCGTTCCAGGCCTTCCCGTCTCAACCCAAGTCTTTACAAGCCCTTGTGATCCTGAGCGAGGCATAATTATCTTAGTAAGTGTTTGATACTACGTGATACTCTAATTAGTTAATTAAGTTGTCACTGGATTAACTAACTTACAATGAGTTATCCTGGCACCACTTCGTGTGTTGACCCTCGTTATAAGCCACTCCTCTAAGATGACAAGTGGAACAACTCCAAAACCCAAGGGTACACAAGTGCTATGCAAGGATATCACATCCCTAACCATGAAATGCAGTCAACACACTCTCGTTCATGATAACCAGGGAACATACTAGTTAAACGCACTACCCAAGGCCATCTAAGGTTGACTACACAGTACGACAACCCACAAACTTGAAAACCCAACTTGAAGACTTGATTAAATGTTAGAACCCACAATTCCCAAATGACCATATGAACATATCAAAACAAGACAAGAATCAAATCTACTTTGGGTTCACTAAACCCATTTCCTCACTAGCATTCAGTAATCAATGTGTTAAATGAACTAAATTAAATACGCCATTTAAAAATCATTTTATTTCCACGTAGCATTTAAATACATGAAACATTAACCCGTATCTCAATAATTCAGATAAAAGCAAAATCCCATTTTTAAAAAAAAATATTTATCTCATAATCAATAAAACTCATTTTTCAAAACAAAACATCCCCATTTAAATAATGTAATAATAAAATGAAATACTCATTTTCAAAATGTTAATATTAAAACATTAATAAGATTATTATTATTTAAATCTCACATAATATTATATAAAACATAATATTAAACTATTGAAGGCATTTAATATTATATTAAATCATTTAATATTATCATAAATCATAACATTAACATGTAATATTATATTATAATAATATAATATTTAAAATATTATAATAATATAATATTTAAAATATTATAAAAATTATAATATTAAATTATAATAAAATATTATACTATATATTTTTTAAAAATTTTAAGAAGACCAAAGGCATGGCCTCGGTTCGCACACCAACTCTAGGGTTGGGTCACACGACCTCGGGACCCGTGCTAAGGTTGCTGGGAGGAGAAGTTCGGCGTCGGCCGCGACTTTTTACCAGGCGGTGACAAAAGTTTGGTTGTGGCGACCGTAGGATGCAGCACCACCAAAAAGAGGGGAGGGAGGTCGAAAGGCAATGGGTAGGTGCTGGCGTGGGCGATGGAGCCGACCACCAACCATGGTGGCGCGAGCTGCGCAAAGCGCAACCGACCACCACTGTTGGTGGTCGTGCACTGCGTGGTTTGCCCAAGCAGCGGATGGGGGTTGTGCTCGGTGCGCTCCCCCACTCCGCTTCCCAAGGGAGCGGTGGTGGGGTGAGCCCCAACCCCCTCTACAAATTTTTCAAAATAATTTTTTTTGCATAAAAAAAATTTTGGTTTTTTTAAAAAAAGAAAAACAGACCTTTAAAAGGGAAAAAAACACAAACTTAGAACATGGATAAAAATTCTGGCAAAATTTTATTTTTATAAAATTTTGCTAGCATAACCTTATATGGGGAAAATATAAAAAATATATATATATACCTATAACCAAGTATATGAGCATATGTTTTTGAAGAAACATAAAGAAGCCTACACATAAACTCCATTCAAACAAGATTGAAACTCTAAAATTTGAAGAACAAATTGAGAACAAACAAAATGAAGATAACAATTGCAACAAGAATTTTTGTTTCCAACTTGAACAAACTTAATCAAATTTTGAAAAACACCATAACCAATAGATTTGTTTTGCACACAAACAAATATTGCAATTAGTTTTCCATCCACACAAAAGCCATTGAATTCCAATAAATTCAATTAAAACAAGATGAAACCCTAATTCTTTTGAAGTATGTTGAAGATCCTAATGGTGCTATAAAACCCTCTTAAGCTCTATAGATTCTTTGAGTTTTTTCTCCAAACCCACAAAATTTAGCAATCCTTCCCCTTCTCTTCTCATTTTTTCTCCAAAAACTCCATTTCTTGATTTGTGAAGAAATTCAAAGATATGCAAAATTCTCTCCAAAAATCCTACAACTACCCTCATAAATTCCAGAAAACAAAAATAGGAGATATCTTTTTTTTTTTAATTTTCAAAATTTCTAATTTCTAAATTGATTTTTAATTCATTTTCCTAATTTCCAATTCCAACTCAAATATGCATGTCTTTCCATAATGAATAATGTAAATCATTTCAACATAAATAACTTAATCAATTAATAAAATAAATCTACCATAAGATTAAATTATTTATTAATTAAATTAAATTACTCAATAATTTAAATCACATTTCCAACATTATTCTAACTTCTTAAATAAACTAAAACAAGGCAAATGGAACAAAATAGAACAACTGGACCCCATTATGACCGACGACACACTATGACCAGGGTGATGACTCGGCACGGAAATCCTAGCTACTATCTCCCAATCAAATGTCATTGGACAATGGACACGCTCGAACCTATGAAACCAGGTGAAGTCAATGTCCTGTACCTATCAACCTGTGAACAAAGAATATATCCACATGCAATAATATGTCATAAATAAGGCACATCGTGAAGAGGAAATCATGAAATCATAGGGCACTCGCAAGCGAGTGATGCGATACCGTCATCTTCACCAATACAGTAGTACTAACTGACACATCTAACATAGCGGCATAATCGAAAACATGAAACATCATAGATTTAAATATCCACTTATGATAATTCCAAACATGCCATAATAATCACATCAAAATATAGTATCATCAAAACAAGGTACATCATGATAACATAGTGATCAACTGTAATCAAGTACAATAGAATACAAAAGCATAAAAGAGGAAACAACATAGTTCGCACAATAGAGCAAAATGGAGGGGTATTACAATGCATAAAGAAACACCAGATTTACGTGGAAAACTTAAGAAGGGAAAAACCACAGTGAGGATTAGCTCACAATATAAAGTAATATCAACACCGATTACAAAGGGCTCACTTTTTGAGAGCTCACTTCCCAAAAGAAAGAAAGGCTCACTGCTAGAATAAAAAAGAAGATAGAGAAAAGTGTTAAAGTGAGAAATCCATCTCAATGCAACAGATAATTCCACCACAATATCACCAACACCTTCGCAGTCTTACTAAATAATTTTAGACACCTTCTACTCACTGTATCTAGTAATCTAACACATGACAGCTCACACTGCACTACACAAATTCACACCTCACAACTCTATAATTCACATCATTCACATCTCACACACCTATCTTATCATCCCTCAACAACTCAACTCATATTTATACCATCTTCAACCTTGAAAACATTCTTCAAGGTTGGTTATGCACCTCAATCATGCAAATTCAAATTAGGTCAGCACCAAAACATTCTTGTAGTGGAAAGGAATGAAGGTGAACCACAACACACCTTAGCTAGGACCTAAATACACGCATACATGTCATGCTACACCATGCTTCCACAAACACCAAAATAACTCCACAATTAGTGTAAACACCCAAGGTCGACCGAACATGTGCTAACACCATTAATATTTAAGTACACACTTCGTCAAATCCAAAGAAAACTTGTAGACACCACATAACACTTGAAAATAGTATATAATATTCCACAAACATCCTAGAAACCAAAACATTCCTTTGCAACAACTTTCATCTAAAGAATGTACACACCTAGTACACTCAAATAATTCTACCATACACTCTAATTCAAGAAATTGACTTATGAAGCACCAAACCTCAAACAACTTCAACTAAAGAAAGATACAAACACTATCAACACTCTTCCAGGTCCGCAAGACTTGAAACCAATCTATAGAGAAATGAAAAGAAAAAATATTTCTCCCAAACACCTCTGCAATACATAGTTCACACACTAGTGAACACACCTTCCTCTGCACAATGATCCAACACACTAAATTCTAGATGCAACACCTCTAAACACCTCTGATCAATATATCCAAACCACACAAGCAGATCTTCAACATAGAAGAAATGTGGAGCCAAACCAGAATGCTACTCTACAACACAGAACACCACTGCAACACATTTTTTCCTCTTTTTATTCAAATTTTCTCAAAATCATTTGGAAACCAAGCACCCAAGACACAATCTCAACATCTTCAGCACTTTCTCATCACTTCCAAGCCAACTACAACATAGAAACTCAACCATACATCCATCGACAAAATCTTATCAAAGCAACACTAGAGGTTGACACCAGTAGCTTACTAATGACAACATAATACAACTAATCAAAGAATCATCAGAGATAACATCAACTCAATACCAACTACTCACACCCTTGCAACAACCTCTTGCTCATACAGTTGACACCAATTACAACACCAAAGCTTGTTGACATCAATGACAACACCAACTATACATGTGTGCAACATTTTTAATAGATTATTCTTTCTAAATGTTTTAATAAAATGATTCTTTATGGGGTTTTTTTTACCTAAAAGGGTTTTCTTCGTGTAAATTTGTGTAATGTGCAAAATATCTTCTTGTATGATTCTCATTTTATTTATTTTATATTTCATTTATAACTATTAGTATCCTAAGATCCTAATTTCTAGCATGGTATTAGAGAAAGTTAGGCTATGCTAATGATTTTTATAGGTTATACTAGAAGACATGTTGAACTTGATGGGAAAGTTGCTTGTTCTCAATCAACATATGTGCAAAGTCATTTGTGCAATGTATTTGGTGTTCCTTTTCTATTGTTTTGAAATCAATTCATCAAAGAGCAAGCTAAGAAATGATAATTATTTTTATAGGTGATATCTCAAAGAATTTGATGCAAGAGAGCTTGCATGCAACTCTTTGCAATTTCAAACTCACACAAGAATTTAATGAATTAAAATAAATAGAAACACCAAAAATCAGTAACAATGGCAATGCGTATTTGCTCAATGGCACTTGCAAACTTCTATGCAATACATTCAATGGAAAGGAATTATGAAAGGCATCCCAAAGGATTGAGAATACATAGAAAATCAGATGTAAATGCCTTGCTATAGGCAAGAATAAAAACTATAGGTATGCATCCAATCTTCCTCCTAATTCTTGCAATCTTCTTCCTGTATCTACAAACAAATTCTGGAAATCAAAGCACACAACCACCAATTCCTTCAACTAATTTTTTCCTTCCACCAACAATTTCAATTTTGAAAATTTCCTCCCTAGAATGCTATGCCCAAAAAATCTAACTTCAAAAATCAAGAACCAAAACAATTAAGAAAAACACCCTATCAATACCTCTCAACCACTCCACTACCTCCAAATCCATGCCCCCTTCAAGAAAATCACTTACTGGAAGAAAATTACGTTCTCTCAACTCCCCAATGCATGTTGGTCTCACCTCCTACAAGGCAGGCCACCACTAGCTAACACCTTCATTCCTCCACTCCATTTTGAATTACCAAATCAAATTTCAAGTCAAACCTCCTGAGCATCCAAATCATGCCTGTACATTAATTACAAATTTGAATTTTCACAACTCCCAAGACTCTCGCACCCAAGTTGATTTTTGGCAATTTTAATTTAAAATTAATAAAATCTAGCATATTTTCTAAGGCAAGGTTTAGGCCAAAATGTGTCCAAATTATTTAATCTGATTTTTGGACATAACATTAAAAATACTCCAAAATGTCCATTAAAATAATTCCACAAAAAAATCAGTGATTTAGAGCATGGTGAAACAACCAAAACTCACTCAATCAAACCTTTCACAAAATCTCTAAACATCAAACAAGTTGACTCTTTACACAAACTGCCCTTTTGCCTTATAGCATAGCAAACTAGGTTTTTCTCACTTAATTTGCAGAACAGGTCTCCAACCTAGATTCTAATCACTTTTTAGGATACCATTTATCCCCTTCAATAACATATCTCAAATGCTCATAGGGTTTCTTTGGAACATAACCCTCAAAAATTGTTGCTACACTTGCATAAAGGCCTAATTAGGCTCCCTCAACAAGGCCCTTATTGGTTCTACACACTCCTAACCTCCATTTTTCAAACCAAGACCCTAAACATTTCAAATTGGGTCTTCCTCAACTATTCCAACCCTTTCAAGCAACTTTTCAAGAGATTTTATTCAAACCCTAACCTCTATGCATCAAAATTGCTCAAAACAAGTGTTTTCAGCCTAGTGCACCCGCATACTTGCACAAATCCTCCTTCCCTGCTCCTGCAAACATCTTTAACACAAAAAAAAACCTAACTAAACCCATTCTACAAATTATCAAGCATTTTCATCGATGGAATGGGTCTCAAAACATTATTTTTACTCTCAAACCCTCAAAACCAAGATTTCTAACAATTTTGGATAAAAATACTCTAAAATGCTTCAAAATCAATGAAAATGAGTCAAACCAATTGAAAATGGCAGATGATTCATAGTTTCATCAATTCCAATGCATGATAGATCATCTACAGGCCGTACAAGGCTGTACAACATGTTGAAGCAACAAATTTGCTCTTAAAACGTAGGAAAAACAAAGTTTTTATATTTCAAATTCAAAATTTACACTTGCCAACCTTGCCACAATGTACAACCATGATTTTTAAATCATTACACATCATAACCAATCCGTACCAAGCTCTTTCCCACCAAAAAACCCAACTTGACCTTTCAACTTCCACCTAAGACACAAAATGCCAAAAATTGCTTATGCAACATTTTTGCAACTTTTGCACAATTTGACAACTTTAACCAACCTAACCTCACATGACTCAAAATCATAACAAGTGGTCTTAAAAGACCTTATTACACATGAATAACATAACTTAAACACAAAACACCAAAATACTTTGCAATTTTCACAATAAGACCTATGGTGCCCTGCACCATACTCCCTGGGAAAATTTGACTCAAGTCCCCTTGAGGATAGTGTTGCAATAATGGATTCAAGTTTATTCATGTAATCATCTAATCTGCAAGTTGCATCTCAATTTGGCTATCCCTTCCAATGAGTCAAATACTGAAAACATGCATTGTCTCTTTCCTTTGACCTGTTCTTCCCTAGAGAGTGTTGTTCTTCACTTGATGGATGATCTTTGTCTCTTCCCTTATCTATAAATATTGTTGAACCTACAATTAGACCTCCTCCATCCCTCTTCTTCACTTTAGATGCATGCTTTAACTTTTCCACCTTTCTTTTCAACTTACCCTTAGCCTCTTCACTTTTTCCTTTCATCTCTTCCATCTGATATTTTGTCCCTATGGTTGCTACTTTATCAGGTTCACTAACCTCTGATTTGACAGAATGATCAAAATCCCCTTTTGAAAACAATGAATGAAGTACCTCTTCTATCCTCATAGAAATATTCCTTTTAAGCCCATCTTGAACCTTCAAAATCAATTCATTCTTGACCTTTAACTCAACATCATTTCCCTCCAAAATCATACCCTTCTTCAAGTTTTGAAGTGGCTGCAACCTCCATATGCTCCTCTTCTTTTACTTTGATGAACTCTTTCCTTCCTACCATCATCACATTAGTTTCATGGTTTTCCCTTTATCCTCCTCTTTCAAGGGTGTCGAATTATAGGAGACTCCATCTTTTCTTATCTCATAGGCATTTCTTCTCCCATCGTACATTGCATGCCATCAAATTGCCAAGGCCTCCCTAGCAGCAAATGGCACACATCCATAGGTAACACATCACATAGAATTCTATCCTTATACCCTCCTATATTGAACTCCACCTAATATTTTTCATTAACCAAAACAATTTGACACTCATTCAGCCAAGAAACTTTATAGGGAGTATCATGTGGTATTCTAGGCAATCTAAGTTTCTCAACTGAGAAAAACTCAAATATTGCCAATTGTCTGCAACCATGGATGCACCTGCATCAGAATTTCTATACTAATTTTTTTTCTAACATACTCATGAAATTCCCTCCAACAACTTATTCTCTTGCTAAAATATTCTATTATGATTTTCCATTCAATAATTAAGAATTTATATCAAAATTGTTTGGAATTTAACCATTCTATATTGTTTTTTATTAAAAATCTACACCATATGTGGTATCCCAATGGATTGAGAGTAAGGAACAATCTATATTAATGTCTTCCTACTATTGGACAAGTAGTATAAGATAGTTATTGCCAACTATTTGAGTGTTAAGTGACTTAAGCACAAATAATATTAAAAAATAAAAGAAATCCTTCACTTGGTTGTTGTTAAGATTAAATCAAGCAATAAATTATCTAAGAAATGAGCAACACCACATTGAAGAAAATACATATATAAGGTCTTTTAATTAGTTACATTGAATAATTTTAAATTATCAATGAATAGACACAAATATCATTATTCAATTTAATTGATTATATGCATATATTTTTGAAGAACTGAAATGGGGGAAAAGTGAAACCCTAGGATTTGAACTCTAAGATTTAGACACTTTTTCTAATGTATTTCATTCATAATTGATGTAGTGGAGGTTTAATGAATTTGGACAAGGTATAAGACTGACTTACAACCTAAAAGGTGAGTAAGCTACCCTTGACCAAATTTTAAATGAGCTTAAGGGTGAGATGCAATGATTCAAGCAACCTAATGATGTAATTAACTATTTTGATGCAAATACAACATACACAAAAGGTGGATAAATTCAGACTATTGAAATGGATAGAGCAGGACACTGCACACCTGTGATATGAGTTTGAAGCTATTTTTTGAGGACTAGGTCGCCTTGGGTGACTCTGTCTCAGTCTAAGAATTTCAAATTTTATTTCACAATATTCTGATGCTAGATCAGAGCCTTCTATTTCCACTTATCGCACTGCCAGATATTGTTGTAACTGAGTTTCCATTTGCTGTCAAGGTATAGAGTTTGAATGCAACAATGAACAATTGACCTTCAAACTTCTCCCAATCTTCTTTATATCTTAAACCTGCACATTCAAAGAGAGAGGAAGGGTTGTGCCATCTAGGGGCTTGCCTTAGTCAAACCCCATGTTAGTGTTTCCACTTCCACAATGAAAAAGGAGCCTATCCTTTTGAGGGATAAGGCTAAATGATAAACTGAATGATGAATCAACAATGGACTGAAACTCACCACCCAAAAATGGCTTCCTTGAAATCCCAAAGTCATACAAAAATCCTCAAGGCTTGATTTTCTTGAAGACCTACAAGGGTTAGATCTCATAAAATATATGATAACATAACATGAACAAAATCACATGCACTTTGGCATGATGCTTTGATATTGAATTGCTGCAATGAATCTACTCATGAATGTTTTTGACTTGTTTGATAATGCTCTTGACAATAATTCTCGCTCAATATTTATCCTTAGTTTTCAAATGATGCAATAACTAGGTATTTATATGCAATTATTCTAATTTCTCAAAAATTAAATCTCGATAGCTGACTTTGGACATTTGAAATTCAAATAATAAAATTATGACATCGACATATTCAATTTTGGAGGGAAAATGTGGGGACTAATTCACCTAGGGCAACTAGGTTCCAACCCTATTTTGCAGGATTTAAGGTGTTAGGGGCATAAATATTAAATAAATGCTTAGGTTTTTCACATGCAATTTGTTGGTAACTGTTAAAATGGGCTATAAAATGCATAATTTAGGAAATTAGGTGTTCAATTAGGTCCATGAACTTAGTGGGGGAGCAAAATATAGTGTGAAATTGTCATGGATGACAATTTATGATGCTACAAGAACTATTTTATATAACCAAATGATCTTAATATTTTTGAAATATGCATTCATGTGATCTATTTAACAAATTAAAATCCCTACAGAAGCTAAAGAGCGTGTCTTTTGGAGGGGTCGAAAGTGGGTGACCAATTCCATCTCTAAAGTAATTTATAAAAAAGTTTGTAATTTAAGAATCAATCGGAGCCCAAGTGTTACCTTTATAGTGATCATTGAGCCTATTGAAGGAAACTTCCTTTATTGGTTGGCCCTCTACACCATTAGAATATTTGGCTACTATCTAAACTAGAGTTAATTTCTTTGCATGAATTCTATTGTGTAAGATAAGGATGTTGAAATGAACAAGACAACTAAGAGGGGGGTGAATCACCTATAGAAAATTGAACCTTCAAAAACCTCTACAATAATCAGATCCACATGCATTTATTAGACCCTTATTTTGTTAGTATGATTAAACATGAAATGAAGATAACAAAAACTAAAGTCACAACACCATACACAAGAGAACACCAGATCTATGTGGAAAACCCAATGAGGGAAAAACCACAGTGAGGATTAGCTCACAATATAAGTAATAGAAAAACTAGTACAAGGGCTCACTGCCAGAATAGGACACACTGTCCAAAAGGGCTCACAACCAGGGCTCATTTCCACAAAAAGAATACAAGAAGATAAAAGAGAAATGTTACATAGAGAATAATTCTCAATGCAATAAGGAATCCACTACAATTGCTTGCACACTTTCACATTCTGGCATGAAATATTTTGGATGCCTTTAGCTCATTGCCTTTAGGAACCCTAACACTGAAATTCGCATTGCTTTGCTCAAATTTACATCACACACTTCACGTGTATTGATCTTGCATCTATCTTGCTTCTCACTTCTTTTCATACATCTAACTCACAACAACACCATACTTATTTATATCAACCTCAACCTCAAAAAACTTCTCCAATGTTGGCAACTAGCCATTATACATACAAATTCAAAATAGGTCGGCACCTAAACATTCCTATGGTGGATAGGAACGAAGGCGACCTACATAAATCCTTAATTAGGAACTAAATAGATCCAAAAACACCTCAACACACTTTCATAAGCTCGCATGTAGTGTTAAACAAAAGGTCAACCAACACTCATGAAAAACACCATAATGATTAAGTACACACTTCCTCAAATCAATCCATAACACTTGGATAGCATAATTCACTTGAGCATGATCTAGAATAATCCATAAACTAAAGATTCATCAAACACTTCATCCAAGATCACATCATACATATACTTCATCTTAGAACAACTGGTAACCCTTATTTGCATACTGACAAATGAAACTCACTTTGTACTGCACCAAATCAAGTAAATTCTTGAATATAGAAAGATACAAGCATGATAATAAACTTCCCAAATCTGCACAACCTAAAGCCAAACAACAAAGAAACATTGAGCAAATACATTTCTCCCAGGCCATAGAAAACATCACTGAAAGACTAGTTCACACACTGGTGAAAATACCTCGCACTGTACAATTATCCAGAAACCCAAATTCTAAATATGGAAACCTCAAACAACCTTGAATAACCTGTAAGATCAGCATAGGCATAGCATCAAAATAGAAGAAACATGAAGCACAATACCAGAGAACACTATGAACACTTGCTCAACACTGTTTACTCTATTTATCAAATTTTCTCAATAAAAATTGGAAATCAAGTACCAGAGAAATTAACTTAGCTCATTACTTCATTCCAACTCCTCTTCATACATTGCAACAAAAATATAGCTCCATGTACTCACAACACTTCCTCAAAATCTCAACTATACATGCATAACTTGCAACAACTTGTTTTCCTCTTTTTCACAATTCTTTCAATATCCTCCATATGCAACAAACTTCTTCAACATATAGTTGACATCAATGACAACACCAGCTAGTAGAAATATTATTGACATCAATGACAACACCTTCATACTTGAAACAATCTCTCCCTTTGTCATTGATGGAAACACAAGATGTGAAAAAACATCAAAGACAGCATGCACACTCTTTTTTTTTCTTAGATTAGATAGCCTACACAACATTCCTAAACTCTCTCCCCCTTACATGATTCTCTCTCCTTTTAAAAATAATGATTAAACATACACAAATTTCTCTCTTTTCCCTTAGTAGATAATATTTTTCACATGATTCTCTCTCCCCCCCTTTGACATCAATGGAAAAGGATGGAATGTTTTGTATTATTCTCCCCCTTTGACACTGAACTAAAATACCTGCTCTGAATACTCTCCCTTAGGAGTACACCTAAATAAATCAACAACCCTATAACAATGATAACACATGACACTGCCTACTCCCCCTGAGAGACAGCCACCAACATCAGTCTAGAAAAGAGATAGATCCATAGATCCATAGTATTGATGCATCTCCATATGCATCTAGTTCAAAGAAGGAGGGGCAATAACCCCCAACATCTCCCAAAGATACTCAAAAGTATCGTTAGGAAGAGCTTTATTAAATATGGCAGCAATCACTCTCCTTGAATTCTTTGTAGTTACATACTCAAGCTTCACTTCATTCTCCATAACCTTATCCTTCAAAAATTGATACCTAATTGATATATGTTTTTTCCTTGAATACATCACTAGATTCTTTGAAATGTTAATTACACTTTTAGTATCAGAAAAGATAGAAATAGGCTCATCATATACAACTCTGATATCCTTCAATGTTTGTCTCATCTATAACACATGTGTACAACATGATGCTCCTGCAATATACTCAACCTCTATAGTAGATAAAGAAATTGAATCCTACTTCTTACTCAACCATGACACCAATCTACATCCAAGAAATAATGCACAACCACTTGTACTTTTCCTATCATCAACACAACCAGCCCAATTTGCATTAGTATAAGCACTTAAAGTAAAATCAATAACCTTAGGATACCACAAGCCATAATCTGTAGTACCTTTTGAATATTTGAATATCCTCTTCATAGCTGCAACATGTGTTTCTTTAGGATCTTAAAATCCAGCCACAAGAAAAACTGCATGCATGATATCTAGTATAGTAGCTGTTAAATATAGCAGTACACCAATTATAAATCTATACTTGCTCTAATTAGCCTTATATGAATCATCATCTTTGATCAATTTACAACTAGTCACTATAGGAGTGTGTATCGGTTTGGAGTCATCCATTCCAAACTTCTCCAGCATCTTTTTGACATACTTAGACTGTGAAATGAAAATCCCTTTATCTATTTGATTAATTTGTATCCCAAGGAAGAAATTCATCTCCCCAAATATTGACATTTCAAACTCTTTTTGCATCTCTTCAAAAAAATTATCACACATAGCTTCATTTCTACCAAATATAATATCATCCACATACACAACCACTATTAAGATCCTGTCTTCCTATATTTTAAAGTAAAGATTACTATATGTGATGTCCTTACTGAATCCTTCTTGTATCAAGTACCTATCCAATCTTACATACCAAGCTCTGGGAGCCTGCTTCAATCCATATAATGCCTTCTTTAACTTACATACCCTATCTAGTTGATCTAACAATTGAAATCCTTTTGGTTGTTCCATGTAAACCTCTTCTTCTAATTCACCATTCAGAAAAGTAGACTTCAAATCCATCTGATAAACCTTAAAGTCCTTATGTGTTGCAAATGCCAAAAAAAATTTGATAGCTTCCATCCTAGCCATAGGAGAAAAATTCTCCTCAAATTCTATACCTTCCACTTGTGAGTAAACCTTACACACAAGTCTTGCCTTGTTTCTTACTACTCCATTCTCATTTATCTTGTTTCTGAATACCCATTAGATCCAATTATTTTCTTGTTCGCCAGTCTAGGAACCAATTCCCAAGTCTAATTTTTCTCTATCTGCATAAGTTCTTCTTCCATTTCCTTCATCCAATGTTCATCTTTACATGCTTCACTTATTGTTTAAGGTTCAACTTTAGAAAGTAAGCACAAATTTATCTCAACTTCAACAACTTTGCTTCTTGTCAATACACCTTTCCTTTTGTCTCCAATGATTTGTTTTTTGAAATGATTCTTTTGCACATACTTATAAGTCTTAGGGATCTTCTCTAGAGTTTCTTCCTCTTCATTTTGCACTTCTTCTTCATCAGCCTTTTCTTCTTCTACTCTGCAATTAGGTTCATTTGACACATATCCTTCCACTGCAATCAAATTTTGTAAGTTCTCATCAACTTTAACATTTGCACTTTCAACTATCTTTTTCAGCCTTTTTTTGTAACATCTGTAAGATTTGTTTCTAATAGGATATCCAAGGAAAATACCTTCATTAGACCTTGCATCAAACTTTCCTAAGTTTTATTCTTCTCTTTTGATGTAACATTTGCTTCCAAATACTCTAAAGTACTTCATAGTAGGAATCCTTCCATACCATAGCTCATAAGGAGTCGTTGTGTTGTTAGCTTTAGCTTGAACTTTGTTAAGTATGTAAATAATAGTATGAATAACTTCTCTCCAATAGAATTTTGGTAGTTTACCTCTTTCATCATAGTCCTTGTAGCTTCTTGAACAATCCTATTTTCCCTTTCAACAACTCCATTTTGTTGAGGAGTTCTAGGGGTATATAAATGCCTCTGTATTCCATGAACTTCGCAAAACATGTTAAACTCATTGGATGCAAATTCACCACCTTTGTCAGACCTCAAACATTTGATTTTCACATTCATTTCATTCTCATCCATAACTTTAAGTGCTTTGAATTTATCTAATGCATCAGATTTTTCTCTAAGAAAAGTAACCCATGTCATTCTAGAGTAATCATTAATTAAGAGCATAAAGTACTTGTCACCTTTGTAGACCTCTCACTCTTGTAGGACCACTGCACTAATTCCAGTAGTTCGGTAGCAAATTTTTCCTTTCCTTTAAAATTAATCCTTGTTTGTTTTCCAAATTGACAACTCTCACAAACAACACTAATAGGTTTTGTGATTATCGGTAGATCTCTTACTGCATGAACTGAACTGATTCTTGCCAAATTATCAAAATTCATGTGACACATCCTCTAGTGCCATAACCAACTATCATTAGTCTGAGAAAAAGCAATGGCAATTAACACCCTTAAGTTGATAGATGTTTCCATTTGTTCTCTTACCAACAACAATTACAATTCTGAACCCTTTTCAGATCTCACACTTTTCATCCTTAAACACAATATTATATCCTTTGCTACACATTTGTCCAACACTCAAATGATTATGCCTTAAACCCTTAACATATTAAACATTGTCAATATTATGCTTTCCATCAAAACTGATTGAACATATTCCATAAATATTAGCTCCTGAATCATCTCCAAAATTAACTAATCCTCCATCATACTTTTCAAGTTTAACAAACTTACTTTTGTCTCCAGTCATGTGTTTAGAGTAACCACTATCAACAACCCAATAATTCTTATCCTCTTTAACATGAAAAGAAGATACCAAAGTACCTTCAACCAAATCCTTCATCTCTGGAACACTTTCCTTCACATAATTTTTAGGGTTAGCATATCCAGATTCTTTTTTATAGCAAAAAAAAGCATTCATTATCATCAAAATATCCATAATCAAATTCATCATCAGAAATACCAGCATCTTCTCTAAGATAGTAAGATCTTTTAATCATCTTTCCTTTGTTCTCCTTATTCTTATTATTTATAGCTCTTTTTAGACATCTTGAAGTATAATGACCTATATCGCCACAACTAAAACATTTGAAAGGTAATTTACCTTTGTACTTATTGACACCCTTTTTCATCTTTCTTACAAAGTTATCTTCCACATCATTAAGATCTTCTCCACCAGAATCGTCAACCTCTTCAACATTCTTTGATTTACCAGCCTTGAAAGAAGTCTCTACTTTTGTACCATTCTTCAAACTAAGTTTCCTCATTTCAAATGCAGTTAGTGTACCAATCAACTGATCTCTAGAATAATTATCAAAATATGTAGTTTCCTCAATAGCATATACCTTTTCACCATAGCAATCAAGAATAGATCTGATAGCTTTCTTCACAACTTTAGATTCTTTAATTGTTGCACCAAGACCTCGCATAGTACTTACCAGCTCATCAACTCTTTGTATGTAGACTTTAATTATTTCATCCTTATACATTCACATCATTTCAAACTATGCCTCAAATTCTGCAACTTTTCTTATTTGACCTTTAGATCTCCATAATTTTTTTCTATCTTATCACAAACCTCTTTAGTAGTCTTCAAACTCATAACCTTTACTAATTCAGTATTTGAAAGACTATTCATAATAATAAATCTTTCCTTAGCATTTATCTCATGCGCCTTTATCTTTGCACTTGTACTTGGACCATTTGGAGGTGGAGAATATGTAGTCTAATAAGAATTTTCAATCTCATACCCTTGAGCTACCAGATATCCTTCCATCTTTATCTTCTATATTGCATAATTTGAGCCATCAAATCTAGGGTATTCCAAAGCAATCTTGTTTTCCATCCTAGATCTACCTCAAGTGGTTAAGCTCTTTTTAAAGGAAACTTGCTCTGATACCAATTATTAAAATGAACAAGACAAGCAAGAGGGGGGTGAATCAATTGTAGCAAATCGAACCTTCAAAAGCCTCTATAAAAATAGATCCACATGCATTCATTAAACCCTTATTCTGTTAGTATGATTGAACATGAATGCAGATAAAAGAAATTGAAGTCACAATACCACACGCAAGAGAACACCGAATTTTCGTGGAAAACCCAATGAGAGAAAAACCACGGTGAGGATTAGCTCATAGTATAAGTAATAGAAAAATCGATACAAGGGCTCACTGCCAAAATAGGACACACTATCAAAAAGGGATCACAACCAGGGCTCACTGTCATAGAAAGAATACAAGAAGATAGAAGAGAAATGTTACACAGAGAATACTTCTCAATGCAACAAGGAATCCACCACAATTGCACGCAAAATTTCACAGTCTTGCATGAAATATTTTGGATGCCTTCAAGAACCCTAACACTAAAATTCACACTGCTCTACTCAAATTCACATCACACATTTCACTCGCATTAATCTCACATCTATCTTGCTTCTCACTTCTTTCATACATTTAACTCACAACAACACCATACTTATTTATATCAACCTCAACCTCAAAAACCTTCTCCAATGTCAACAACTAGTCATTATACATGCAAATTCAAAATAGGTCAACACCTAAACATTCCCACAGTGGATAGGAATGAAGGCAACCTACATAAATCCTTAATGATTACCTAAATAGATCCAAACACACCTCAACACACTTTCATAAGCTTGCATGTAGTGTTAAACACAAGGTCGTCCAATACTTGTGCAAAACACCATAATCATTAAAAGTACACGCTTCCTCAAATCAATCTGTAACATCAAACAACATAATTCACTTGAGCACGATCTAGAATAATCCACAAACTTGCATCATACAAATACTTCATCTCAGAACAACTGGTAAACCTTATTTTTATACTAAAAAATGAAACTCACTGTGTACTGCACCAAATCAAGTAAATTCTTGAATATAGAAAGACAAGCATTATAAGAAACTTCCCGAATCTGCACAACCTGAAGCCAAATAGCTGAGAAACGTGAAGAAAATACATTTCTCCCAGGCCATAGAAAACATCACTGAAAGACTGGTTCACACACTAGTGAAAATATCTTGCACTGCACAATGATCCAAAAACCCAAATTTTGAATATAGCAACCTCAAACAACCTTGAATAACCTGTAAGATCTGCATAGGCATAACATCAACATAGAATAAATGTGGAGCACAATACCAGAGCACACTATGAACACTTGCTCAACACTATTTACTCTACTTATCAAATTTTCTCAAAATCACTTGGAAACCAAGTACTAGAGACATCAACTCAACTCATTAATTCATTCCAAATCCTCTTTAGAAACTAAAACAAAAAGATAGCTCCATGTACTCACAACACTTCCTCAAAATCTCAACTATACATGCACGACCTGCAACAACCTGTTTTCCTCTTTTTTCAAAATTTTCTCAATATTCCCCATATGCAACAAAATTTCTCAACATATAGTTGGCATCAATGATAACACCAACCAGTAGACATCATGTTGACATCAATGACAACACCTTCATACTTGCAACAAAGAAAAATAGAGTAATTGAAATTTTTATTTTTTGGGTGTTGGTTGGATATGATATGAAGCATCTATCTAAATTCCATGGAATAAAATCAGCTTTATGAATCACAATTATATTGATTCCCCCTTGATCGAATCCAAGGAAGTGAGGGTTTATTATTTAATCACTTTTTATGTAGATTATCTATTCGAATGTGATTTGATGATGGGGGATGAGCCTTGGACTCAACCACTTGACTATGAGGGTTTCCCTTTCAATGCAGAGGATGCTTTATCATCAATCACATATTTACCAATTGTCCCCTCTCTTGGCACAATGGCACAACTTCATCATGAAATTCCAACAAAGATCACTTGATTGTCCATGCCCCTCATTCCTTAATGGATGGCTCCTCTAAAGATGACAAGTATTCTTAGAAGAATGACTCTTTTGCTTCTAGTGTGGCTCTAACATGCACTACTCCTTTTTCTCCTTCAAATCACATTGGATAACCTCCTACTCAATTAAGTAGGGTTTGGTATTGTCTAAGTGGGACCCCAAGAGTCCTAGCTTTATCTTTTGGTTGTAGTTAATTTTGGTAGCTTAGTTGTAGGTGGATCTCACTCTTCTTTTTCTTATTGAGTGTTTGGTTAGTCCTATTATTCATTGTACAATTTTTTTCCTTTTGGTTGTTTTGTTGTACAAGGGTTATTTCCCTTTCAATCTATTTTACCAATATCAAAAATGTTGTCATCCTCTAGGAACTATTCTTTTGACAAATAATCTCTAATTCATGCTTGGTTAGAGAGTATTTGACAAGTTATCCATGTCCATCTAAGGATAAAATAAATAATTATCTATGGAGGTCATAATCCATACATGGTTAGAAACCTTCCTTAATTAGTGGAATCTATTTTGTCTAAGCTACAAAAAAATGGCATTGAATGAGCATGATGATGCTTGGAAGGAAATCATAGGTAAAAGTGTAAAATCTACCTCGTGATGTAATGCAAAAACAATGACATTTAATATCACACATATTGGAGCAAATATTATTTGTAAATTATTGTGTAGTGGATATGGTTTACAAGTGGGAGTTAATTCCTAGAGAAGAATGAAGGGTTGACAATATTACAATGCATACTTCTCTCAAAGGCTCCCTATTGTCTTCCTAGCATCTTCATCCATTAACTTTGTTCTATTTTTCCATGCCAACTTAACTAAAGAAAATTCCACTAAGTGAGGAAGTTTTATAACCATGTTATCAATCTATGTGAATTGAAAAGTTGAAACAATGTTAGAACCATATTGTTTAATGTGAAGACTTTTTGTGCCACTTAAGTTGTAAATAAAGAATTACGAGTCTTCACTTGTTTTGCAAGTGTTAATTTAGAACCATGATATTAAATTTAAGACTTGTTGAACCAACTATGCAACAACTAAAGACTTATTTATTTTGACACACAACTAATTTATTTAGGTGTTGTTGGGTGAAAATAGTGTAATCAACTTTTCAACAGATTACGCCATCTAGACTTCAGCCATAGCTATGTGAGATAGAATCTCTCCTCTCAGAAAGGGGAGGCGCCCTTCTTACTGCTAATTGGAAGCTATAGTAAACTTAAAAAGAATACTTACAAAATGTACACTGTACTCATGAAATGGGGGGGGTGTGTTACATTCATACTTCTCTCTTTTTTCAAAGAAGATGTTTACAATGCTTCACGATGAAAAGCTTTTAGATCTGAAATAACTTAAACTTAAACAATAGCAGTAATGCTGATATTCCTATCTTGACAAAGCATAGCTTAGAAATACCAGGTAGATTTATAATAACAAAAGATAAAAAGAAAAGGGAAGGCTCACGAAGGCACAAAGTCATTCTGTAGCCTTTTCGTTGTTAGATCTTATAATAGCAATGTTTGTTGTATTAGAAGCAAAAATTCTTCTTAGACACAATGATTTCTTGAACAACATGAAAGATTACAAGCACAAAGTCTTGTAGATCCTTCAACAAAAATCTTCAAACATAAACAAATCCAAACAATAATGTAACACAAAGTTTACATCAACCACTTGAAGCCCTTTCAATCTCATACACAAATCACTACTGATATAATCAACACTCAAAACAATTGATTCCAACACAAAGTTTGGCATGCAATCCTCTTCTTTATTGATTAGATCTGAATTCACAATATTGAACACAAAGTCTCAATGCTTGTTTCAAAATAGCAACACTTCGTTGCAAAATATCAAAAGGTAAATATTACAAAAGAAATCCCTCTTATTTATAGAAAGGAGGGAAGAGAAAAATTAGGGAATCAGATGAGTAAAAATAGGAAACCCTAATCTAACTGAGTGTAATTTATTTTTACGTAATCGCACCTCATATTTTGGTGCAATTACGTTTTACAAAAAGACACCTAAGATGTCAAAAACTATTTACAAGATGCATAAAGGGAAGCATCAAAATGTTCAACACTAGGAGATCAGGAATCTTCATGGTTCCTTGCTTGGGCACGGAGTCTTCATACTTCTTCCTGGTCTCATGCATGAACTTTTCATCTGGACCAACGGTGTAATCCACAAAGGTATGAATTCTTGTGATTGGCCTTCTAGCGGATGAATGGATTGTCTTGCACCTGTGAAGATGCATCTTGATATTATCAAGTGTCAGTTGTATATTGCAAATGACATGTATTGAGGCTTTTGAAAAACTGGTATCCTCAACTTGCAACATGACTTCTTTGTAGATCTGGGATAGTTCACTGGATCAAAAATATGTCATCTTCCAGATCACTTGATGGAATCTGGAGAGAAACTGCAAGGATGATGGATCCACTGGTGTCAGGAAATATATGTCATATGGGGAAGCGTGAGATGATCAAGGTGATATGGAGTCACTGTGTTTTGGCTGTGTGGTGCGGAAAATGAGGAGCAAAAATGAGCGTGGAGGCGAAAATGAAGAAAACTAGTGTTTTAGAGTGTTGGGAAAAAAGGAAAATTTTGGTGCTCGGGCGGTGAAAATCACCGTCAAGCGCCGAAGTGATATTTTAGTTTTGGTGTCGAGGCAGTGAAAAACACTGCTCGAGCACCGAAGTTGACACTTAGAGAATTTCAGAGAATTTCGGGGAACATCAAATGTTGGTGTCGAGGCGGTGAAAATCACCGCTCGAACACCGACATGTCAAAACTGTTTGGTGTCATGGCAGTGATTTTCACCACCTCGACACCTGGATACTTCTTGTGAGTGGGTGTCATGGCGGTGAAAATCACTGCCACGACACCAATGTGACTTGAAACTTTTGTGCGAAGGCGTCGAAAAATCCCACCTGCGACAATAGATAATGGTGAAGATGAGGAGAAAACCGCGCGCTGGAGGACAACACCAAGGTTTGATCTCAAAGGGAGGCAATTCGTGATGACACGAGAGCGAAGAATGGAGAGAGTCACTTAGCGAAAATGAGGAAATAACTCATGAATGAGTTAATAAAAACCTAAAAAATAACTTAAGTCGTGTGCATTGAATGCGGCAGGGAACTTAGACTTAATTCATAGTTAGGTGTTCGGGCGGTGAAAATCACCGCTCGAGCACCAAAAAGTTAAAAAGAACTTAGGTGCAATGACGGTGATTTTCACCGCCCGAGCACCAAAAGTTGAAAAGTAGTTAGGTGCAATGGCGGTGATTTTCACCTCCGTTGCACCAAAAACAAACTAAAAAATGACTAACTCCTGGGTTTGAAAGGAGTCAAACATTAAACTCGAAACTTGAACCTATCATCACCTACCCGGACTAGGTAAGATTAGAGACCTCGTAAAACAAGTTTGCCTCATTTTATGTGCTTGAAACACATGGTCCTAGGAAACAAACTAGTTTTGTAGGGAGCTTATCCATGAATCAAGTGCTGCTAGATTTTGTGATAACAGCTGGCTCCTATTGGGGATCTTTCTTCAGTCATTCTTTCAAACGAGTGAAGGGAGAAGAACTCCAAAATTCAAGTGCCTTTATCAATCCATTGGGCTTGGAGTCAGGCGACTGACACAAAGAAAATTTACGAAAACAAGACGCAAATTTATGCAAATGACACTTATTGAAAAGGTAAAAACCTACCTAATTAAAATTAGCCATCAATGAAATCTTCTCAAATGAAACTGTTCACAAGTTCAACAAAATAGCTTCCTTTCTTCCATAGCTTGCAATGCCTTATACGATCATTAGCAACTACATGTAGATGAAGTTGAGGCATTGTTTCTTGAAACAGATGAACATGTTCAACTACCTCTGAAAATATATCAGATATACTGCTGCTCTAGAATGAATCATTGAATTCAGACTGCTCCTGCGCATCTACAAATACATCTTTAGTTGCATTCTCAAATTTATCTTCACACTCAGGTACAAGTGGAACCTCTTTCTTCCCATTGGCCTCCAACCAAGAAAGATGTCTTATGGTACATCCCCTCGATTGGTCAAAGATTGAATGCTCCTTATTAGTTGCTATTTGAACAACCAATTTATCAGCCATGGAAACCTCATGCTGATCGGAATGATCTCCTTTATGTGTTTCAGATGAAGATATGACTGCACTGCATACTTCAGTATGTTGTTTGCCATCTTCAGAATTGGGAAAATCTGAATTATTAATAAGAATATCCTCATCATGCCTTTGGGAAGTTCTTTTATGCAACATGTGTTCAAGCTCATGACCTTGAAACACAAAATCATTGTCTTCAACTTGATGGAAACCTTTGTGCATGTCCATCTTTTCAGATCTCAAGACAAGATTGTCTTCATTTAGATGAACTTCAAAAAAATAAATTTCATCTTTCTACTTTTCATCAATGGCTATCTGAGACTACATAAACTAGAAATGGGAGTCGCTAGCTATGTCTGCTTCCTTTTCTTGGAAGAGAATAGCGAGATCACTTGGGTTGGAGTCAGGATGCTTCACTATTGCTTTTACTAATGGTACCTCAAGAGCAAGCCTATTTAGAGGTGAAGATAACATGTGTTGATTCCCAACAACAAAATTATGAGCTAGCTGCTTTTTGAGGACAAGTAGCTCATTTACCAACCTTTGTACCATAGGATACGTCCTTGTGATGGAAGAAAATAACTCCAAAGAAGGGATTTCTTCAGATTCATTTGATTCAATTTTTATTTTCCCAGCAAGAATGAGATCATCTTCAATTTATGTCGCTAAGGTCTGTACAATTGCAAGAGTAGCTGGGGCTGCTCTTCTCAATAGGAAACCAACTTCAGGCACTTGAGAATTTACAAAGAAACATTTCAAATTCTCAGCTGTAGGTTGAGCAACAATTGGAATTCTTCATGTCAATTTGTTGAAGTGGGAAATGAACTCACGCATAGGCATGTGAGATTCCTTCTTCAACTAGGTGAGTTGAGCCAACAAAGCATGAGCGTCTTCAGGAGGTTTGAACCTTGCTTCAAACTTGACTATGAGAGTTGCCTAGTTTGTGATGGTACGTGGCACCAGATGATAAAACCAATCCGCGGCAACACCTTGGAGAGCCTCCACAAACAACCTTACAGATACATCTTCATGTTCAACACCATGAACTCCACAAGCGATGTAGAAAGCAGCAACGTGATCATCAGGATGTTGTTGTCCATCACCAAAAAACTTGGGAAAGTTCTTCCGTGAGCCTTCAGGAAGAGCATGTAGGGGTAGAGCCAGACTCAATGGACCAAAATAATTTCCCCAAGGACCTTGAGTAGCCATTTACATGTCCTTGGTGAAAGCTTGAGAAACTTACAAGAAAATAAATTACAATGGACACTAGTATACTTCAAATGAAAACGCGAGGCTTTCGAATGCGTATCGTGTCCCCAGCAGAGTCGCCAAAAAACTGTTGGGTGAAAATAGTGTAATCAACTTTTTAATAGATTATGCCATCTAGCATTCAGCCACAGCTATGTGAGATAGAATCTCTCCTCTCAGAAAGCGGAGGCACCCTTCTTACTGCTAATTGGAAGCTATAGTAAACTTAAAAAGAATACTTACAAAATGTATACTGTACTCATGAAATGGGGGGGGTGTGTTACATTCATACTTCTCTCTTTTTTCAGAGAAGATGTTTACAATTCTTCATGATGAAAAGCTTTTAGATCTGAAATAACTTAAACTTAAACAACAACAGTAATGTCGATATTCCTATCTTGACAAAGCATAGCTTAGAAATACCAAGTATATTTATAATAACAAAAGATAAAAATAAAAGGGAAGGCTCACAAAGGCACAAAGTCGTTCCGTAGCCTTTTCGATGTTAGATCTTGTAACAACAATGTTCATTGTATTAGAAGCACAAAGTCTTCTTAGACATAGCGATTCCTCGAACAACATGAAAGATTACAAGCACAAAGTCTTGTAGATCCTTCAACAAAAATCTTCAAACATAAACAAATCCAAACAATAATGTAACACAAAGTTTACATCAACCACTTGAAGCCCTTTCAATCTCATACACAAATCACTACTAATATAATCAACACTCAAACCAATTGATTCCAACACAAAGTTTGGCATGCAATCCTCTTCTTTATTGATTAGATCTAAATTCACAATATTGAACACAAAGTCTCAATGCTTGTTTCAAAATAGCAGCACTTCGTTGCAAAATATCAAAAGGTAAATATTACAAAAGAAATCCCTCTTATTTATAGAAAGGAGGGAAGAGCAAAATTAGGGAATCAGATGAGTAAAAATAGGAAACCCTAATCTAACTGAGTGTAATTTATTTTTACGTAATCGCACCTCATATTTTGGTGCAATTACGTTTTACAAAAAGACACCTAAGATGTCAAAAACTATTTACAAGATGCATAAAGGGAAGCATCAAAATGTTCAACACTAGGAGATCAGGAATCTTCATGGTTCCTTGCTTGGGCGCGGAGTCTTCATACTTCTTCCTAGTCTTGTGCATGAACTTTTCATTTGGACCAACGGTGTAATCCACAAAGGTATGAATTCTTGTGATTGGCCTTCTGGCGGATGAATGGATTTTCTTTCACCTGTGAAGATGCGTCTTGATATTATCAAGTGTCAGTTGTATATCGCAAATGACATGTATTGAAACTTTTGAAAAACTGGCATCCTCAACTTGCAACATGACTTCTTTGTAGATCTGGGATAGTTCACTGGATCAAAATATGTCATCTTCCAAATCACTTGATGGAATCTGGAGAGAAATTGCAAGGATGATGGATCCACTGGTGTCAGGAAATATATGCCATATGGGGAAGCATGAGATGATCAAGGCGATATGGAGTCACTGTGTTTTGGTCGTGTGGTGCAGAAAACGAGGAGCGAAAATGAGCGTGGAGGCGAAAATGAAGAAAACTAGTGTTTTAGAGTGTTGGGAAAAAAGGCAAATTTTGGTGCTCGGGCGGTGAAAATCACTGCTCAAGCACCGAAGTGATATTTTAGTTTTGGTGTCGAGGCGGTGAAAAACACCGCTCGAGCACCGAAGTCGACACTTAGAGAATTTTGGAAAATTTCGGGGAACATCAAATGTTGGTGTCAAGGCGGTGAAAATCACTGCTCGAACACCGACATGTCAAAACTGTTTGGTGTCATGGCAGTGATTTTCACCGCCTTGACACCTGGATACTTCTTGTGAGTGGGTGTCATGGCGGTGAAAATCACCGCCATGACACCAATGTGACTTGAAACTTTCGTGCGAAGGCATCGAAAAATCCCGCCTGCGACAATAGATAATGGCGAAGATGAGGAGAAAACCGAGCGTTGGAGGACAACACCAAGGTTTGATCTCAAAGGGAGGCAATTCATGATGACACGGGAGCGAAGTATGGAGAGAGTCACTTAGCGAAAATGAGGAAATTACTCATGAATGAGTTAATAAAAACCTAAAAAATAACTTAAGTCGCGCGCATTGAATGCGGCAGGGAACTTAGACTTAACTCATAATTAGGTGTTCGGGTGGTGAAAATCACTGCTTGGGCACCAAAAAGTTAAAAAGAACTTAGATGCAATGGCGGTGATTTTCACCACCCGAGCACCAAAAGTTGAAAAGTAGTTAGGTGCAATGGCGGTGATTTTCACCGCCGTTGCACCAAAAACAGACTAAAAAATGACTAACTCTTGGGTTTGAAAGGAGTCAAACATTAAACTCGAAACTCGAGCCTATCATCACCTACCCAGACTAGGTAAGATTAGAGACCTCGTAAAACAAGTTTGCCTCGTTTTACGTGCTTGAAACACACAGTCCTAGGAAACGAACTAGTTTTGTAGGGGGGTTATCCGTCAATCGAGTGCTGCTAGATTCTGTAATAACAGGTGTAACATGTAAACCTCAAGAACCATGGTTGAATCACCCTGGGCAGAGTGGCAATGGTAAGGACAATTAACCCATTATTCAAATTAATGTTTTAGGCATTTGATTTCATAATATTTTTTGCATTTAGCAACATGTACACAATTTACATTCATAAATTGCATTTGATAATTTAGTTTAATTGGTGTCTTTTATGGGACGGTAATGTGTTTATAAGTTATCCCACTATCAATAACTAAGTTGATGCACTTATATTTGGTATATATTTGTACAATTTTGTGGCATATTAGTACATGCAAGTGTTAAAAGGTTGTGCAAGTGAAGACTACTATACAATAAGTTATTGAACAAACAAACTATGGATGTAAACATGCAGATTGGACTCTAAGATATTGGACAAAAATTCAACATTTAGTAATCATGAACAATAGTGTACCATATCTAGACAAACCACTTCACGGAGGCGGTTGTTGTCTACCATGGTCTCAAATTGGCTCAATGGAAAGGATATAAGAAAGTTTGGGTGGAGGATGATTCCCTGAACATTATTAACAATTTGAAATTGGTTTCCTCCCCATCGTGGACTATTGAAGCCTTGATTAAAGATTCTATTGAAATCATAAATTCTTTTGATAATGTCTATATCTCCCATATTTTGAGGGAGGGTAATAAGTTAGTTGATTTTTTTGCTAACTTTGGGGTTAAGGAACAAAAGGTATGGAATTTTAATGATTCCATTCCTTTTGAAGTGATGGCAATTATTATAAATGAGAGTTGATATCTGGTGGATCCTCGCTGGTGTGGTGGGATACATGTCCTATGTCACGTGGAAGAAAAATTTGATTGAGGGTGTTAAAGTTTTGATTTCGAAGGACAATTTGCACTTGGTTCAGAGCTACATCTCATTATTGCCCTTATGTCCTATGGTGGGCCTCACACGAATTCTAGGTGCCTTTAGCCAAAGCTTCTAGAGGTTTCTTTTTAGTATTTTTGGCCTGGGTGGTGTGATTATCATTTTTAGGTGGTTATGGTTGTGTGTTGTGTTGAATTTCGAGATGGGTGGGGATAGGAATCGTGTTGAACCTTAGTCTTGTGACACTGTTAAGCCGAAGACGAAGGTCTGGGAGATCCTCGAGAAGGGTGGTCTCATTATGTATATGGATAGATTGCATGGTTTCAATGAGCAGGTTACTAAGATGGTTATTAAAGGTTGGAATGATAGAAACCTTAATTTGGGTGGTGGAGATGTCGTGGTGGATGAAGAATTTATTGCTCTTATCTCTGGTTTGGCCATACAAGGAATGCAGGTTTTTAGGGACAAGAAAGACTCGCAGGATGCTATGTTGATCTTCTTCAAAGGTAACGAGGTGGCTAATCTCAAGAAGGTTAAAAGTAGTGGTTGGTATAGGAGTTCTCTGAAAGAGCTTTGGTGCGACTTGGCCGAAGAAGTCATGAGGTATGTTATCTTGGAGGGTAGGTACACGGTCGTCAATAACTGCCATTTTCCTTTGCTTAATCACTTTAGGCATAAGAAATGGGTTTCATTTCCCTATTATCTATTGATGTTGTTGGATTCGGGGATCAAGGATCGCCTGAAAAACCCCAATAATTTGGTTTTGCACATTGGGTTAATTCTTTTGATGTATGAGCATGTGAAAGCGCATGAGGTGCACATTTCTTTGGTTTCCCCAAAGGAGAATGTTGGTAAAGCCCGAGAGGGCTATGATACTAAGTCGGGTGAAGAAAGGGTTAGCAAAAGACCTAAGAGGAGGAGGCTTGTTCTGAATAAAGAGTCAGAGTCTGAAAAAGATGGTGATGAGGACTACGTCTCAGACTCCTATGCCTCATTTGAGGAGGGCCCTTCATCCCCTATTCCTGGTAAAATTGGGAATAGAAAGTTAGTTGACAATAAGGGCTACACTACGTGTAGCGATGATGTGGTTGTGACGGTTCTCCCTAATACTACCAAGGACAAGAATGATCTGTATGGGGAAGCTTCCTCTCCTCCCCCTAAACTCAAATATGCTAAGGATATGAAGATGGGGAGCCATAAGAGTAGGGAGCCAAAGTCTGCCAGTCAAATCCTGGAGAAGAGTTTCCCTCTTTCTCTTGCTGGTGGAGTTTTTGGTGAGGCCTCTCCGGACGTTGACACTGGGCTTATGTAGGGGAAGGATGGTGTTGTGGTTGGTGGTCTTGATGGGGGTTCTAACAAAGCGGAGGTGGTTCAGGAGATGAAAAGGAAGAATATTGCAGAGGATCTCGCTTGCTCCATTCGCAAGTTGATGTCTCCTACCCCTGCTAATAAAGGTAAGGATATTGTGGATGATAAAGTTTAGGTTAGTTCTGTTGATGAGGATGATGTTGTGGAGGATAGGGTTGAAAATTATGATAGGGAAGTTCTGGCTGATGTTCAAGGCTTGGCCCATGAGAGTGCTAATCTGTAGTTTAAACTGTTTAAATGGTTTTTTCATGAAATTAATAAGATTAATGTTAGGATTAGGGTTGTGGCTAGTAAGACTGAGGATTCCACGGTTCAAAGCCAAATTGACAATTTAATGGAATCCCTGAGCATTGTGGCTAATACTGTGGCCAAGGAGTCCATTAATCTGAAGCAAAATCTGGAAGGTAGAATTTTATCCCTTGAGGATAAAATTGATAAAATTGGGATGAAGAGTGGTGAGGCTTCTAAGCTTGCAGGTACTTCGGATGCTGCTATGAGGAAAGTGGTGGGCACTCTGGTTTCTGCCATGACTATTTCTCCTCTAATTACTGTTAAAAAAAGAAAAGAGTCTGGGTCTACTAATGCTTCTATTGCTGGGGGTAAAGTGTTGGTTGTGGGTGGTGCTGGTGAGAAGGACACTGCTAAAGGTAAGGTTTTGATTTATGAGGTAAAAACTGGTGGGCCAGGGGTTTGGACCAGAAATAGAATGAAAAATCAGGTTGGAGCCTCTGGAATGGAGGTGGCTGATAATGTGCATGAGGTGCAAAAGTTGGTTGATACTGACATGGAAGCTGTTGAGACCCTGAAGAATATGTAGTGCGTTTAGCTGGCTTCCTTTTGGCTATATTTTGGTTGATGGTTCGCTTTAGGTGGGCTGATTGTTGTTTGTTGTTGTTATCTTTTCTTTTCAGCTGCTCTCTTTTGTAAAGGGTTCTGGGCCCCTTCAAAACCAGTCTTTTACCCTTAATCAAACAATAGTGTACCATACATTAATCATCAATATAACTTGCACATTTAGCAAAAAAATGTTTTATAGGTCGAAGTTAAAAGAGTATGGTTTTCAATACAATTATTGTAAAACAATATTTACATCCAATTTAGATATCATATAGACATAATAGGGCGATCCCACAATATTGGTTTACAATTTTTGGCCAAACTGGACACTGAAATAATCTTTTCTAACTAAATCTTCACTTTCGGGCACCTATAGCGGCTAAACCATGAGGAATTTGAAGATGATGCAAACTAGTGATTTGTGACAATTTTTCTGTAGATTCTAAATATATTTTTTCAAAAAAATTGGAATCAGATTGCACTTCTTTTTTCATCTCCTTCAAAAGCTAGTTTTTTTCAGTAAACAACATTTTTAAGGAGTGACGCTCACCCTATACAACATAATTTTTTTCCATGAAGGATAAATTTTTATTTTTTTTGAATTTAGATTTGTAACTACGATAGCTAGCCCTTTCATTTGGTTTCATAGTGTTTTATTGAATATTTTTTCCTTAATCGAGTTTCGAAGTCAAACTAATTACAATTCAAACATAGGCAGACTATATACAACATAACTTTTTTTTGTATGTATCGAAATTCAATTTTTTTTTTTTACTGGATCAAGGACATCGATACCTAACCCACACATATTTTTTAGAATTTTATTTTGATAATCTGCTATTTTTCCACATGTGCAAAACATAGAGCTTGATTTTCGGTGAAAAACCTATGTTTAATCAAACTAAAAAAAAATACATAATAAAACCAAAATATATTAAAATTATATTCGTTGGATAGCTCGTTCCGAGGACTACCATCATCCAGTTGGGTATGTGAAGTCTCCTCCATTTTCATCCTCAACCCAAGCTTCGAAGGGAAAAATTCTAGAGATTTTTGGTGCCAGAGGGGGAGAATAGGGGAAAAGGGGGGTTCAAGCGAACCCTGGTTCATTCAAACCCCCTTTCCACAAGCATTTTTTTTGCTTATTTTTCAGAAAAATGTGGGACTCGACATTAAATGGGTTCACTCGAAGGGGGGTTTTGCTCGAACCAGAAGTTCGTTCGAACCCCCAAAAACCAATTTTTTTTTGCATGGGATCATTTTTTGCAACTTTTCCTTCCTCACAGGAATTGTAAACCACTTTTGTGGGTTTACCCTATAATGTAGCTAATGAGAATGTTATTGAAGGTAATATCAAGCCTTAAAGACTAGTGCACATTCTATATTCGCAAACCCCACTTGTGACTTTGCTTAACTAGTAAGGTCTAATATAATTTACCATTATGCCATCATACACCTCATATTTAAAGTGGTAGAAATATACATGTGACCTGCTAACATACAATTAGAGTTACATTGAATGTGACATTATCTAGTTTTGGCTTCCACTACTGACTCATATTTTCCTGAATGGTATTTCAAATGGTTAATCTCTACAACCCCAGAAATCAATTTCTAGGGGTTGTTTAGCTCTAGTATAGGTTTATCATTTGCTTAATGTCAATTGCTCCTACACCTTGTTGTTTTAGCTTAACTGATAGTTTATAATACAACTCCACTATAACATTGCACACTCAATATTGGAAGTAGTAGAAATAAACATGCTAGATTACTAAGGTAGGCTACTATTTCTCAAAAACCCATTTAGGAAAAGACTTTTTGGAACATATTTCAAGTCTTTTGATACTTATGTCACCTTCACTTTTAGATAAATTTTCAAGGCTTAGCCAGAAGATTATTTGGAACCAAGAAAGGGCTAAGTTAAGCTTAACTAACATGATACAAAGATTGCCAAATAAACTCCAAAACTGTAACACCATACATGTGAAGCCCTATAATTTATTTGTTAGTGTTTATTAATATTCCTCCTAAAAATGTTTGTGAACCACAAACATTAGCAAAACTTGTAATATTGTCACTTATCTCCATCCAAGGAAAAATGAGTAGAAGGTGTGGAGACTTTTAAACAAATGCAATCTCTAGTTATTTGAATTTGATACTAAAGAAATGAGAAACCTATACCTAACTACTTGCTATCCACCTATTGTTTGTCCCTTCAAAGCTCTAGCTGCAAGTTGTGTGCCAAAAGCCTATATTTTTTATTTTCTACGATTCAAATATTAATTAGGTGTGTTGTTTTTGGATTTAATTGCGTGAAATTTATTCATATCGATGTTTCAGATCATACTCCATGATCTATCATCAGGATGAAGAGAACTGAAGGAGAACAATGATGGATCATAGAATATGATCCGGAACGTCGATACAAATAAATCACATAATTAAATCCACAAACAATACACTTAATCAATATAAAGTGTGAAAATCTAACGTCTTTAATTCAAATATTAGTAAGGCTCCCTTGGCTCCATTATTTGCCTGCTTCATTGTTCAAACGGACCATTTAGTACACTTTTTAATCTGCGTGTACACTTAATAGTTTAGAAGACATTAATTGCAGAATGTGGAACAGAGGTGAATGGTGCACCAAATGGGACGGAGACTGAGTGGAGAAGTTGCCACTGTCCTAAAACTGACAACAGTGCGTTGGGTTAACGTACTAGTTAAGCCAACTAAAGCCTCTGGAGAATGACAGTATGATTAGGTAGCACCAAAGAATAATATGAATACTGAGATTAAAACTAGAGTATGATTACTAAATGGTTAAAATTTCTAAAAGTCCCTTAAAAAACGTTTGTTCAACTACCAGTTCTACAAATTTATATTTCATAGTAACTCAACTACCAGTTCTACGAATTTATATTTAATGATAATTCTAATGAATTTCTTGATAGTTGATTATTACTTAATTATTAAGTTGTTCATAAAGCATTGAAGAGATAAGAATCGTTTAAATTAGTTCAAATAAATGATGTAGATACACTCAAGCTTTGAGGAATACACTCAAGCTTTCAAGAGTGAAGCTTCTATTTAGATAATTGAGCTAACACGACTGAAACAATGCCAAAAAATTGAAGGAATCAATTCAATGTTATAGTAAGAATTATTGATATAAAGTGGAAAGCAAAATCAGTAACTATAGGGTAATAGAAATTAGAGTGGATAGTAATAAGTTAAATAAGCATTATAATACATGACTAAAAGAAATAAGAATACTAGTGTTAGGTATAGAAGAAATAAATTTTAAAAAAAATTCTATAAGAATACTAGTATTAGGTATAGAAGAAATAAATTTTTTTTAAAAATGAATATTAGTACTAGTATTAGGTATAGAAGAAAAAAAAATTTAAAAAAATTCTAGATTATTAGACATTAGAGATGCTATTAATTATTAAGAGGTGATTGAAAAATAAGACTGTTATGTTGAATGGCATTAAAGTAGTTAGAATTAATGGATATATATATATATATATATATATATATATATATATATGAAATAAATTCATCATATTCATCATCATTTGGTGTTAGTTATCAGATGTTTAAGGCATACAAATGTATGATTGAGTATCAAAAATAAAACAAAAATGATAACGAATAGGTTGTAAGATACATTAATATGATTAAAAGGTTAGACATCCCCTCTTGGGTAGTCATAAGCCTCATCTACTTAGAACCATAAGTATTAAAAAATATTTGGTATCTTGCATAGATACAATTGCTCTGTTATAACTAATGGTTCTAATAAAAGAATTTATCCATTGAGACTTGTTAAGTTATTCATTATAATGAATTACAACCTTAGGGAACATTAGGGTTCAAAGACTGAATGTGACCATCTCTCATTAAGGGGACCCAATAAACTTAGGCATGAGTACTCACTAAAGAAATGAAAAAAAAAGAACTATGAACTAATCTTGAGAAAAAGTGTTGGATAATTGTTTAACTAGTGTTTTCCCTATATTAGGAGTTAGAAGTAATCTAAGGCTAAAAAATAAGTATTAATGATAATTGGTTATATGTGTAAAAATACCTATGCATGAGTATGGATGAATGCATTGCTTGATTAGTAAACCAAATTCATGAACTTGGAGGATTGTGTGTAGGAAGTAAACTAGTCTAGGTAGTTTATGCCATGATCAATCAACATAGAGTGATAAAATCCAAAGGATAACTTAGTTAAAATTTAGATTATCATAAATAATTCACCACATTAAAATAGAATCAAGATAGATATAAAATCCATCTTTTATGACAACACACATAAGGTTGAGATAGGGACACAAGGAGGGATGGATAAAGGAATATTGTTCTCCTAGAAATTAGCTTCTCCTCTTGTTGAGGTGATCACCATACTAGTAAATCCTATGATCCATTCCACATATAAGTTTATTGTTGATTCTAAAATAATATGACATGGAGCACGCTCTACTAATAGGAGAAACTAATTGTATTATGGGGGCTAGTTAGCTTTCATCAATACCATACATGTGATAAATGCCAAGAGTTACTCGTCGTACAAGGTTGAACCAACTTTTTCCAATAGCATGCAAGCGATAGGGTGATCCCACAATACTGATTTACAATTTTTGGGCAAACTGGACACTAAATTGATTTTTTTAACTAAATCTTCACTTTTCGACTCTTATAGTGACTAAACCGTGAGGAATTTGAAGATGGTGCAAACTAGTGATTTGTGAAGTTTTGTTTATATATTCTATATTTTTTTTTTTCAAAAAATTTGGAATCAAATTGCACTTTTTTTTTCATCTCCTTCAAAAACGAGTTTTTATCAGTAAACAACATTTTTAAAGAGTGATTCTCACCGTATACAACATAAAAAAAATTGTATGAAGGATAAAATTCTAATTTTTTTGAATTTAGATCGTTAACTACAATATCTAACCAGTTCATTTAGTTTAATAGTGGTTTATTAAATATTTTTTCCTTAATCAAGTTTCGAAGTCAAACCAATTACAATTTAGACATAAGCGAAATGTATACAACATAACGTTTTTTGTATGTATCAAAATTCAATTTTCTTTTTTTTAATGGATCAAGGACATCAATACCCAACCTATATTCACTAGAAATAAAAAATAAATATAATAATCAAATTTAATTTAATTAAAATTATATTTTTTTGGAAGCTTATAATAAGGAATACATACCTACAAAAAATATATTTTAAATGAATTCATTTGATCCCCCAAAAGGTAAATCAAAAGTGGTTTTTTATCATCATTTTGATAGGTGTAAAAGAGACTCTGTTATAGGTATGGTTTAAAACTAGCGAGGTTCTATCCAAAGGGGTTTGGTATAATGTGGTTTGTTCAAAACCTCTTCAATTGAAATCCTTTAAATGGAACTTTTAAAGGCTTAAATCATTGTATTTTCTAGAAATATGTGATTTCAGCATAAATCAGGATCTTCGAGAAAGTGTAAACCACTATTGTGGTAGCACCCGATAACGTCATGATACCAATCTCAAAAGGGGTTCAATAAGTTGTGGTTAAATTAATTGGTATCTCCTTTACATCATATCAAAGAGTACTAAGTTGTATTGTATGTTAGTTGGTCTAAGCAAATATACCCTTATTGGTGATGACCACAAGTAGTATAGGATATTTATTTCATCATCACAACTAGTAATGAATTGGGAAAAGGTAAGAGTTATGGTGCAATATGAGATGAACTAGCTCTCCTCCTTCCAATAGATTGTGTCTCCATTAAGAGATTTAGTGAACTAACTAATGAGAAGTTAGATAATGTAGTTGGGTCATATCTACTTCACATTGTCAATTGGGCATTATGTGTGTGTGTTTTGTGGATAGGTGATTAATGAGCATATGTGTAATTAAGTCTATGTTTACCTAGGTACATTGAGGCATTGGCATTATGAACCACTTCCTTGATAGACCAACAAAGTCTACTTTGTTGAGATGGGTAGTGATACCTCATTCACTTGGTTGGAATTATCTTGCACCTTTGCACCCAAAGGAAAAGCAATATAGCTTATAGAGGAACTATTCAAGCTCAATGATCAACCAAGAATGAGGTATTGCTTGTTTAAATTGTTGGCATTTAAACTTCTTGTATATGGTTAGTATTCAAAATGCTTTATTTGATGGATTATATTGTTATTCCAAGAACTAATGCACACAAGTTTTGATGTAACTTTCTCTTTTATGTACACATGATCCTTGTCGAGATTATTATAATCTAGTAGTATATATATACTTCTATGAATTTTATACATAATAACTTGTCAAAAACAATGATGATCTTGTATGTCCTTACATGTAAAATGAGCTAATCATAGCATTCTTTATTAATTAATGGAATCAAGATGTTCTTATTATGTGTTTTCGTTGATATATTAGCATTAACAAATAGAGTTTCTTGACCAATGAAGATTGGTATTTAGAGTGTGAGGAAAATGTTAGTTATCAAGAAAAAAAGTAGCAACTAGATGGATTACAATTTCTCTTATCTAGAGACTGCAAATGGTTTCTCTATCTATATTCGACCTTGAAATCAAAACAATTTGTCAACTCTAATGTCAATTGAATCTATAGGTCTCTGCTGATTTTGCAAGCACAAATTTGTCTTAGAGCTTACGAATCTAATCTAGATAAATGTATGCACCTACTTTTTGGATTCACTAATTCTCTACTCTTCAATAAATGTCAAGGATTTATAGGATCAATAAATGTGGCACAATTCCAAATGAGACTTTTATGTAGGGCCATCATTCATGAGCTGATTGTTGTAATCATTTGAGACATGCTTTTATTTTTAAGATTTTAGGCTCTTGTGATGTAGATGTATCAATAGATTTATAGGCCCCACCTACATTTTTACTCTTTTACTTTATCACCAATTTTGCATCTAGGCTCAATGCATCATCAACCATGATAAGTAGTTAGATAAGGGAATTATCTACCTCCCAAGTAATCATAGTTGTGAAAGCATCTTTGTCAATTCTAATATTAGACCAAAAATCAACAAGCTTGGTTTCTTCCCAATAACAATGGGAGAAGCTAATAGTCTTAAATTTCCAAGCCAAACACTTGAGCTCAAAGAATATATTATTCAATCTTTGGTTTAGAGAGGTCATTGTTATTTGTTGCTATAATATGAAAATCCTTTAACCTCTAAAGCAAGGGGTTGGAGATCATATGCCATTTTTAGGCCTTTTCACCTCATTGTTTCTTCCACGAGGCATGAAGAAAAATGTTTTTAATACCACAAACCCAACAAAATTGCTAATTATGGAGCTCTTACCAACACCACTAGAGTTATTTTGAAGCATTATCAAAATTGAGTTTCATAGCCTTGAAGATGACAAAACCATTTTAATGATGCCATGTCCATGTTACTTTATCTCTTCCATTATTAGGAAAAACCTTCTTTAATATGAAGATCTATATTGCATGTAAATGTAACCCACATTTCATCCAAAGGGTTCATTGTATTCAAACCTTTATACCACAAGCTACTCGACATTTAATCTATTCTTTTGTATTTGAATAACTCATTCAACATCAAGTGTGATCACTTGTGAACATGTTCAAACATGTGAGTTTCATTGGTTATATACTCTCTTATTTTTAAAGTTTGCCACTTTTTTCTCTTGTTTATATGATTATTTTTGCATTATTCTCCTTTTACCTTGTCTACTATTTTTTAATATCTAATAATATGTTATATAATTTAGTTGTGTCAAATTGTTTTTTAAAATTGTTACACAAGGAAAGATGTAGGCCATCTGAAATTTACAAGAATTGCATAGCAAACATGACTTTGGGCCAAAATTAGTCTAGAGATGTTCAAAAGGTGTGTATTTGCTGCCTAATTGGCATGTATGGGGGTGGATGTCATTTTACTTGTATATGTTTGGCATCAGTAAGATCCAAATATTATCAAAACAAATGTCTACATATATATATTGAGCTACATTGAGCTTAAGAATTTCACAACCTAAGAGGCTTGGTTTTGTCAAATACTTATCCTCACATAGATAAACCATTTAGGGCACTGAAGCTTGTCCTTTTTTTTATGGCCCTTGCTTGGTTTGCCTTATGGGAATCAATAACAATAGAAGATTCTAGTGATTTGTCCAGCTCAAAAAAACAAAAACAAAAAAATAGATGGCAATCGATCATTTTACAATCTTCTCAAACTTTGAATTCTTGACAAAAAAAAATTCTTATCTTTAAAGTTGAATATTATAAGTTTTCATCAAATTAAATCCATAATTACAAGCATATGCATCTTAGCCTCCCATCTCTAATTAAAAACTAAGGAACCCTCCTTTCATGTCCAACTGACTAGTGTGATCAGTTAAGATGGGTTGTGCTCATGAGTACACCACATGTTTAATAATCTATGGTCATAGAAAGACGCTTGTCCTGTACTAGGGTTTGTCCACTCTCCATATATTAAAAAGGGAAGGAAAACATAAGCCCTCCCTCTATTAAAATTTCAGACCATAATAAGCCTTCCTATTAAATATTTAAAGATTCAGCCAGCCAAGTGTCCTTTCTGCCAGCATACTGAAAGCTTAAAACATATTTCTTGGGACTATTTTTGGGATATTTCACCTTTTCCTTAATATTTTTGAACATGTGTTGTGTTGTAAAGACAGTGTTGGGTATTGGGTTTCATAAAAATGTGGTTGTTGATTCTATGAGACAGGCTATTTTGCTTCATATTTGGAAAAGTAGATGTTTATCTGTATTTTCTAATCATACTTCTCATCAGAAAGTAGAAATGCTACAATTTACTCTGACATCATGTTATGGTTTGTCTCCTTATTTTTTCGGCTGAACGAGGATATGAGAAGCAGCAAGCTTTTGGAGGAAGCTAAATATCAGTTTTTGCAACTTCATGAAGGGGACATCTAATGTGCTAGACAGTTCCAAAGCTTGTTATAATTAATGTTTCAATTGCTGTTTTGTATTGTATATGGTCAGTGCTACCTATTAGTTAATGTTATTTTGGGTCACTTGAGTTATTCAAGTCTGGGACAGTTGTTGGTATTCTTCTTTAAGATGATTGTATGTTAATTTCATAGTTTAGTTGTGGTATTGTTCTTATTTTGTGCAGTCCCTTTTTTGGACTGCCTATTCTTTTCCTTGTAATTCAGCTTTGTTCAAATAAAAAAAAGTTCGGACCATAATTAATAGCTGCACATGAAGAACTAAATTCGCTTTAGAAACATAAATAATTTATAAACATTTGAAAATGAAAGATTCTATAACTTGCTATTTCACATAGGACAGCAAAACTCAGTCTTATCCTGCTTATAACAATATTCACTAAAATATTGAGATATTTCTTGCCCATCCAAAACAATATTGACTTGACACAGAATTCAAACCAAGTATGGAATCAAGCACAAATTACTACGGTGTGGCAGCATTCCAGACCTGGCTCAAAGAGCTCTGCATCCTGCTGCTGCCTGTATGAACATTATAAAAAATAAATATGAAATATCTCTCCCAACCATTAAGTAACGATAGAAGCCTTCAATCAAAAAATTTAGATAAATTTGAACAGTTTTTGCTGTATAGGGGGTAATGGATCTTGTCATAACATATTACTCTAGCAGCAAAGGGGATCATTTTCTCTGACAGCATAACAGCAGCAATGCCTAACACAAGAGTCAACTCGAAGGATAAATACTATAAGTAACTTCTCTAACTAATCACATTAGGCCTTTTTTTTTTTAATATTGATGCAAAAATCCTGCAAAAGGATGCGCACCAAGCTTGGACCATTTCAAAATGATAAATCAGTTTTTAAATAGTTTTACTACCAGAAGCTTAGAAAGCACTAATCTTTAAACAACCCCTAAATCCTAGCCAAATTCTTCTACACGCTCCTTAATCACAGGAATAAAACAGCATGAGAAATTATGAACCTCGCTCCTTGACCTAATGACAAGGTCATAGTGCTTGAAGGCAACAGAATAGCCAGTTTGAACAGGAGCAAAAACAGTAATCACGTTAATTTCTGGAGATTCCAGTGCTCAAATATGCAACTGCCTACAACATATTATTTGAATGCCTAACTCTACATACATTATAAACTGATCCAACTGCTTTATACGATGTAGATGGAATTGATCTAAACTGCTCCATAGTATGCAATTAATATATTGGATAGATGAGTTCTTCAAAAGGAAGTCATGAGATTGAACATAAACCATACCCAAAATTTTAAAAAAATTAGCGTATTTGAATACATACGAAATAGCTTCATAATTCATGGGGATATTGCATTTGCCTCTATTTTTATATTATTTTCCAGATGTACCTGCTAATGGCAAGCCTGGTTACGAGGTATAAACCTGGGGCTCAACCTTTGGTTACAATTCAAGAAATTTTGATGGGGCTCAGCCTTTGGATACGATTCAATAAAATCTGAGGTTATAAATCATTACAATTCAATAAAATCTGAGGCTATAAATTACTAAGTGTGACTTCAATTAAAGTTGCAAATTGCCAAATTTTCAATTAAATTGAATTTTGAATTCCTTGAATAATGTGCGTACTACTATATCACAAATTTATGCCTTGATAAAATTAGACAGCATCAAGAAGTCAGCATATTGACTTTGACAAGATTGATCCAGAATCAGAATGAATCATTGTTGATAAGGAACCAATAGTTGATGATAAGTATTTGCCCATCTTGGAGAAGGCATTAGATGATGATGCCCACAATTGATTGCTGGTGAACCAGGATGCTCAAGCTTCAAGATTACATTCTACAGTCTTGTAATAAGTACTTTTGGTTTGCCAAGTCAATACCAAGTAAATATGATTCTATTATTGCATTAGCAAAAGAAACTTTTTCACTCAACTTACTAGAGAAATAGGCAGAAACTCGTAACAATATGATCCTTGTTTAGTAATCAGTTGCCAAAATTGGCTTGCAATGCTTAAGACTTGAATTTCCATGGCATCTTAGCATATGTTAAGAAAATTCACTCGTGTCATAGAAGTCTGAATTAGGAAGGATCTGGAAAAGCTTTAAGCTAGAGATTTCTAAAGCCTCATTGACCATATTAGATGACACAAATGAATCTAGAAACATCGAATGCTTTACTCACCATACTAGATGACGCCAATGAATTCTGAAACTTACTTACCATATAAGATGGTGCCAATGAATCCATCTCCTGCTCCAGTGGTGTCCACAAGCTCTGGAGGAGGTATGGCCTCAGCTGTCCCTCCAAGCAGTCTTCCATTGATGCTCCCTATCCTAGGTGCTTCAAGACTTCCTACCTGCATACTAAAATCTGAGGGGAAGGGAGTGTGTAAAATATATTAAAAGCAGACTGTAATTATCACAGTACCTCAAATTCAATAGACAATTTCATGAGTTACTTGAAAAGAGATCAAATGCTGGATTAACATAATAATTTGTGATGTACCTCTGAGGAAACAGAAATTGTTAAAATACTACTCATTTCCTTGCCTTTCTTCTGAAGAGACTCCACCATAATGTCTACATCTTAGTTCTCACAATTGCTGCTTGCTGTTCAGAAATCATGTTCTGTTATTGATAACTGTAACTTGAATGTGCTTGGAGGTAGATACATTAATCCCCAGAGAACCAAATAAATATAAAAAGGAAACGGTATCTTTTGTACAACAACCATCCTATGAAACCATAGGAGCGCCTATGCTCCATAAGGGATTTGGGTACACTAAAAACTGTTTTCTAACATATTACTAATTCTACAAGCTATTGAATTATCAAAGGAGACATCCTACTATATATGAATGTAGATGAACTCTTGTAGTCGGTGAAAAGATACCTTGCATGTTTTTCTCAAGCATTAAGCATCCTTCCTGATCCTGAGTGACAATTACAAATTTAAGATGAGTTAATCGTAGGGTCATGGCAACAAGTGCACCTGCAACAGACGGTGCTTCCATCCAGCCCTGTAAATAGTATATCAAAGAGAAATGAATCAAAAGCTGTTTGCATCTCCATTCAGTTCTTCATGCATAGAACTGGGAAGTGAAAGTAAATAGGTATTGAAGGTTTATTCTCAATTGTCAACAAAAATATGAGTATTTAAATAACAGAGTTTCTGCATATCCCATTCTTTTTGCTCATGATCCACGCTGTGAATGGGAATTCCCATATTTGAACTCTACTGCAATCATGCAGTGTTTACTCATATATTCTGTACTTGGTCTGCTTATTTTGAAGAAATGTGTTCCATGGTAATTGATAAATAAAAAAGATGGGACTAATGGGTTCAAATAATGAGAATATCTGCTGACTCGATAATTTCAGTTCTTTCCACTTCATAGATGTATTAACTAAAAGTGTATGAGAAGTTTCATGCATGTATTTGTAATATGCATTAGCCTTCTTTCCACTTTCTCTGCTCTCAGGTATCTTTGAGATATGGAACTTAGGGTCTTATCCAGAAGTTATTAATACCCTAGGTGTTGAACATCAAGAGATGGCCATTTGCAAGGTGTAGTTTATTGATAGACTTCATTAATGCCAGATCTAAAGTATTTCAATTGCTAGCCCATGTTGGTTATATACGTGGGTGTTTTTGATGTCTAAATTTCCTTTGCAACAATCTGCACCAAGCAGAGCATCAAGCATGGAAAGTCTGTATAGATGTGGGACTGTTCCATAAAACAATCTCCAAATTAAGACACCACTTCTTATCTATTCCAGCTTAAACCTAATTCTGACAAAGAAAAAGGAGGAAATGCTGAAAGTAAATGACTGAATCAAATGAGGCAATGCACTATAACAGACATCTCCCTATTCATCTCTTATAGAGTTTTTAACATACCAAGTACTTGTCAACAGAAACTAAATTAAAGTATGATCATGAAAATATAACAAGCAACTTATCCATAAACAAATTTTAAAGTGGGATAGCAAGAATATCAATTCCATATATTGAATATTTCAAAATGTTTTGCACAATTGCATATAATAAATATGTACTAGATTCCTAGACACATCAACTGAGGTTTCTCTAGGGTCTAAAAAGAGAAAACTAAGAAATAAAATTGCATACAAGGTATGTTGAGCTAAAATTTACAAATCCAAATCGAGGTTACAAATGAACACATGGCTCTTTATTTATAGGAAAACCCCAACAAACTGAAAAAAATTCCCTCCAAACAGCCAAGACACAAAGCCTATTACAATGAAGGAAATCCCTTTTGAGAGTCGTGCAACAAAATTGAAGAGAAGACACAAATTCCTATTTGACTCAATCTCTCTACAACTATACATTGTGAGGACAGAGTGGTAAGGTTTGTCATATGTCAAACTGCCTAACAAATGTTGTTAAATCCTACCTAAAATGCTTCCCCAATCAAAATTCTATTAACAGGCTTTGTCACATTTGGAAACCATTAATATCTTTGCTTCATTAATTGTGAACTGTTGGATCTGAGATTATGTGACTAGATTGATGTTTCTTGCTACCGTTTCATGAAAACCTAGCTCTCTTTTCACCTCAATCCCTAAGAGTGTGACATGTGGCAAGTTGTCAAAGCCTTTGCAACCAAATAGAATAGTTGAAGGATTTGTGGACCCAACTTATGCTTACATAGACTATCTCAGCTCATCGAGTAGTAATGCATTATTGATCCAGCTCACCATACATGTCCTACAATTGGTAACAAGTCAACACAAAACCACACCCAAAGTACTTAAGCGAATAGCGACTAATAATTATAGGTCAACTTTGTTTTATAGCAAAGTACTTCACACAAAGTAGTAAAGAAAAATGTTATTGTGGGCCTACCATTACTAATTTGTCATCACATTGAGGCTTTTCCTTGAGAACTTCCCTGTGTCAAATACAACCCCTATGCATCATTAGATAAAGGAAATCAATGGTCAAGGTTTCTCCAAGCTTCCAAAGGCTTCAAACTATATAGTGGAGAGTAAAAAACTAACAAAATACTAAGATGGGACTTTTCCATTGTAGTGATAGTTCAATACAGTTTTGGCAACTTTCATTCTTTTGATCAAGAAAGAATAAGAAACCCAAGAAATTGCATTCATCGGGCACAAAATCCTTTTAGCCAAATTTCAAAATTCAAACCTACAAGGAGACTCATAGATTCTCCAAACTTGTTTGCAGAGCCTTTTGTTCATCATCCACGGGCACTTCTATCTTCTTAAGAGCTATGAAACATCACTCTAGTTCAATGGTGTCTTTGTAGGAAATGCCTTGTGCCTTTCCCAAAGTTCTTCGAACTGGGCTTCTAATTTTACCAAGGGCTTGAAGCCTCCTTGTACTTCTACTTTAGGTGCTTGGAACCATAGTTTGAAAACTCGGACTCAACGTAGACTCGACAACCCAAAATAGGACTTGGACTCGAGACTCAGCACGGACTCGGCAAAAAACTAGGCATGAAATCGGCAATTTTTTTGAAAAAAATCATGTTTTAAAGTTGAGAAAGCAGCCTCCAGCCACAACAAGAGTCCAGGCACAAGACTCGGGAGTCCGGGCACAAGACTCGGGAGTCCGAGCCAAGGACTCGGGAGTCCAAGCCAGAGACTCGGCTCGCGAGTCTACGCCGAGTTGACTCGGCTAGCTTGCAAAATCCCGAGTCCGCAGAGTTTGCAGTGAGTTCAGCAGAGTCTTCCAACTATGCTTGGAACCATCCTTGGAACATTGACTCATCTTGCTTCCTCTCTTCCATCAACTATAAGAACTCTTCTTTGTATAACACCCTTTTATTTGCATCAAGTGATGAGGTTAGAGCTTGTTGAACTAACTAATCAATGTGTGCCTTCATGCTCATGATCATTTTCCCAAAGACTACTACTTCAGTCTTACACCTCTAAGTAATTTTTTTGTTATCTAGTACATCATTGATTTTTCGGAAATGCTATTTCTATTCATAATGCCCACTAAAATCATTTTTTCATATGGCATATCATATAATTTTTGAACAAATACCTTGGTATTCACCATCTACATTTAACACTTGGTCAACCTCTACTTGAACCTTTCTGCTCAAATTTTGAGTTGAATCTATAAACTACAATGCTAGGAAAATATAAATGGCTTCCTTTCGATGGTTTCCAATAAGATTTACATAGGGATTTTGTTAAGTTCGATGATCATGTTGATTGCTTCATCTCCCCCAACTAGGTCTCTAAATTTTTTCAGTCTTCCTCATAGGCATTGACCCTCTCTTCAAGGTATTTCTTTTTCTTTGTATTCCTACACTGTGAGCTTTTGTGTATCAATTTGGTTTTTGTATTTGGCCAATTGGTTGCCTTGTGCAGCTAGTTTTTGTTTGAGTGTCATATTTTCAATATACAAGGCATTTTCTTTAGCCTTCAATTGCTATAGTTGCACCTTCAAATCCTCAATCGGCTATTTTAGTACTTATTATGTTGCCTTTTTCGTTACCATTTGACTCATCAACTCATTTACATTTAGGTTCAATGTAGTGCCTTCTTGCTTCTTTTCTTCCTCTCTAGCTGCCAGGATGATAATTTTCTAATTTTGTTATTCAATTATCCCTTTGGCCTTTGCTAGATTTACTTGAATCTCCAATATATTCTCCTTCTCTACCTCAGCTTGCCTCTCTTTTTGTTGCAATATAGTGACAGTGAGGGTGACTTCTAATTTTCTAATGATTTTTCCTTGAGCTCTACAATTTTCAAGGCCTATTTACTTTTTCTAGCTTAGCATCCTTCTTCAACTTCCTTTCTAGGGAAACATACTTGTGTGCCACTGATTTTCTTCTCTTCGCAATCTTTAGGTACTATTTTACTTGTTCTAGATCAACATCCTTCTTCTTCAACTTCCTTTCTAGGGAATAATTCTTTTGTTCCACCGAATTGTTGCTCTCTTTTAGTAATTATATTCTATCTTCCAATCTTGCATCTTTCATGCTGATATTGATTGACTATAAATCATAATCCAATGCATGTAATAAAACACCTTTAGGTTTGTCAACAAGAGGAGTGAAATGTGCAAAGTGCATCTCTTGTTTGATAGGATCAAACCTTCTTCTTATTCTCTTTGTGGTTGGAGAAGTAACAAGCATGTCTTGTCTTTTTTTGTTCTTATGTGCTTTTGCTTGTACTTGCTACATCTATTGTTGGTAAAGAGTAAAATCTCTCAATACAATGAGACTTGAAGGCACCTAGGTGGATCCTAGGAAGAAGAATGGGTATGACATAATCATCTATTGTTGACCAAGTGAGGTGTACTAACCCCTGTAGAGTGTTAGCTCAAATCCCAATAATTGTTTTGCAATCAAATGGATTCTACTTTTTTTGATCGCCCAGTTCCCAGAATGGACAAGGTGAGAGCATAGAGAGTAAGAAAGAGGATAGAGGAAAGTTAATTGAAAAGTATTAGCAGCAAGTCGACTAGCTTACAATTTAAAACAATCATATAATTGTGATTATGTCATACCCATTCTTCTCCCTAGGATCCGCCTAGGTGCCTTCAAGTCTCATTGTGTTGAGAGATTTTACTCTTTACCAACAATAGATGTAGAAAGTACAGGCAAAAGCACATAATCATTTGTTGTTGACCAAGTGAGGTGTACTAACCCCCGTAGGGTGTTAGCTCAAATCCCAATAATTTTTTTGCAATCAAATGAATTCTACTCTTTTTGATCGCCCAATTCCCAAAATGGCCAAGGTGAGAGCATACAGAGTAAGAAAGAGGACAAAGGAAACTTAATTGAAAAGTATTGGCAGCAAGTCGACTAGCTTACATAAAACAATCATAGAATTGTTCTAGCCAAATTGGTTAATAGTGAGTGCAAACAAAGTTGCATCAATGCCAAAATGGTGGATTAACTCACCCAATTTTGATTCATTCCATGCAAGGCAGAATAAAATAGAAAATCAAGATGGGATCTGATGATACTACTGTCCAAAGATATTTTACAATGTAAGTACTTGGAAAATAAAGAATCTGGCAAAATACCTTCTAGATTGTTACAATAACGATTGATATTCATTTACAAACATATTTGAACCATACTTAGACACATTTTTCCATTATATTTAAAAATGAGCATTTTTTCAAACATTTTGTAGCCAACCAAAAAATCACAATAAATAAAATTGTACCTTTGCTTGCTAACTGGAATTGCCTGAAAATGATGAAGATTAATAAAAAAGGTCACTAGAAGAAAAAATGAAGAATACTCAAATCATAATCAAAAGGTTTAGCTCAACAAGTGTACAATCCAAGGACAAACAAAGGATGAACAAAAGAACTTATATTTAGAAAATACACTTCCCATAGTCGCGATTGAGCTAGACAAGGTATGCACCCCCCATATTGACTCCAAACTGCCCTTGGATAGCAACAACCCAATCTTTTGCTAGTATGGCCTAGTAGAGACTTGTATAGTTTGAAGTAAAGGAGAAATCAAAACAGTACGACAACAATGATAAGTATTGGTACAACTATAATGAAGATATCTAGGTTTCAACACTCAAATCCTCCTCCTCAAAATTCAATGTCATTGAAAACTCCATAGAAAGGAACAAATTGTATGGCCTGAAATATTGGGATTAGCTCCAAAAACAATTGAGATTATGCATCTATAATAATATAAAAAATTTGTCACACAAATTTGCACCCTATTGAAACTAGTTCAACATTGCAATGACACAATGGGAATGATCTCAAGGTGTGGGATCCTATGAATGAGATCAGACTTCCAGAGAAGGCCACCTCTTCTCTAAACCTAGATACAGAGTGTTGATCCAACTCAACATTGAATAAAACTAAAACCCTAACCCTACTTTTCTAATTTTCATAGGGAGAAAAGGGAGGACTGCAAAAAGGGAATAGGTGATGCACCAAAATTTAGAAGAGTTTCTTCCCTACTCACTGCAACACAGAAAATTAACAGAAGGTTGCCAGAGGTTTACACAGATCTCTTGCTTACAAAATTCTACAAGTATGAAGGTGAGGCGTTAACAGACACCAAGAGAGAAATAAAATCCATAGTTAGCTCATGCAACCAAGTTTCACACAACATAGATATTTAGGAAAATAGTAAACATTTATCCAAACATGAAGATAATAGATTATACAACATGCCAAAGAGATAAAAGAGGTAAGAATGAACAATATTTATTGAATCTAAGACTTAAAGTCAGCTTATAGTTGTAGAAAATGCGAAATGCATGTATTCTGCTAGAGAAAAAAAGGAAGAACCCCCTAGAAAATAGCACAGGGTTCTTTTTTAGTCCTTCAAAAGAGGTGTAGGGGAAAGAGAACACATAGTAGGGGATGAAACCCTGGCCGCAACCCTACCAATGATTTGTAGACATGTGTCCACTAAAAACTCAAGTTGGAGGAATGATAAAACATTCCTAACACCACAACCATGTTTTGACATTGATGAATCCTAGGTTAGAGTGCATAAACACCCACAAAATCCTTTGAAAATTGCAGTTGAGGATGGCCCTTTGACAAAAAGAGTCTGCAATCCATAAATGAGGTATAGGCATCGCTTTTCCCCTCAATCCAAGACAAAATTTATTTAAAATTAAGACCTTTCTAGAGCTCCATAGATCAAGATTTGGTGGTTGTAGGAGTCGTTGATCATTAATTGAATTTTTCTAGTTGAAGAAAGAGACCTAGATGGGTGGCGTGAACTAGGTTAAACCAAGAACTTGGAACTGAGAGCCTTAGGTTCCAAGTCCTAGGTCTCAGGTGGAACTTGAAAGTTGCACTTGTAAGAAATTGAAATGGCGAGTTTTTTGGGAGGCCATTTTTTAGAGGATGGCTATTCAAAAAATAGAGAAATTTTTAAAATAGAGATATTTCAAATATTCATATTATAACATTGGTAAAACATTCATCATAGACATTCAAAATACATTAATAAATAACATTAGATTTGATTTGACAAAATTTGATTGCTTTCATTGTCAATGTGCATATATATTATATAAAAATTACAAAAAATTGCTGAAATGCTACAAGTTTCAACTACAAAATGACAAAAATGTAGAAAATATATAGTTGTCCCTAATAGCATATTTGGAATCAACATTCTAATGTGTGATGGATTCTAACAATACTCAAGAGTTTTTAGACCCTATAGTTGCAAGGCACTACACAAGGCCGCCAAATTCTCTATTTGTCTAGACATTAAGTTGTTCCTCTTGACTAAATGAATGAAACTATATGTGGACCAATTCCTCTTTGCAACAAACTAAAAAAAAACTATGAAAATAGGCAAGTGAAAAGTATCCTCAACTTTGGTGCATCCTTACCATGCCACATCCACCATACACTAGGGTTGGTTTGAGTTAATGTAGCTCCATCTACCCTCACCTTGTAATGTCCCCAATATGTAAGTGCCCTAATTTAGCCCTAAATCTCAGTTTTCAAATGAACAAGCTGGGTTAGGATTACCTTTATCTGATTGAAGCCCTACAAAAAAGTTAGGAACCATTTACAACCAAAAAATCGATAAATTGACTATCTTAATTAAGCATCATCAAATTCTCATAAAAAATATAAAATGGATCATAAGGTATTTTAAATTTGTTTGAGAAGCTCAACCATTGGAGAGCATAGGATAGGGTGACCTCGATAGGGTGTCTCTAGATCCTGTGCCCTAGGCCCAAGAGCGGATATACCATCCCTCTTGGCCTCATGTGGCCTATGGCATCCAAATGAGGTGGTGAGCCTAGTGAGGTTTCCACATCCCGTTATCCCCTCATCTTGCCATCCATTTCCCTCTCCCTTTAATTGGACTACTTGTGTTGATTCGCCATGGTGGAGGGGTGAGGTTACAATAGGGTGCCCCGAAATCCCATCTCTCCTGAGCCCAAAGGCAGTACCCTTTGTACCCTCTGTACCCCCTTGGCCTCATGGGGCTCATCTGGTCCCCACCTTGAGGTGGCGTACCTAGAAGAGTGCCCCATCACCATACCCCTCTTGAAATCCCTCATCTTCTCAACCATTGCTGAAAACATTCATGACATATAACGAATAAACTGTCGAAAAAACATTAATTCAGTCATACTTAATATACACTCATATATGTAAATAGTCATAACAGCCATGTATCATTAGTATTTAGTATTTCAAATATCTAATAAAAAATCGCAATTATTTATACTAAATTATACTGCAACTGCATAATTATAAATCAGATTTCACACCACAAAATTCTGAAAACCAGACTGCTGCACATGTGCCAAACAATTAATTATTTCCAATTTAGAAGGTACAGATTTCTATGTCTTTTCATTCAATGCCTTTTGCTTTGGAAAGACTCTCCTTTAATACCATCGAGTAGGCAAGGGGTATAAATCTTCATTACATTCATTTACCAAGGGACATTATCCCTAATTACTAATCGCTGCAATTAAGAGTAATTAATCTATTTAATATTATCTCTTAATTGAAATCGCTGTTTGCCTTGGAGATGATCGCTATCCCTACATTAATTGCTGCTTATGGGAATTAATCTTATTTCTTGAATATCGTTTTTCTTCATTGTTATTAGTTATTACTATGAATTGCTGCATTGTATTCTTTAATGCTGGCTTTATTATTTTTCACCGTTGCTTTTAAACATATTGTAATCTGCTCCTTACCTTATATTTGCTGCTCCGTATTATAATCCCTTGATTGCTGTTGTCTTCATCTTAATCAATGCTCCTTAAATGATTAATGGGTATACTCTTAATATGGGTCGCTTTCCTCTTCTAGATTGTATGGTTGGCTAGCATGAGAATATGGGTTGCCCAGGCATAGTTTAATTTATTAATGGAAAGTCGAACACAATGTTTAGAAGTATACTTGGTCGGCCAGCATAGAATTTTGTAGAGTAAGATGCCAACAAGGACGGTCAGCCAGTAGTCTATCTTGCATATTGATAATCTTGCTATATGAAATGGGACATCACACACCTCTAGTTTGTTGAAGGTTGGACTATGGAGATTGACAAAGGCTAGCCACTATGTGTGAAAATTTAGAAATAATAGAGTCCTCACTAGTATACATTTTCTGAAGGTTTTTATAACCTCTTCTTTCACCTCTTCATCATGAGATGGAAGCACTCTCTCAGGCCTAGCTACATACCATTTGGGGATACCATTTGGGGTTTACAGTATAGGTTGTCATATGAAGGAGGGTGATCATAGTGTTCCACCACAATGTTTAATATGCTCCTCATAAAATCCCAAAGGAGGATCCTTGCTATAAATGGTTTGCTTCATCTTCTCAAGCGTGCTATTAAATGTCTCATAAATCTCTTCTACATTAAGCAAGTCTATATCAGCATATCTTATGACTTGCACAATAGGTGAGAGAGAAAACATATGTTCCAAGTATAAACAAGTTACAAAAATTTGAAATTCAATAAACATTAAAACTCAAATGACAAAGAGTGAATGTTGTTATAATAAATGAATTTACTTTACGAATTAGAAATAGTAATAAATTAGCCTTTTTAAAATTTAATAATAAAATCAGAAAATTCTTACCTCATTTTGGACCACCAATCATCATCAAGGATCTTTGTTTCACATGATTTCCTTTAGTCATGCTTGCCTCTAGCCATCTACTCCATTCTAAATTAACCATCATTACTTGTAAAGGATCCTATAATAATCAACCCCAAAGTTTATTTTATTTTGTTGTTTTCTGTTTCTCTCCAACTGCTGTATGAAGGTTTTGTATTTTGTTTTCTGATCTGTTTGTTTGAGTCTCTCACATGCCATTCATGATAGAAGGTTTATGTTTGCTGTGTTTGTTTGTTTTTTCCTTTCTCATGCCAATCATGATATATCATGCCCAAAGAATAACAACAGATTGCAATGAAACATACAAATAATACACTAAGAAAATTGTCATTCAATACCTCCATAAACATCAGTAAATAAGTTACACTTTCAGACCTGCAAGAGGACGCCAAAACAGCAGATATAAGTCTTCTACAGTTGTTCCTTTCACCAATAGGAAGGGCTCACCAAAATCAGCATAAGCTCACACAACTTTCAACACCAACAGCTACAAGAATGAGTCACCAAACCCTACAAGAAATCGCCCAGAAGCAGCCAATTCCAGCTTGAAGAAACTCAACCTTGATGATCAGAAATAATTAGTATTTCAACCTGGATAAGAAGCTTGACAGCTATATATAATCCTTCAGAAGAGAAGCGACTGAAACACTGAATGGCTCTCTAATCTCCCAGTTTACCGGCAACCTCAAATGCTGCTAAACAGTGCTCGAATCCCAGCAACCAGGTGCCTTTTTTTTAAACAGAATGCAAACTGAAAATGGACACTAAAGAGGACGTCCCTGCCCTAGAGTTCAATCTGCTCCTAAAAATAAAATCTTTCTCCAAAAAATCCAAACCAGCTCTCTTTGGAATCACCCTAGATAGAGTCATCAATAGATGCAATACCAATTTGATTGCTGACTTCCTTTCAAAGTTATGAGCAGAAATATGAGTTTCAGGTGCATAAACAGAGTGCCCAGAAATCATTAGAATCATCACCAAATAACCACTAAACTTCACCAAATCGATGCAATGCCATCACAAGCCAAAAACTCTCAAACCCACTTCAAAAATGATCCAAAAAATCATCACCTCAAAAGTCTGTATCTGCAACTTTGAAGCCCAAATGAAAACCCTGTGTGAGGCCTCCAATAATCCTTCCTGATGTGGTCTTTCACACACGAAGAAGGGATCTTTGATGAGCTTTCCGTCTCAGCAAAGTCTGGTTCAAACCCTCAAGCTTCCAAATCTCCAGGAGAATGCATGACCAGTTTCAAATCCAAAGCATAATGAAAACAAAGCTCAATATTTCCCTTATACCTCCTCACATTTCCAACGTCCACCACTTTAGCTTTTTTTAAATTTATTTTAAAATCCTTTACATCCTCCAGCTTGGGCGCCCAAGATTAAAGTAACCTTTTAAAAAAAAAAAGATATAACTTATAATCTTATTTCTCCAACTTAAGCTTTTTAATAAAATTAACTTCATATTTCACCTTAGGCATCCCCCAATAAAGATCATTATAAAATACTTTTGTTGCTCATTAAAACGACTTAAAGTCATTGTACTAAGCAAGGTACAAATTAGTCCCCCTCATGACCCTCAACAAATAAATATAAAGTCACTTTATTAAAATTCTATTTCGAAGGAGGGATTAAATATTAAAATGTCTCAACCATAGAAACTGATGCCTCCAATGGAAAATGCTACTGAGAGATAACCATGATCGGGTCCCGCCTACCCTGGATGAATTACTATTTTTAGAAAGTCCTAAAAATAGTAAGTAGCGCCCTAAAACTCGAGCCGGAAAGAAACTGAGACGCTCGAAAGGGCTCACCAATGATTGAAACATAGTACCAGATCCCCTGCTAAAACTAGCACTTACTAAAAATAGTAGGTGTATCAGAATCAACTCAACCTGCCAAAGGACATCGTAAATGGGGACATTACATTCTGCTCTTCCCAAAGATTGTTTGTCCTCAAGCAATACCTGTAAAGCCTTGCAATCCACAATCAAAATCTTATTGAAACAAGAAAAGATCCTAGGGTCCCAAATAATTCTAGGAGGTCTCTAGCTCCATTTGCTCAAATCCATGTCCCACAAGGTACCAACACATAAGGCCTCCTGAAAAATCACCTGTAAGAAGAGTCATAAAAAACTACCAAAACTCATCCACTCCTCAAAATTATGTCCCTCAAGAGAGCCAAACTGATGTGCCACCGGAGTAAGCTCAAGAAAATCTACACAGGTTCTCTCATCCCAAACAGTAGTTGCTCTAAAAAACAGTGTGAATCTTAGGTTCCAAGTGAATCTCAAAAAAGAACCATCATGGTGAAGCTACGTCACAGTGAACATCACTGTCAACCCAATGTGCTCAGACTGTACTCTCTTATCCCAAAATGTAGCAATCAGTAAACCATCAACCAGAGCAAAGTATGCCCATGCCAAGAAGTAACTATAGTTAGCGTCACTCACCAAAATGGAAGTAGATAATGGGGGCACTGAATCCGAAAAGATACTCACAATCGGCAATCCCAACTTGAAGTCAATCAACTCATCAAGCAAAGTCTGTATAACCAACACAAGAAAGTACGGGTAGTAATAATTAATCCATGATTCCAATGGATATTTAGGAGAAGTAAACAAGATATAAGCTGAAGAATCATCCCCTAGTACCCAATCATAACTGACACCCAACCTCAACCTGGTACAACTCAACTTTTGATCCCAAATCGAAATCATATGTAAACTGATTGAAAAATTAGCTCAAGCCCTGAGGCTGGAAGTAGTCCCACTAGTCCATTCTTTAGTCAACATTTCACTGCTAGAAGCTGCACCTGAGTCCCAAACCCTATTGTTCTCACCCAATGTAGTGCTGCAACTAGGGATAACTTCATCTTCTAGCTCAAAAAGTGGATTGTCATATACCCTATCAGCTCCTATCTCAAAGAAGGGATTGTCAAAAAACAACTATTGACCACCCTCAAAAGCTGATTGTGAATCCAGATCAGCAAAGTTGCTAGGTCCTTGCTCATGTTCAGCTATAAGCAAAGGGAAATCTAATTTGTTCTCAGGAATAGGATTTGTTGTACCCATAATAAATTTTTGCTTCAATAAGGCATTTGCTTAAAACAATCCAAATCATGCAAAATTGTTGTCAAAAGTATGTTTTAGGTCAAACCAAAGATAGGGTTTTTGTGGGTTTATGTAAAGGATGCCTACATTCACTCCGAGAGAAGAACCACCACCAGAATTTGGGATACCTTTTGCTGATGATGCTAGGCAAGCATATATGGAGTATATCTCTTTACCACTTGATATGAGAGATGCATGGACCTTTGATCAATTCATGAATCAAAGGAGTAGAAGAAATGGTGGAAGGAATGAACATCTTCCTCCAATGAATCATAGAAATGATTTTCAAAAACTTTGGGAAAGATCACCTTGGACCACTTTGATGGGAGTAATAAGTGTGCAGCCAGGGCATGGGTGCAGAAATTGGATAACTATCTTTCACTTAGACCAATGTCGAAGGAAGATGCAATAAAGTTTGTCACATTACACTTGGACAGAGTGGCTCACGAATGGTGGATTCGCGGTCTGGTCACTCTTGGCCATAACCTTATCCATACCTATGAAGAGTTTACCAACAAACTAATTGAAAGATTTGATACCAAAGATCTTGAGCTCAGTTTCCAAGAATTGGCGCAGTTGAAACAACAAGGATCTTTAGAAAATTATGTAGCTGATTTTCAAAGATTGTCACTAATGATGCCCAACATTACTGAGAGAAGACTTGTGGTACTATTTGTTAAAGGATTAATGGAGCCTTTGAGGGGATGGGTCAAATCCTTTGATCCACCGACCTTGGATGAAGCAATTAAGAAGGCAAGGAGCATGGAGTTGGCTGCTCCAAGGCCAAAATTTCAGTCCAAACCTTTCAAAAAGGATAAGAAGTTCCTTCCAAGTCAGCCCAATAAGTATCCCCAAAAGATATCAGATGAACTCCGTGATCAGCTTAGAAAGGAAGGAGTTTGCTATACTTGTCGTGAACCTTGGTCAAAGGTCACCATTGTTATGGAAAAGGCAAAGCACATCAAATGGAGGGCTATTCTCAGAATCTGATCCATATGATCAACAATACGAAACAACAAGTAGTGATGGTGAAGAAGCTCTAGAAAAGGAGCCAGAGATTTGAAATGGTAGTGCCTTTGCACAACTATCTAGTTTCCAAAAGAATGAATCCTTTCAGGTTCGTGGAGTGGTTGGTTCTCAAAGGATTGTTGTTCTAATTGATACAGGAGCAACTCATAATTTCATTGATGAAGGATTAGTTACCAAAAGAGGATTGAAGACTGAAGAGTTCGAAGGATTCAAGGTAATGGTAGTAGATGGTTTTACCATATGTTGCACAAAGAAAATTCCCAATCTTTCCATGCAATTGGGAAATTATGAGGTAAAAGATGACTTTTATGTTGTTGGCATTGGTGATACTGATGCTGTTTTGGGAATACAATGGTTGCGATCTCTTGGAGAGATTACCTTGAATTTGCAAACTATGGAATTGAAATTCCAAGCTGATGGAAAGAAGGTTGTTTTGAGAGGGATGTCCAATGGAGGCCCTCGAATAGTGTCTTTGAAAAGAACGAAGAGGTTGATCCATCATGATCAAGTTGAATGGGTAGCAGAATGTATGATCTTACCAGCTAATCTAGTTGAAGAGAAAAGGCAGTATCCGCCTGATATTCAAGCTCACTTTCTAAGAAAAGCAAGGTTTTTGGTGATTTACCTCCAGGAAGACCACCTGAAAGGGGGTGTGAGCATGTGATTGAGCTAGAAGAGGGTGCAAATTCAGTCATCACTACTCCATACCGTTATCCAAAGAAGCAGAAAGATGAGATAGAAAAGACCATCAAAGAGCTCTTGGAGGTGGGATTCATTCGGCCAAGCAAAAGCCCTTTTGCTTCAGCAATAGTGTTGGTCAAAAAGAAAGATGGTACAATGCGTATGTGTGTTGACTATCGCGCATTGAATCAGAAGACCATTAAGAATAGATATCCTATTCCTAGGATAAATGAGCTTATTGATGAGCTCCATGGGGCTATGTACTTCTCGAAGATTGATCTTCGATCCGGTTACCACCAAATCAGGATGAGAGAAGCGGATATTGAAAAGACTGCTTTTAGATGCCACTATGGGCATTTTGAATTCCTTGTCATGCCATTCGGTTTGACAAATGCTCCAGCGACATTCCAATCTTGTATGAACAAGACTTTCAAGTAACAGTTGAGGAAGTTTGTGCTTATCTTCTTTGACGATATTCTCATTTTCAGCAAGTCTTGGAAGGAGCACCTTTAGCACTTGGAAGAAGTGCTTAGCATTTTGGAGGCAAAATTTTTGTTTGCTAAAGAATCAAAATGTGAGTTCGCGATGACAGAGCTTCTCTATCGTGGCCATATTATCAGTTCTAAGGGGGTCAAAGTTGATCCTGAGAAGATTAGGGTCATCATTGATTGACCACCTCCAAAGAATGTGACTCACTTGAAGGGATTTTTGGGCTTGTGTGGTTTTATAGAAAGTTTGTCAAGGGGTATTCTCACATGGCAACCCCCCTTACAGATCTCACGAAGAAAGGAGCTTTTTTATGGACAGATAAAGCACAAGGAGTGTTTGATAAGTTCAAGCAGATCATGAGCTCATGTCCAGTATTGGCCTTGCCTGACTTCAAGAAGCCCTTTGAATTGCAATGTGACACTTCAGGTGAAGGAGTGGGAGTTGTTCTCATGCAAGACAAACACCCTATTGTCTTTGAGAGTAGAAAATTGAGAGGAACATAAAAATTATACTCAATTTATGACAAAGAGATGCTTGCCATTATGCATGCTTTGTCCAAATTTTGTCAATACTTGGTGGGAAGTTAATTTGTAGTTAAGATTGATCATAATAGTCTTAAACATTTCATGCGCCAAAAAAATTTGAATGAAAGGCAACAAAAATGGGTAAGCAAACTTCAAGCCTATGAATTTGATATTGAGTATGTCAAAGGAAAGAACAATATAGTTGCAGATGCCTTATCCAAAAGACCTCATTTACAGTCACTTTGTGAGCTTTCAGCTGATTGGAAGGAGTTAATTATTGCTTATTATGCAAAAAATCAGATTGCAACTAGCATTGTAGAAGGTCGTTTGGATGATGAAAGGTATAAATTGGTTGATGGGTTGATCTTCTATAAGGGTAGAATCTTTCTAATACCTGGATCTAAGTTAAAAAAGATCTTACAATCCTTTCATGATGTTCCTCTTGTTGGTCATCAAGGCATGTTCAAAACTTATAAGCAGATTAGAGAAAGGTTTTCTTCGAAAGGGATGAAGGAAGAGGTCATGAATTGCATAAGAAAATGTTCTACTTGTCAAAAGAATAAAAATGAACATTCTTTTTCAGTTGGTTTGTTGCAGCCCTTGCAAATCACAAATCAGAAATGGGAAAGTATTGCTATGGATTTCATCACTGGTTTTCCCAAGGTGCAAGGTCGTGATTGTATTTATGTTGTGGTGGATAGATTAACTAAATTTGCTCATTTCTATGCTATCACTACTTCATTTACAGCAGCTCAAGTGGCTGAGTTGTTTTTTAGAGAAGTTTTTCATTTGCATGGTTTGCCTAAAACCATTGTCAGTGATAGGGGCAGCAAGTTCCTAAGTGGTTTTTGGCAAGAGATATTCAGGTTGAGTGGTAGAGTGCTCACTCCAAGCACTAGTTATCACCCACAAATGGATGGGCAATCTGAGATTGTCAACAAATGGTTAGAAGGCCACCTCAGAAATTATATTTCGGGGCAGGAAACAACTTGGATTAAGTGGCTTCATTTGGGGGAATTTTGTTATAATTCTTCTTATCACATGTCAATTAAGATGTCTCATTTTATGGCTCTCTATGGATATGATGCTCCTAACTTTGTAGACTTGATGTTTGGTGATAGTAAAGCTCCCCAAGCGAAGGATATGCTTCAACAAAATCAAGACATCTTGAAGTCACTAAAGAAAATCTGCAGCAAGCTCAAAATCAACAGAAGTTATGCGCTGATCAGCAGCATGTTGAACGTTCTTTTGAAGTGAAAGACATGGTCTATTTGAGACTCTAACCCTGTAGGCAGTCTTCCCTCAAAAAGAATGGTGCGGAAAATTTAAAGCCACGCTTCTATGGTTCGTTTAAAGTCACCAAACGGATTGGTGAAGTGGCGTATGAGTTAGAGCTTCCAGCTGATAGCAAAGTTTACAATGTTTTTCATGTGTCTCATCTCAAGAAGGCACTTGGGCACAATGTGGTGGCTACTTCAGAGTTACCTCCATTAGATGAAGAAGGGCAGTTGGTGTTGCTTCTAGAAGAGATTCTTGACAATAGGGAGCGATCCTTGAGGAGGTGAACAATCAAGGAGTATTTGGTGAGATGGAGAAACTTGCCTATTGAAGATGCTACATGGGAAGGTGAACATATTTTGCAGCATCTAGCTTTGCAGTTGCTTGAGGACAAGCAATCTCGAGGAGGGCAAACTATAATGTCCCATTTTCATCACTAATCCTATCCATAGCAACAGAAATCATTTGGGGAAAAAATCGGGAAACCGAAAGTGAAAAAGTCGGGAAAAGATCAGATTTGAAAAAAAAAGGTAAAAAATAGTAGAAAAAGAGACAAATGCTACTCTTTTTTGAAATTTAAGGTCATTTCCATAGCATAGAGATATAGAGAGAAAATCAAATAGAGATTTTAACCCATGAATTGTAGAAAGCTTGCATGTTGTTTATCAAGGTTATGTATGTTGAGCTTAAAGGCATCTATTTCTTGCTTAGGTTGTGAACTAAAGATCGTTTGGAGCACCTCATACAATAGAGTAGTGTATATGTGAGATATGGAATCAATTGTAATGTAAAATCTTTGTAGAAATGACAATTGAAAAAAGTGGAAAAGGCTAGTGTATGAAGGAGTCATAAATGATACAAGTGACCAAAAGCTTTGAGAAGGCAATGACATGAATGAAATAAAGTGGATGATGAAAAAGTGTGATAAAGTAAAGGATTGGCTAAGGGTTAAAATCTTAGGCAGATACTCTTTAAAGTTGTGCAAGCTTGAAATCAGAAACAATGCATTACCAACCCAAGAGAATGGTTAAAATCTTAGGCAAATACTCTTTAAAGTTGTGCAAGCTTGAAATTAGAGACAGTGCATTACCAATCCAAGAGAATGGTTAAAATCTTAGGTAGATACTTTTTAAAGTTGTGCAAGCTTGCAATCAGAGAATGGAGTTTGAATTCAGGATAATGCACTGTCTCTGATTTCAAGTTTGCAAAATGATGTCTTTGAATTACAAACATAATCTGCATGCTTGGCATAAAAATGGGTGCGGGATTGAAATCTTTGAAGAGCTATTTTTTAAGTTTTGAACATGAAGTAAAATTATTTTTAATATTCTCTATGTAAAGTAAAGTGCCTATAGGCTATGCAGGTTATAGATTTAGTATTAGACATTTACATGCTTCATTTCATTGTGTTGTTGTCTTCATCAATGAGGAGCCTTATCATTTTTCATTCTGGAATAGTACAACCTTGGACATTTTGCAAGAGTTAGCTAAATAACTAGACCAAAACATGTCAACCTTGCAACCTGATAGGGGGAAGACTATAACTGATTTGACTTGACATTTAAATGATGATTAATCTATGACAAAAAGAGAGACAAAGTAGTATAGTCATTGAATTTTGTATAGGTACCACAAATGTGTTTTTTTGGGGACCTTGGGACAAACTTGGGCCATATGAGAACTTCAAAATCTCTGGGAAAAATTCAATCAATGTTTCATCTCAGGGCAATAGAGTCAAACCTATCACCTAACATCTAAACATGCAATGAACTTAAAATGATACAATAAAGTTATTTTACAATTTGGATTGATTTGGTGTAGATTGCTTATTCTTTTTGCAAGTTTCATATCTAAAATTTTGACTAACTTGGTCATCAAAGTTAGCTTCTGAAGTTTTCTTGGCATGGAGGTGGTAAATGCTATAACCATTTATAAGGTCACCTTACATAGGCACGACTAGTGAAAATGGTTGGAATTGCTTATTTTGATTAATGAAGAATCCCTTGCTTTATTTTATTGTGGTTCACTTTATTTTAGGGCGTATTGACAAGACTGCAAACTTAAAGTTCAAAGTAGAAAGGAACCTATTCACACGTGTATGTAGGGTTAGACTGTAGAGTCGACGACGACCACCCTTAACTTATCGCGACCTTGATTTATAGCAGAAAACACATCAAATTTAGAGTTTTTAATGTGGGAGTTGTTAGCGCAATTTATGGTGATTTTTTCACGATTCTAACGCGAAAATAATCATGATTTTCAACGATTTTTTGCTAGTCAACGGTCTGCAAAAATCCTGAAAAAATCGGCAAGCCTAAGGATTTTTTAAAAATTGCAAAAATCGCAATTTTTTCAAGATTTTTGCTTCTATGATCCTATCAGTTGCTCATCAACCTATTCCGGGGTCCCGTAGGCTCATTGAGGTGAATCAAGGGGTTCCTTGCTTGGAGGTTTTGCGGTCTTTCCTTGGTGTTTACTATTTATAGTAAATACTATTTTTGGCAATTGGCAGTTGTCAATCTTCAGTTCATCATGTTTTGTTGGAGTAGTTGTTCTGAGTTGAGCTTTGGCCTTTTAAAAGCATTATTTTGATGAAATTCTTATTTTCAAGGCAAAATGTTCTAATCTTAAGTTGACCCCCTTGGCCTAAGGTGTTAACTTAAGTTGTGTTTAAAAGAGGGACTTGAAGGGGAACGCTTTCATGAAGAAATTTAAATAACTTTTTATTAAAGTTTTATTTGCCATAAAGTGGACGCCTTTTGGAGAAGATTAATTCTTTTTTGAATTTAAAATATGTCAAGGCTTTTGGCATCCCATCTGAGGAATTTGAAGAGTCATCCCATCTTCTTTAAAAATGAGGCTTTGCTCCAGCATTGGTTATCTGATGTTTATGCTAAAATTATGCTATCAAAATGACTACTCATTTTGCACTTCGAGGAATGTTGACCTCCTAGTATCAATTCAATTTCATGTTTGCAAGATAACACCTAACAGATTAAAAGCTGTTTCTCAAATCAGACTAGCAAATAGAGCTTCAAAGTGGTGAATTTTGGTGTGTTTTCCAGATTTCAAGTTGCTGATATTTACATAGCTGAAAGTAGATTTTACTCACAGCTTCTTGTTTGATTTTATTTTCGTTATGGGCATTTAATAATATCATTGCTAAGGTCATTGCGACCCTCCTCAACAAGTTTCAAATTTTTATTTGAAGTGTGGATTTTTATCTTGCAAAATCGCCCTTGCTAGGGCCATACCTTCCTATCTGCATTGGGAATTGTGCAAGTAATTTAATGGCTGCCTTTTGATGTTGTTTCTTCACCATGACATGGGCGTCTATCCTCTAAAGGTTCATTGCATTCAATTTCACTTGATTCGGAGGTAAATTACTAAAGATACAAGTATTTCATTAATTCACAGGTTGCTGATTTACAGTTTCAGTTTGTTGTATTTAATTATCAGACTTCACAAATATCAGTTTTGAGCTTCTTTTGCAATATTTAAGAGCTTTCTAGATTGAGATAATCATTCTTCACATTGTGGCTTTGTTCTATCATTGTAATACTCGTAAACTGCAGATTGTTTGATTGTAAGGTTGTGTATTAATAGTACTAATCCAACCGTATATTATTGTTGCATTTACTTGTAATTCCTAATCAAACATTAAGCACCCCTGGATGGTTTGCCGTCAGTGTGGAGAATAAATCTTGTATCTCTCATCTTACCCACTGAAAAGTGGAGAATTCCCACTCTTAAGTGGATGCCTACCGTAGTGGATGAATTGTTATTTGTAATTTCTCTCATGGCTGGTTATCCACCTATTTTCTTTCAATTCAGCAATTAGCACTCCACCATATGTTAGCACCTCGCCTATTAAAGGATCTTGAGTGCACATTCTTGGTGTTAAGTTTAGACTCTCTCTTTTAGTTGTAATCTTTGTAACTATTGATTCAATAGATCCTAGGGATCCTCTGACCATATGCCCGCCCCTCCTCCTTAAGTGGTTTTAAGGCGCATTCTTGGTTAGAATTATTTTATGCAACGTTTTGGTTTAACCTAACCTTAACGGGTGCTTGGTTACATTGTAATTGTTATTAAAAATTAAAAAAAATTGAGAGAGTATATTTCAACAAATGCAAGGAAATATCACTCTCTTAGAGGAAATCAAACCCAATGGCACCACCGAGAAAAGAACACATCACAAGAAGGAAGAAAATTGCACAATGAAACATGAGTGTCGATGTATGCCCCCACTTTAAAGTGGTTGCTAACACCATTGTTGTGAGCAATTGCTTTAAAGTAGAAGAAGACATGAGAGCTTGCTTGGAAAGCCCTATGCCAAGTCATATGTTTCCAATAAGCTATGTAATGAAAAGGAAAGGGGTTGCCCCCAAAATGCATAACTCAGTATGTCACATGCGAGCCAACTTAAGGCATGTCGTCCACATCCCAAGCTTGCTGTTATATGTACATGAAAGGTGGTCAACTAGCCAACCCCACATAAGGAAGAGCACCAAACTCCTTAAGATGTTGGATTTTACTACTCAAAGCCTTGCAATTGTTAGTAGAATGACCATGAACTCTATGATATGCACAAAATGAATGTTTGTAGTAAAATTTCTTTCGTGTTCTTGGAGGGAGAGATATCAAGCGATCCTGGAGGAGTCTCGATAAGATATTTTCTTGATCAAAAGTAGAGGATGTTTCATTATTTTGCGGCAAAGATATATCTTGCTTAGTATTAGTTGTCATACCTACACAAGACTCTTTAGATTGCGATATTTTGTACTCTTCTTTAAAGGAGGGTGTAAAATCTAACGAACTCAAATCATTAGTGTTTTGCGTGATGACATTGACATTAAGCAAAGATTTCTTTGTTTGTTTCATTTCTTGCAAAGAATAACAATCAAGACCACTAGTGTCTATCAATACAGGATGCACTAGTGTTAAAGTCGGCTTAGAAGGATGTTTTGTAATAGTGTTGGTATCAAGTGAAGGTTTGTTTATTTCTATCAAAGGACAATAACCAAGACCATGAGTCGTTTCTTGCGTGTTAGGCTCTATAGGGACACAAATACCTTGTTCTCTAGCACCACATCCTCTTCCACTATAACCAAGTTGTTTCATCATTTCATAACCTTTTCAATAAAGTTTCTTCATCTCTTTTGGATTTGGTGGTTGTTCATGATTAAGTTCATCAAAGTTTGTTGTGGAATTTGATTTTTCTTCTAAAGTGGTTGAGGTGGATGTTTTCGAAGGGTCTTCCGAATTTTGTGTTAACATTACCACTTTTTCTTTTTTATGCTTCTTTATTATGATCTTTGGTTGCCCATCAAAGCTAGGTGTGAAATCCAAGGAACCCCAATCATCATCTAATAGCTTCGTGACCTCCTCAATGTGTTTTTCTTTGTCTTTATGTTCCACAGGTTTCACTTGTGTAGTTGGTGTTAATGTTTTCAAAGGATTCTCTTTACCTTTCTCAATGTTCAAACAATTGTATGGTTCAAGATCGGCTTCGATTGTATAAGCTTTGTTGTTGTAGGCATATTTCATGATACGATGAAGGGTAGAGGGCACAACATGCATCTCATGAATCCATGGTCTGCCTAAAAGAAGATTGTATGAAAGATCATCAGGCATGACATGGATCAGGATTTGTAATGTAACTTTGTCAACTTTAACAGGCAATGTGATCACTCCAAGCGGTTTCTTTCCCACATTATCAAATCCCTTAATAGATAAAAAGTTTGGTTGAATTTTTTATTTATCAACACCAAGTTTATCCAAAAGGCTTGCACTACACACATTTAAGGCTGAGCCATTGTCAACAAGGGTTTTCTTTATCCCTGTGGCATTGTATTGAGCTATGATCATGAAAGCATCATATTGTTTTTGCACTTCCAAAGTAGGGAGCTCACTTTGGTGGAAAGCAATGTCAACATTTATTCCTTGAATTATGGCTTCTATGTCATTCAAGTTTGCACTAGAGGGAACCACAACTTGTTGCAAGGTTGTTTGAAGCATAGTGTGATAATTAGGTGAATTTTGAATCAGGTCCCAGAGGGATATCTTTGCAGGAGTATTCTTAAGTTGTTCAACAAGATCATACTCCTTTCCACTTTGTGAAGGAAAACGAGGGGCACTAGGCAAGATAGGATTAAGTAATGGGAGGGATGTTGAAGGTGTTTGTCTTGGTTGTGGATTGTTCCTAGTGTTGTATGTATGAGCAACGGTATTGTAACTCGGTTGCTGCGAAACATTGTTCTTAGGTGGTTCGAGGATAAGGATAGTTTTTTTTTGAACTTGTGGTTTGTGAGAGGGTGGATAAATGATTAGTTTAGGCTCGGGAGAGTATTCCAAGGGATATCTAATGTGCATAACCTCAGAAGACTTATTGTTATTTTCATGATCTCTTAGTGAAGAGGAGTTTAATGTTACTTCATCATCTTCATCTAAGGAATTACTATTGTCAATGTTCTCATTTTCTTCCACTACTATGTCTTCCCTAGTAGTAAAGTTTCTAGAAGAACTACAAACCAAATGTTCTTGACATTCAAGGATTGGTTCTTCTAAAATGACTTCATCACAAGTAGGGGAATGAGCAATGGTTGGATTTTCTTGTTCATAAATAGTGGGGATATTAGGAGAAGGCTCTATTTGGTTGTTATAATTGTTCATGACTTTATCCTTTTTCTGTAAGGTCTCGTTCTCTTGTGCTATACCATCTACCCTAGTAGGAGATCTTTTAGGAGAGAGGCCAACAAAAGGGTCATCACTCTCCATTGTTATGTTGTGTAAATTAACTTCATTACTAATAGGGGAAGCATCAAGAGGACTACTATGGTTTTCATGATTACGAATAGTTAAATGGTTTTGTTCAAATAGGTCTTTTTAAATGTTAGGGACATTAGGAAGGAGAGAGATAATGTTATCACTTTCAATCCACATGTCCTCCTGACAAATGTGATTTTCATGATCGTTCACGATTGTATCCTCTTTTACTAAAGCCTTCTTGCAATTAGGGGAGGTGTTGAGAGATGGACTTGGGGTAAGCAAAGTGGTGGCAATGATCTCATCTTCTTGTTTTCTAATGTCTTCCAAAGGGGGAGGAGGATAGGGACAATCATGAATCTCAATGCTTGTACCTTCTCTCACCAAGATACCTTCGTCACTAATAGGAGAGGTATTGGGAGAAGAACAAGTATGATTGTTATGATTGTCTACACTACCTTCCTCACCAATGGGCAATGTAATATTAAGGATTGTGTCAATGGTTTGATCTGCTTTCTCTAACATGTTCTCATAACTATGAAAGATAGTAGAACGATGACTAACATGTTTCTTAATGACCTCATTGTTATATTCTAAATTGAAATCATCAGAGGGGATGTTGTACTTATATAATCCATTTTTAACCATATCAAAGCCACATCTCTTGAAAGAAAACATGCTATCATGGAAAAGTAAAGAAAGTGCAATGCAATGACCTAAAGTGAAATGTTAAAATGCAATTTTCAGATTGGAAACAAGGTAATTTGTTGATTATAATATGCAATGATCTGAAAGATGAAATGTTGTAAATGCAAATTTGGAATTGAGCAATGCATGAAATGAAGTACTTTAAACTAGATTTAGTGAAATGCATGTAACAGAAAGTCAACCCACTGAAACAGATAACCAATGACAACAAACGAAAAAATGCAAAAAAAGAAAATTTCAACCCTTGAAACTACAAATTCAGACTCAACAAGGACTAAATGCCAACAAGGGCGTCTTGGTCCTAATGAAAGAATTTGGAGGGTCCAGAAAGTGGATCAAAAACACACAATTCAAACAAGGTTCTAAGGCAGAAACACTGAGAGGGACTAAGACGCCAGGAAGGGCGTTTTTGTCCCAGTAGAGGTATTTTTCAAAAAACCAACAAATTCTGAATTGTTAACAGTGTTCCTAGGTTGCCTACCTAGGGACTTGATGTTTGGAAATAGAAAATTGTGCAAATAAATGCAAAAAAAAGTGACTATTGACAAGCAATTGAATGCAAATTTGAATGCAATTTTTTCAATTTTGAATATAATAATAATGTTCCTAAATGCAATTAGGATGATGAACAATGCGCTTTTCAGTTTTTCAATGAGATAAGATGATGCAAGAATGAAAAAATGCAACCTATATGCACTTTCACTAAGGCAAATATGAGAAACCCTAGATGCAAATTTCACTAAGTATCAGAAACCCTAGATGCAGCTTCACTAAGTATCAGAAACCTAGATGCAATTTCACTAATGCAAGATGCAATGTAACCTAGATCTAGGACTTTAATGAACTCCAGATCAAAAAATGAATGCTCAAAGAAGGTCGGGTTCACCAAAATGAACCGTAAAAAAAATGATGTGAGGGTGAATTCACCTATTTTCCTTAGTTCATTCGATATTGTCCTAAGAACCCCAATTGGATTGTCCATCAACCTCACAAGATGAGTCAATTCTCAATTAGAAGGACCTAGGAAGGGGGTTCTTTCAGCTTTTAGGGGTTCACCACCAAACCAATGCTTGGAAAAGACAAATAAACATTCAACCTACAAAACCTAGTTATGTAAGCTAAATGAGGGATGCAAATGATGAAATTATGCAACAGAAAGATAGGATGTGTGTACCTGGGAAGTCTGGAGATGTAACAAGGATTCTGGAAATGCAAAGAAGCTGTCAAAATATGCCAGGGAGGACAAAGACACCCTTACTATTGTCTTAGTCCCGCTGCTATTTTTCAGGGTAGATGCAGAATCTTCGGATCTCGAAACAAAATTTCAAAGAATCTCTGGAAAATACCCCTGGGAGGACTAAGATGCCCTAGGTGGCATATTAGTCATGTTCTAGATTTTTGAAAACTTTGAAAGTGATCTTGAGCTCCAAGGTCTACACTTGCTTCCTCCCAGATCTCAGGTTCCGAGACTTCCGGATTTGACTTGTAGGCGAGTTTCCATGAAGATGGCAACTTTGTCATGCAACTTTGCAATCTTGCACTCCAAATGATCTTCAAGTCTTCAACCTAAATCTACAATCACAAGCATACAAGAGAGGAAAAACTTGTTGATTGTTAGTAAATGGGGGTTTGCCTTGGTCAAACCCCTTGTTGGAAATTAAACCTTGAAATGAAATAGAATAAAGGAGGGAAATGATGAATGAACAGCATGCAATGTTACAACTCACCAAACCCTTGTTGTAAAGTCTGCAAACTTGTGTGTAATGGCTGCAATGGATGTAGATCTTGAACCAATGGAATGCTTTGATAGATCTTGTTTGAATTGCTTGCTTGAATCAAAACCCTACATCACAAATGTTAGCTCAAAAACACACATGATGCAAGAATCTCCTTTGATATGATGCTTGAATCTTGATGATGGCTCCAAAATGCTTGATGAATTGCTCTTGAATGCTCTTGGATGAATACTTGAATGCTTAGATTGCTTGGATATCTTGTTCCTTATGAAAATGAGTGAATGAACCTTGTATTTATACTTATCTATTCTTAATATCCCGAAATTACATCACACCGAGCCGACATAGAAAAATATTAATTAAAGGAGGCTAAATCCCACCAGAATTTGAAATTAAATCCCGAAAAGTAAACCAAGGAGGACTAAGATGCCCTAGGTGGCGTCTTAGTCCTAAGGTTCAAATCTCGAGGCACAAAATCCAAAAAGGGACCTTTTCAAGTATAATCAAAATCAGCATCCCAAGACCCATGGAGGACAAAGGTGCCCAAGGTGGCATTTTAGTTCTAGTCCACAAATCAGGGACACATAGACAGAAACATTAAATTATCATTTATCCATTGGAGAATTTCGGGATTAGCCTAAAAAAGACATAGTTCATAGGGCTTGTGAATGCAAAATAGGTCTAATTAAGCCATAAAGAAGCATAAATAAAGCAAGGCGGGCCCAAACAAGTGTGAAAATGCAAGGGTATGCATTTTTCTACACTACAGGACCCTTAGATATCGAAGCAGAAGAGATCCTCTTCTAAAATGAAAGATGTTGAGAATTTGATCCTCTTGTCTACTAGAGCGATGAAATAAAATGATGTTAGATTTGGCATGATTAACCAATTGACTGATAGCTCTAGAAAAAATCTGAATAAGCTTCTACAATTGTTGAGCAATAGGTAGCTTTACCTAGAAGTATAGAATCATCCACAAATTGAAGATGTGTGAGAAGATGAGCTCCTTTGGCCAATCTAAAACTACTTATCTTTTTTTCTTGGCAAGCTTTAGTTACCAATCTACCAAGGGACTCTGCCACAATGATGAAAAGGAAGGGAGATAAAGGATCACCTTGATGGATCCCCCCTAGAAGTAGAGAAACTTTGTGGGGGAGTACCATTAACCAAGACAAAAAAGGAAACTGAAGATAAACAAGCTCTAACCTAATCAATCCAATCTTGTGAAAAACCAAATCGAGCCAAAACTTTACATAGAAAAAGCCAATCCACTCCATCATAAGCTTTGGACAAATCAAGCCTAATAAATATAGAGGAAGATTTTTGGGTATCATTTGAGTGTAATGCCTCCCAAGCTAACACAATCTCATCATGAATTTGACAACTTGAGACGAATCCCCCTTGTTCTGGAGACGTGATCTTGTGAAGAAGAAATTTCAGCCTTTCTAGCCATAACTTTGGTGACTATTTTGTACAAAACATTACATAAAGCTATAGGTCTAAAGCCTAAAATGTCTCACATGAATTACTTTAAATTGTGTAAAAATTAAAATCCTATTGTTTTGCTTTCTTGGAAATAGGAATCATATTGAAATCACTTCACTTCAAATACTTTTATTAAAATCATTTTTGACACATAACACAAAACCTATGCACAAGACATATAAACACTAATTTTCCACAATATACATAGACACAAAGTTCAAACATATGTGTGCATATATGACCATGTGTAAATAACCTTGTGTGCACATATATTACATAGAAGTTGGATGTCATCAAATAGGTGCTTTGTGGTTTCAAAGATAGTATTCTAGCTTTTTATTTGCAATCTTATGATTCCTCTAACTTTTATTACACACATAAAATAATGTAATAGCCAAACACTATGGTTATTAACTTATTTCTAGGGTTGCAAGGAGATGCATCTCTGACCCCTTGGGATGCATCTTGGGGACTAGCACACGTTTCCCATACCAAAAATGGGGCAGAGACGTCCCTGATTGTAGGAAATGTCTAGCCCATGTTTCCTTGCACCTCTATTTAAAATAAAAAATAAAAAATGAAAATACAACCTAGAAAGCATAGCGCAAGAGTTTTTAACACTTTTCCACAACTCAAAACAAACACGAAATATATTCTGCAGTTGTGTAATTTATATTTTATTGTCACACAAGAGTTTATTTTACACTCATGACTTAGGAGCAAATGTCAGTTTGGTTGCACAAGGTTTAAAGACATTATATACTTTATATCAGAAATATAAAATACTCTATTATATATATTATATATATCAAAAATATTAAAGGATATAGAGAAAGATATTCAAACAAGTCATGTTTGCATAAGATACTATATATATATATATATATTAAAAATATTGGTGTCTCCAAGTACCCATCTACTTTTTTCAAAAAATATCATACCAGTACTAGTACTGGTCTCCCGTGCTAGTACCAGTCCCTTGCCAACTATACTTATTGCCAAAAGAACAGGAAACATAGAAGAAGTTCTCATCATAAAGCAAGCATAAATTGATTGTTGGTCCTCTCAACAACATTCATAAATAGAGAAGGAAGTTATTTATATTTGAATCTCAACTAAGACCACCCAATTTTAGGACTCTCTTTTAAAGTACCTACCTGAGGAAAATTCGCTGAGCAAACAACATAGGCTGCCACATTCAGCAACTCATCCAAACCTTCACTCTTTCTTTCAGCATCCACTAAAATTGGCAACTGCCTTTCTGAAGCCTGAAACAAAAATATGTATTATAGAAATATTAATCTTTGCAATGGTTGATGATTCATTGGCAACTAAGAACTGTTAAGTATGTAGAAAAACGAATGCATCAACTATTGCAATTTTGAGAGGAACATTTTTACTATTTACAGAAAAGCATGCAGTTAAAGAAGAAAGAAGAAAGACCTTAATTGAAAGTAACCACACTAAAGTTCCCTAAAACCAAATTACTTAGGAAAGCCAAATGTATCGGCTCTTGTAGTGGTAAGGATTTGAAGCTCATATACAATGATATAGAAACCCAGCCATTTGGAACAAAACTATAATTAAGAACTCAGAAAAGAAGATAATATAAAAAATATGAAAATAATGAAGGTATTCACTTCTTTTCTAAAATTTGTAATGGATTGTATTAGAAATTTTACAGATGCACTTGCAAAGCATTAGAAATGGATCAAAATGTTAAGTGACTTGGTTAGAATAAAACACCATTGTGTCGAGAATCACAACACAAATGAACAAATGGAATTTACAACTATAATTGTGAATATGAAAAAACATACTGGTAACAGCTAATTGACTTCCATGTCTACACAACTACCTAAAGAATGCCTAATTTAAACAAGTAGGTATCTAGAGAATGAGATTTTGAAGGGGGCAAGGTTTTATCCCAATGCAAAATGGCATAGATGAGTGCTTTGAAAACAAAAAAAATCACTTTTGAGAATGAGAGAGTCATGGATTCATCATCCAAAAAAAGCAAGTAAAAAAAACTGGTTGAATAGCTAAAAGAGGTTCACTTTGTCTCTTATCTAACACAGATTTTGCATTAAAACTAATTTCAAGACAATGATGTAATTCTTGAAAATGAGGGATTTAAAGTATGCAAAAAAATAGGCAGAGAACCAGTTAAGTCTTGGACAGCTGTTGTGAGGAAAAGGTGCAATTTTGCTTTTAAATTCTGAGTTCAAGCACTTGTGGCTAGAGAGTAAGAAAGCAAACAAAAATTCCTATGGAAATCAAGAAAAACCATAAAACAGTCAACTAGGTTTATACCATTTTAGCATCAGTTTATCTAGCTGGGACAACTATAACTAGCACTGTCTGCGGTAAATTTTATCTATGATATGACTGTGATTTCAGGAAGAATTCAATACAAAAATGACTGCAATGTGAGATCAAAAATTGAAAGTGGAATGCTATCAAATTCAGTTCTTAGAAAACATTAAGATGAGGCATTGTTGATAGGAATGAAGATTGAAATGCGTAAGCATGCTATATAAATAGTTGGGAGCTACATGTATTATAGATTGAAAATAGCCATAACAAACTAGCAAGACATACACAAAATAGTGATTCCTAACATCCTCCTTTAATGTTTATTTGAGCTTCTGTCAAATTTCTCTTTACTGAGTCTTTGTACCAAATGTTTGGACTGGTCTTTTGTGAGGAAATTTGATAGCACTCCATGAAGATGCATCCCCAATGTTACTTCAAATGAAACTGGATCAAGGACATCATTGGAATGGTGGGATAGGGATGAAATGACTCCCCATCATCATTTTGGATGCCACCTTTAAAGGGGCCATCCTCGAGACAATCCTGCAGTGCAAGGAACATTCTTGGGGATGTTCCTCTCTACAAGAGGCATCCAAGGATAGTTAGGAGACATGGAGACATCATTCAATGGTCTCAGTGATGCTCAGGAATGGTAGGGTATCCTTATGCCATTTACGAAAATACCCAGTTTTTCAAATCATAGTTAAGCTCTGTAAATTTTCTTATTGTAGATGTTTGCAAGTTTTTGAATCCTTATTGCTGTTTCTTGGGAAGTAGGAAAAACAAAAAATGAAGAAGAAAATAAATAAAAAGAATAACAATATTCCACTTCTTCAACTGTTCAACCCTCGCCTTTGGTCCTATGCCCCCCATTACACAGCCGCACCTTTGTAACCTTTACATTATCCTCTTCATTTACTCTTTGTTTCAAAAAAACTTCATATCACTTTAATTTTACTTTTTAGCCTTTCTTAATTTCCTTTTAGCTAAGAGATAAAGTTAGGGAGATAATTTGATAATAATTTTTAAGTTAGTCCTAGTAATATTATTTGGAAACATTATATAATGGCAACTTAAGTATTATTATTAGTTAGATAAAATGGGCCATCTAAATGGGGGCATAATAAGGGATTTTGTAATGTTTTATTAAAAAATTTGTAAGTGCATACTTTTGGAGGGAAAAGGGGTGAGCAATTTTGCAGGGAAAAGGGAATTCAAAAATTGGACACTAGAAAGGAGTCTATAAACGAGAGGCAGTGACCCAAAAGGAATTCATCCATTTTTAATGAAATCAAACTCTTTCTTTCACAGTTTGAATACCTATGTTTACCTATTGCAGCTTGTTTCCAATTTCTATTTTGCTACAATGCCACTACAATACTATTCAATACCAACAACTATTGTGCCACTACAATACTGCTACAGTGCCCTGCCATTTTGATAAGTATTTATACAACAAATAATATCAACATATTAACTTTTGCATTTTTATCAAATATAGTGTTGTTGTTTGATTCTAGATGTTGTCTCTAATAATATTCTCAATATTTAATGGTAATTTGTTAGTAACAAATTTGATACATTACTGTTTACATCAGTTAAATTCAAGCATTTCACAATGAGCAGATTTCTATGTGAAATGATAAATTAAAATAACCAGCTTGCTATTGTGATTATGTAGGGTAAATGTTCCACTAACTGTCATATTCCAGAATCTTTTGACCGTTGCATTGATTGGAACCTCAAAAAATTGCAAGGTTTTCAAAATAATTAAAAAAAAAGGACACTACATGGTATCAGAGCATTAATCTTGCCAGCATGCAGGGTTAAAAGCTAATATTTTTAATGCAGCCTAAAAAAGGAGACATTAGAGTCTATAAAAGAGAAAGAAGGAAGCTAAAAATCAAGGTACAAAAATACAAATAGAAAGTCAAAATGGAGGGATGAGGTAAGAGGGTTCAAATAAATGAAAAAAAAAGTCAAAAATTCAATATAATACTATTGCCAATATGAGCTAGGGCCAGCAATAAATAAGGAACCTTATGGCACAACTCGTGTAGACAATGCAAAACTTGAGTGTCCCAACACCAATTCAAATGCCTCCAAGTGAAGGGAGTGCCTCTACAAACAAAAAAACCATGATTGGTTCAACTTCCAGATCTTTCTAGCCTAAGTTCTGAAAAATAGAAGAAGAGGAACCGAAGGTAGAAGAGAAAAGTCAAACCATAGATAAATTTTCAGCTTATTTTGATGAGCACAAATCTCTTAGACCTGAATTTCATTAAATAATGTCTCTCACCAACTTTTGCAGCCTAAAATGAGAAGTGGACCAAAGAATGAGAGAAGGCTAAATGTAAATCAGCCTCATTGAGATTTGTGGCACATATTGAGTAAGCTAACCATTCCTATTTTTTATGATCCAAATAAATATACCACTTGTTCTCGGGTTCATAAACTAGACATATTTTTCATTAAACCCTATGTATGAAGAAGAGACCATAAAAATTACTACCCTTCATTTAGAATATATGGCACATGAGTGGCGACACCATTGACTGGTTACCCAAGGGTACAATCTCATTGGTATGTATGATGAATTCAGCCAAAGATTAATAGAAAATTTTCTCATAAAAGACTCTAAGATCCATTTCAAGGAGTTGGCTCAATTGAGGCAATATAGCATTGTAGATAGTTATGTGGCAAAGTACTAGAGATTATTAGCAATGGTCCCTAGCATCTCGAAAAGGAAGCTTATTGTTCTTTTCATAGAAGGATTATTTGAGCCTCTCAAAAGTTTGGTGAAATCTTTCAATCCACCATCTTGGCAAGAATCCATTTAGAGATCCCTAACACTGGAGACTTCAATACCAAAAACAAATTCTACTCAAAGGCACCCACTTTGAGTTGACAAAAGAAAACATTCCAGAAGGGAGAATCTCATATACCTCATCCATAGAATATGCAACCAAGAAAAAGGAAAGAAGAAGCCAAAAATGAGCTCTAAAGGAAGAAATTGTGTTTCTCTTGCAAGGAGCCATAGGAACCTACTCACATATATCATGGCCGAGGCCAAGTGCACTACATAAAGGTGGTTTCTTATGAAGAATCACAATTGGAGGAACTTGAAGTAGATTTGATAGAGGAAGAAAAATCAAAATGTAAAAGAGAGAAGATGAGTACCTCTGGAAGAACCCTTGCAACATTTTATAGTGCTCCCAAATATCACCCTTCTAGAGTTCATGGAGTTTTGCATTAGCAGAATATCACAGTGTTGATTGATAGTGGGGCAACCCACAATTTTATAGACAAAGGTTGGATAGGCAGAAGAGGCTTAGAAACAAATGAATGTGAAGGCTTTCAGGTCATAATGGCTGATTGCTTCACCATTCCTTCACAAAGAAGATCCAGCAACTCAACATTGCCATGGGAAGCCACAAGAACTGTGAGGACTTTTATGTTGTGGGTCTAGGAGAGATAAACACGGTTCTAGGAGTGCAATGGTTGCATTCCTTAGGAGTTCTCACAAAACTTTTAAACCATGGAATTAACATTCAAATTAGAAGGGAAAGTAGTACTCCAAAAAGGGTGAGAAAATCTTTTCATAGAGGACAAGCACCATCGGCAACACAATACTTAGTGATAACAACAACTTCACCTATGGGTAAGACAACATATCATGTAGATAATATATTTTTGATAAACATAGCATGGTGTTTAATGACATACCTCCAAGATTGCCACCTGATAGAGGGTTTCAACACATAGTGGAACTCAAGACAAATTCCAATTCTCTCATCATTAATCCTTATTTCCATCCCAAGTGGCACAAAGAGGAGATAGAGAAAGCCATCAAAGAGCTCTTGGATATGGGTCACATCAAATCAAGATCTAGTCCTTTTTCTTCTTTTGTAGTCTTGGTATAAACAAAGATGGCACAATGAGAATGCCCATTGACTATGGAGCCCTCAATACAAAGATTATCAAGAATTGATACTCAATTCCAAAGATTGATGAGTTGATTGATGAGCTTCATGGAGTAGTATATTTTTACAAGATTGATCTCAAATAAGGGTAAGAGATAAGAATGTTCACAAGAAAACTTTTAGGTGTCACTGTGGACATCATTAGTTTTGGCCATGCCCTTTGGCTTGATAAGCACTTACTATTTTCTAATCTTGTATTAATCAAGTATCTAATAAACAATTGAGGAAATGTGTGCTACTATTATTTGATGACATTCTTATTTACAACAAGACTTGGGAAGATCACTTGAGGCATTTAGATGAAATATTGGGCAGTTTAGAATGACAATATTTCTTCACAAAAGATTCCAAAGGTGATTTCAAGATAATAGAGATTATGTACTTGGAGCATATCATCAATGCTCAAGGTGTTAGCAAAAAATACAAGCACTTCAAACAACTTGACATAGTTGAGAGGATTCTTTGGCCTCTATAGTTACTAACCTACTACAAGAGATTTGTTAAGGATTTCTCATAGTTGGCAGACCCCTTGTCAAAGTTAACGAAGAAAGGAGACTTCTTGTGAATAAAATCAATACAGCAAACTTTTGACAAGCTCGAAAAGGTAATGAGTTCATGCCTTGTGTTAGCTATTCTAAATTTCTCACTTCTCTTTGTGTTAGAATGGTATGCTTTAGAGAAGGCATTGAGGCAATATTGATGTAGAATTGGCATCCTATAGCATTCGAGAGTGAGAAGCTCAAAGAGACATAAAAAGGATTCTCAATCTATGGTAAGGATATGTTGGCTATCATGCATGCCTTGGCCAAGTTCAAACAATATTTAGAATGTAGTATATTTGTGGTTAAGACTGACCACAACAACTTGAAATTTTTCCTCAACCAAAGAGATTTGAATGATAGACAATAGAAATGGGCAAGTAAACTTCAATCTTGTGATATTCATATAGAGAATGTTAAGGATAAGAGCAATGTTTTAGTAGATGCCCTATCCATAAAACTAATATTATTCTCTATGTCTAATATCTCTACTGATTGGAAAGCCATTATAATAGAAAAGTATGCAAAAACACTTTTGTTACCAACTTTCTTGATGGCAAGTTGCAAGATGATAAATTTAAGTTATCAAATAATCTCACCCTTTACAAGGATGGAGTCTATATCATTCAAAAATCAAAGATGAAGAATAAATTCTTGAGAGTAGTACATGATACACCCTTGGCAAGTCATTTGGGATACTTCAAGACTTAGAAGCAAATCAAGGAGAGATTCTCTTAGAAGGGACTCAAAGAAAATGTTCTTAAACACATAGAAGAGTGTATTACCTACCAGCAAAACAAATCAAAACAAGTATTTCTAGTAAGTATACTATAACCCCTACCAATCCCCAGTCAAAAATGGGAGAGCATCTCTATGGACTTCGTCACCGACCTCCCAAGGGTCAAGGTAAGGATCACATATTTGTTGTACTAGACAATCTCACTAATTATGATCATTTATTGTAATATCTTCTAAGTTCAAGGAATCACAAGTGGCTGAATTGTTTTATAGAGAAGATTTTGGTTTCATGATTTGCCTAAGAACATAGTGAGTGATAGAGACAATAGGTTCCTTAGTCTATTTTGATAGGAGTTTTTTCATTTGATAAGCACCAAGTTGACACCCAATACTAGCTATCACTCTCAAATAAATGGGCAAACAAAGATTGTGAATAAGTGGATTGAGGGGTATTTGAGGAACTATGTAGCAAGATAGAAAATAACATTGATCAAATAGCTCTATCTAGGAGAGTGTTGCTAGAACACTTCCTACCATATGTGCATCAACATGACTCAATTATGGCTCTATATGGTTATGAAGCTCTAAGTTTTGTTCATTTGGTCATCATAGACAATAGAGTTCCAGGATCCAAAGAATTGGTCAAATGAAGCCAAGAAATTTTGGAGTCACTCAAGTAAAATCTCTAGTGAGCATAAAACCAATAGAAGTTGTATCCAAATCAGCATCGCACAAAATTTTGAGGTCGGAGACATGTTTTCCTTGATAGTACATCCATACAATCTTCTTTGAAAAGAAGTGGAGCTGAAAAGCTCAAGCCTCACTTCTATGAGCCTTACAAGATCAAGTGAAGGATTGGGGAGGTTGCATATGAGCTTGAGTTGCTAGTATAATGGGATTCATGATTCTTTTCATGCTACATAAAGCACTTGGATAGCATATCACTCCCTCAATAGATTTATCTCCTTTGCATGAAGGAAAGTTGCTCTCGGTTCCAAAAGACATCATTTATACTAGAGAGAAGAAATTGAGGAATAGGAGCATAGCAGAATATTCGGTGCACTAGAAGAATCTACTTACTGAAGATGCTACATGAGAAGGAGAAAAGATACTTGAACATCCAAGCCTGCAATTGGTTTAAGGCAAGCAATTCTAGGAAGGCTAGACTGTCATGTCCCTGTTTGAGAAATAAAATAATTGGGAAACTCATAGCCATCTATTTCCCATTGGCTAAGGTATAAAGTTAGGAAATAATTTATTATAATGTTTTAAGCTAGTCCTAGTAATATTATTTGAAAACATTGTAAAAAGACAGCTTAAATATTATTATTAGCTAGATAAAGAGGGTTGTCTAAATAGGCCATAATAAGGCCTTTTGTAATATTTTATTAAAATGTTTTTAACACTTTGGAGGGGTGAGCATTGTTGGAGAGAAAAGGGAATTCAAATATGGAGCGCCAAAAAGGAGTATAAAAGAGAGGCAATGACTCAAAAGGAGATCATCCAATTTTTATGAAACCAAACACTTTCCTTCTACGTTTGAATATTTGTGTTCAACTATTGCACTTGAGGATGAAAACCTTCAGAATATGGAGATTCAAAGGACAAAAATCTTCTTGTTCCTTGAGGCAATTTCACCTAGGAATTGAAATTGTGCAAAGAAGGTTGCAGCTTGTTTCAAGTTTCCAGTTTACTATAGCACTGCTACAATGCCGCTACAATACTATTTTGCACCTACACCTAGAATACCATCATTTTAGTGCGCTATCATTGTGATAATTATTTATAACAGAAGATTGTATTAGCATATAAGTTCTTGCATTTTTACCAAATATAGCATTGTTTGATTTTAAATGTTGTTTCTAATAATATTCTTAATGTTCAATGGTAATGTTAGTAGAAGATTTGATACATTGTTGTTTGCATCAGTAAATTCAAACATTTTATAATATTAAACTATCATATTCCAAAAGTTCTTGATCCTTGCATAGATAGGAACCTCAAAAAATTGCAGGGTTTTCTAAATACTAAAAAAGGGGCATTATATTTTTAACTTGAATTTCAACAAAATATAAGAATTAATCATTTCAAGTTTGAGTTTTCTACCAATACTTGCCTATTGCATGCGAATTGGATACATTGTAAAATTGTATTTCTACTACTTAAGCTCAGTGCATTTGATAATGCTATATTGTATTCCATCTCTTATCAAAGACCAGCTTTAAACAAGCAAAGAAACAGTCTGCCTTGGGGATCTTGTAGTTTTGATGATGAGTATGCCATGCCATTTGCGCTAGAGGCCTTAATTTGGGCTCAGTGGTGGGGGCCCCTACCCCTTGACCCATTGCGGCTGCCATCCCCAGACATGCACTCTGGTTTTTAACAGAAAAATAATTAAAATTGTTTTAGGCTGCACCAAATGGGCAAGCAGCACTTTTTCTGACATTTTTTCAATTAAATCTTCAGTAATTGAATTCCATTTATACTTTTGATTTGCCAAGACAATCCCTAGTCCAAGTAATGCTAATATGAGATTCAAACTATTTGATTTATCTTTGACATATATGATTTGACAAGTGACATTGCATTATCAATTAGTTTGTTCTCAATACTGTATGCAGTTATGTATATTTTGTGCAAATTATGGTGTGTGTGTGTGTATACAGCCAAAATTGGCCATACTGAAGCTAAAGTCAGTGAACTTCAGAACCCAAACCAGCAAAATAGGCCCAATGTACGTGTAACACTAACTTTGTAGTGCAAACTTGATGAAATCATGAAATTGAATATTATAATATATATATGGAATTTTGCTTCAGTTGATCTCAAATTGTTTACATATATGATAAATTGCAATTTCTTTTACTATTTTTTTATTTTTTATCATTAATTTTTAAAATATTATACATTATTTTAGTCACTGTCCCCAAATATTGAGAAATTTTTTTCCCATCCTCAAAATCCTTCCCCCTGTTCCAAGACTCTGAGGAGCACTGAAATTAAATCAGTAAAATTACTTTAATCTGAACCTTCTCCTCAAAAGAAATGATAATCGGTCTCAATGTGTTTGGACCTGGCATGAAAAATTGAGTGTTGGAAAGCTTAAAGCTACTTTTATTATCATAAAACAAGTGTGGTATTGCTGATCAAATTGAATGCCTTTGAAACTGCAATGAAGGCAAATTGCTTTACAAGTAACTGCAACAGCTGATTTGTATTTGTCAAATGTAGAAGAGAATGAAACTGTAGACTGTTTCTTGCTTGACCAAAAAATGAAGTAAATCAAGAGCATGTGCATGCCCAAAAGTGATTTTGCTACCTGTTGAATCACTTTACCAATCAAAATCTGTTTATCCTATTGATTTGAAATATCGCAAGGCGTGTATAGAGCAACTTTTCAAAAAGTTGTGGTAGGATTTGCCATAAATTTGGAAACCACACCTGCTACATCACTGATATTGAATCTAGCAGTGGTGAAATAAAACAGACTTTCCACAAATCAACCATAGCTTATGGCATCAACTGGGTTCTAATCTTCTCAGGCATCAAACTTGACACCTTTGTTCATGGGAGTAGTTGCACCTGATTTGCAATCATACATGCTAGAATGTTGAAGCGAGTTTTGAGCATACTTGGGTATAAGAAGAATATGCATTTTGAAATTAAATAAAAGTATAACTTATAATGACCTTGGTTTTTTGTATATCTTTTATCTCTGATTAGCTTCAATGAATATTATACTTCATTCATAGAAGCTATCTGGAATCAAAACCTTCCAAACCCTGTCCCTGATGCTCGATAATTTTCAGAAACCCTTTTCCATATGGATAAAGAAATATATAGCAGCAACAGAATTCTCATCCCAAATTTCCTTGTCCTTTTGCAATTTTATGTGACTAAAAGAATGTAAAACTTCCAAGGATTTAATAATGGGTCGCAAGATAAAACTATTTGAAATTATAATACAACATTAACTTTCAAGAAAATGTTGCCCCTGGAGGGTAGTGGCAAAGCGTTGAAAGACATGAATGTTTGGTTGTGTTCAAACCCTGGCCACACCACTGACGAGAAGGAGGTCGTCAGCTGAGGAGTTATAGTTGCAGTGTTCTTCTAGCGATGGTGCTTAGAGTCTACTTCCGATTCTCCCCGTTATCAAAAAAACAAATACCGAAAATGTCAAAGTCATTTTGAGAACTCTTTTTATTTTATTTTTTATTGTTAATGTTTTTGTGGGGGAGTGGTGTGAGGGTATGGTGATTGGTGAGAAGGTGTATTGTGGAGAACAAATTCCAAAGTTGCAGAAAATACTGCATAGAAACAGAATTAGAGATTACTGTATAATAGAAAAGTGATAAGGGAACTGAAATATACCTTCTCGTAAATTTCGGACCAATCCAAAGTTTTTGATTTCTCGCCCAAATACAATGGCCAAAAAAAATTGTCCAGAAAGGGATTTGAGCCTGGGTATAGATGCAAAAACTAATTACATTGTTGAAATCTACCTTCAGAAAAAATTTCTGGCAAAGACTGATTTTTCACCTTCAACTATGCAGGCTCGAAAGGCTTGTCGTATTCAACCTCTTGTAGCATTAAAACATCTGGCAAGTTACCGAAAGGTGTTTGGTGTTCATGAGTTCATCTTGTAGGTACAAAAGGTACCAACTTCGAATCATCTGCTTATTTAATACGTAAGTTCAGAAAAAAAAACTTAAAATATATAAAGTTTAAACTCTAATTTTTTTATTTTATTTTAAACGTCCAGCAAGTCTGTAGTCCTCGTAGCTTTCTTTTTTGTTTGTCTCTTTCAACTTCTGACTTTAGATTGTGACAAATGTATTTGAACGAGTGGTATAAGCATTCATGAAAACAAAAAAATGCAATTAATCTATACTTATCCTACGGCTGAATGAGCAAAATGAACATTATGATAACTAATAATTCATGTGGATTATGGAAGAATTTGCAATGGCCATTGGCAGTTACGTAGTGTCTCCACTACCAATTTGTAGGCTTAGGTGCATTTAAAATGTACTTCTAGCTAGATGTCTCCTATATGTTATATACATTGTTAAAGTTAAAATCTTATATACAGAGCTACAGTTAAATTATAAGAGAATGTGTATATTTCATAGTGAGTTATAAGTTGTAACCAGATATGAGAACCCTGAACTATTTCCCCATAGTGCTCTGTATGCTGATACTCTGGAAGATCTTAGATTGATACATCTCTAAGAGATCTAGGCGGCTAGGTTACAATTTTAATGTCAATTTAATTATTTTTTCTGATATATGGCATCGTCAGCAATTCACTGATGGAAAATTCATTGTCAGCAATTCACCGTCATGAAAAATTCAACGACAGAAAATTCACTTCCAGTGATTCACCGCGGCGGAAAATTAACCGCATTAATATTTTTAATAAAATCAAAGTTTTTGAAATATATATAAAAAAATATTAATGTCATTAATTTTCCACCGGTGAATTGCTGACAGTAAATTTTCTGTCGGTGAATTTTCCATAGCAGTGAATTGCTGGGGATAAATTTTCCTTCCATGAATTGCTGACGATGAATTTTCCTAGAACCATTTTTTCTATTATGATTTGATCCGCTTTTAGTGTCTACATTGGTAATAGTCTTATAGAGCTAAGGGTGCATTCACTTGGTGGTTATTCTGTATTTGACAATAGTTTAATTAAAGATTTTCAAAGTTGCATGACTGAGCATTTTGGTAATCATTGTATAACGCTCCAATACACCATAAAACTCCCAATGACCATAATTGCAAGATTTCTCCAATGGATAGAGCTACTGGCCAATAATGAGAATTGGTAGATACGTATGGTGCTCGATGGATTTGTAAAGCAGATAGCCCGCTTGAAAAGCCAAAGAAAAAGTGAAAAGATGCCTGAAATAAGAAGAAACTTTTAGAAATTATAAACCTGAAGTACTTACTACTAAAGGCCATCCGCAACTTGGAAGCATTTAATATTTTGTGCAGGGCATATGGATTCTACGGATTCGGTGTTAGAGCAACTTATCTAATAAAGATGAGTAGATGATTCAAATCAATTGTAATCTATAGCAAGTTCTCTTAAAAAAGGAAAAATATACAGATTTCGTTTGTAATCCTGGCAAACCAAAATACACAAGCATGGATGCTTCCCAAGGCATTCATATAATTTGAAGACTGATCATTTTTAAGGCTACCCAATTCATCGCATCCAGTATCTCCAATGATGATAATTCAAGAAACCAGGAGAGGGATACAAACAGGTAGTAATCGTGCAAATTCTCGATGTATAATAACTTGCATAAGTCTAGTCCTGTCACATATTTTAAAGAGTCTTCGTAGCATTGTACTCGCTATAAAACTGTCATAAATTATTCTAAACATAATTCAAAATCAACATACATATTTTCTTTATTTCTGACCAATGACAAGAAAAACAAAATAGTATCCTCTTGTACTTTTATGTTGCATATACTTATAGTCACCAGCCTGCCCAATTAATAATTTTGTTTAGATTCAACAAGCAATGGATATCTTTAACACAGATAGAGTTTTTGTTTCAACAATCCAAAGAAAGGAACAGGAATGACAAATGTTATCTCTTTTGCAACAATATCAGTTATCTCAAGAAGACTTCCATCAAAGTACACAATTCTCGCTCTTGTCAAAGCAGACGATAAGCTTGATGCAGAAAGATCTCCTGTAATCATAGAGGGATTCCAGGTGAATGAATAGAGGTACACATCTTATGGTTAGAAGAAAATACACCTCCTAATCAGACAATCCAGTGATATCAATTTAGTAATTAAACAATCTAGAGAGGAATTCAAAAATCACTATCTAACAAGCATATTTATGTGTCCTCTGCCCATGTCATTATCAAAATTTATTTGTTTGTTAGTATTAATTAGTACATAAATTATATTATCAGTTCAACGTTCAAACAAATATAAATATATTCCAATGTTGATCATGGAATTGTCTATGCAGCCTTCAAAATGGACATTTGACTGTAATTATTAATTAATGAAAAATAAAGATACAATGAATTATTTATTTTTAATTAATTAATAATTATGATCAAATGTCCATTTTGAAGGTTGCATAGATATTACATGTTGATCATTATGTATGTGTATCTATGTGCTTGTACATGCATATGTGTGCGCATTCACCTGTGTATGTGTACATGTGCGAGCATACACATGTGGCCTATGCATCTGTGTGCTTGTGCATGTGTCTGTGAATGTGTGAATGCATGTTTGTGCATTGTGTTGTGTGCACACGCACATTCTTGTATTACAGAGGACCACCCTATTAAATCTCAGCAAACACATACAATCACAATATGCTATACATTCTTCTTGCTTGATATCACAAACTATCACTTTTCTTTTAGGCTATTACCCAGCTATACTACCCAGCCCTATCAAATCACTGTCAAGACCACTATTATTGTTAAACAATTCCAGCAATCTGACTTCTAACATCTACAAGCTTCATTATGTGTTTGTACCTCTCCTTCCGGTCACTCCTTCTTGCTGTCCTAGGACTATCAGCGTACAGTCAAGGACCTGCTAGCCATCCTCCAACAGGGTAATCGACACCTTCCAACACAACATCAACCTTTGAATTTTGAATGATTTTGTCTTGTGATAGATTGGTTTGAAGTCTGAATCTAGATCCATTGTGTGATAATTTGGAATTTAGGGAATCTGAAAAGTAGTATTATCTAATCCTCCTCTTTTAACCTCATACTTAAAAAAGGAAATATTCAGCTAGGATATATTTTTAGGTTGGATTAGAGTTATTGAAATCTAATGTATATTGTATGTTTGTATTTTCATCGTTGTAAACAGAACTGGTAGCACACATTTGTTTAGTTAGGATACTACATCATTCAAAGTGTATATGGGGATATGATATTATAGTATATTAGGTAGTTATAAATAAGGATTGATATGTTTGTAAGTCAACTCATAGTTGATTAGAATAACTCATATGTGTGGGTAAGTGGTATTGATAGGTAGTTGAGTATTATATAATACAAGAAAAAAATTCATATGGATATGTGAAGAATATTGTGTATGTTTAGATTTCATATTGAGATATCGTGCGTATGGTTTCCTTCCAATGAGGAGCATTGTATACAATTGTCCTACATGTTTGATCTATATATTTTTTATAAAGGCACAAAAATTTATTATCAAAAAGAGGTAACAAGTGACATGTGACAAAATCCAAACACATGGAGAAGAAGGTCTAAAACAACTACCTAAAACATGGAGGCAACACAAAAGCTATCAGACTCTCAGCATACATCACAATACATAATCGTAATACAATTCCCTCATAAAATAGGGTTGTCTTCTAGGGCAAGACAAGCCAACAAAATATCTACTCTCAAATTTGTGACCTAATTATGAATGGTCCATATTAACAATAATTTTTTTTTAGGCAAAAGGCATATATGCCTATATATTATATTATAATAAAGGTAAAAGATGTATACAAAAATGCCATAGATGGCATGAGAGTCAGATTTTCAAGCTAGCTTAACCAACATCAGATCATTTCTATCTACCCAACAACCCAAAATTTACTCTGATCTTGAAAAAACACCCCTATACAAGATAATTACAAACTATATTTTAGATCTTATACTCATTCAATCCTGCCACCCTAAACAACCCATGAAACATTGCCTACTACATTGGTAGTAAAAACCAAAATTAGAAATCTAAAATCATTAATTTCCCCTATAGGGACATTGGACCGAGTTTTCATCTTGCTCCTCAACATACATAAATGTGGCTTTTGGGGTGTTATGTCCCCAAACCCTTGCCAAGGTACGTGGCCCTTGAACCCCCCCCACCAGGGGGATGGGCCCCCCGAACCCCACAGGGGGTACCTTGCCTACTCCCCATACTCAAATATATTAACCTCTTATAATCGCAAGGTTGAGACACCATTTTTCTTAACATTCTCCCACTTGTTGAACACCTTGCAAGAACAATGAGAGGATCAGTACCATGATTTAATTTTCAGGGGCCGAGAGGTCCATGGAATATGAACACCATCTAAATTTCTCTATGCTCACAACCTTAGTTAAAGAATCTACAGGATTCATCAAAGTCTCTACCTTAACTAGCTTCACCTTGCCATCCTCAACCATATCTTTGACAAAATGATATTGTACATCAATGTGCTTGGTCCTGGCATGAAATGTCAAGTTCTTAGCTAGGAAAATTGCACTTTGATTGCCACAATAAATTATCACTACACCTTGTTTTATTCCTACATACGAACATAGTCTCTTAAGCCAAATGACTTCTTTACAAGTATGAGTAATTGTCATATACTCAGCTTCAATAGTGGACAAAGCAACCACATTCTATTGCTTACTCATCAAATTGATTGCACCAAAAAATAATGTAAACACATAAGGGTGCTGCCACAATAGTGTGTCTCACTTTTGGGACATCTTGATTTTTGCTTGAATTCACTTATTTTTGCCTGAAATCACTTATTTTTAGAAAAAACTAATGATTTAAGCGTTGAGAGGTTCCATCTAAAGGGTTTTAATTGAAGAGGGTTAGATAAGACCCCCTTAGATCAAATCCCCTTAGATATAACCCCTCTAGTATTAAATCATACCCATAATGGAGTCTTCTTCGTACCTATCAAAATGCTGGCAATTTTTTTTTTTCTTTACCTTTTGAGGGATTAAATAAAGTCAATTAGAAATTATATTTTTCAAGATAGTAGCCCTCGAAACGATCTTTCCAACAAGTATAGTTTTGATATGTTTTCATTTTATCATGTATTTAATTTTCAATTTTTATTGAACATAGGTTTTTCATTGAACATCAAGTTCTTTGTTCTACAGAGGTGGAAAAATAGTATACCATTGTAAAAAAATAAAAAAATACCTTTTTCCCTAGGTATTGGTGTATGTGTTTCACCAAAAAAATAAAATTTGAATTTTGATATATACACAAGTCATGTTTGACGACATACACCTATGTCCAAATTATAGTTATAGTGACTTCAAAAATTAATTTAAAAATATATGTAACAAAAAATTATGAAAAAATATTGTTACCCTAGATATTAATGTTAAGAATTTATATTTTAAAAATTAGAATTTAATCCTTTCTAGAAAAAAAATTATGTTTGATGACATAAACGTTACTTTCTGGAAATATTGTTTACTATTTAAAACTAGTTAGTAAAGGAGATGTTAAAATATTTATGATTTATTTCAAAAAAAAATTAATATATATATAGAGAGAGAATATACACACAAATTACCACAAATCACTAGTTCACATCATCTTCAAATTCTTACGATTTAATTGCTATAGGTATCAAAAGGTGAAGATTTAGTTAAAAATGTTGATATAAATTTTCATCTTGACCAAAAAGTGAGACATAGTATTGTGATTTCGCTTATAAGTGTTGGTGGATCATCTACTATCAACATAACATGCCTAGTTTAAATCCACATAACCATGAATATCAAAGGAAGTTTAGTCTCCTATCAAATTACCATGATAACGCAAGGAATACTCTAAGGTACCCTGCAAATATCTAAGGATTTTTTTAACTGCATTTCAATGAACTCTACTAGGATTAGACATATATCTAGAAAGAACTCCCACTACTTATGAAATGTTTGATCTAATGTAGACCATAGCATACATAAAACTTCTAACCACACTCTAGTAAGACACTTTTCTCATGTCCTCCATCTTTGATGGGGATGTTGAAAAATCTGAAACAAACAACTTCATTCTAGCTATAAAAAGGAACAAATAATGGACTACAATCCTACATGTTAAATCTTTGTAAAATTGAATTGACATACTTACTTTGAAGAAGCCATAGCTTTTTTTTCACTCTATCTCTTCTAATTTTCATCCCAAGAATGTGTTTAGCTACACCAAGGTCTTTCATTTCAAATTTAATTGCAAATTGAGACTTTAGTTTTAAAATCATTCCTTTCCCTTTACCAATGAATAGCATGTCATCAAAATGTAATGCAATAAACAAGAAATGATCACTGTTAGTTTTATAATAAACACAATGGTCTGATTTAGAATGCTCAAATCCAAATCTCAACACATATATATCAATTTTTTGGTACCACACGGGCTAAGACTCTATTTGAGGCCATACAAATATTTCTTCAATTTGCAAACCAAATTACTTTTACCTTTCACCCTGTAGTGCTCTGGCTATGTCATATAAATATCCTACTCCAAATCACCATGAAGGGAAGTCATTTTCACATCCATTTTCTCAACCTCTAAATCATAAGCAGTAGAAATAGAGAGAAAAAAATTAATGGATGTCATTTTTGCAATAGGAGAAAATATCTCACCATAATCAAAACCCTCAACCTGAGAGTAACCTTTTGCAACTAACTGTGCTTTGTACTTCTCAATACCTCTATCTAAACCAATATTTTTCTTGAACACCCATTTACAACCAACATGTTTTTATCCTTCAAGCAATGGTGCAAGATCGCATGTATCATTATTTTTCAAAGCTTCCATTTCTTCATCCATAGCGATCTTCCCAACTTCTACAGATTATGAGGGTTTAAAGTTGAAGAGTGGTTGCTAGATCTGAGAGGTAGCTGCAACTTTGGAGTATTTTGGGTCAAATCTAACCTTGCCATCATGTCTAGAAGGTCCAAAAACCCCAAGATCGATTGTCATTTCACCAAAATCAGACAACTTTGCTTGAGGCCATAAAAAAAATTCCCTATTCAGTTGTGCGGTCACTTGCACAGGTTGCTATTTTGCAAGGTATGGTCGCAAAAAAATATTTTTATATTTCGATTTTTAAAAAATTATTCTATTTAAAAATAAAATAAATTATATTGTTTTGAATTGTTTTTAGAATTTTTTAATTTAAAAATTAAAAAAAAATTGTGGACTGCAGACTTTAAGTCTACAGTTGCGTATAGGGTACAATGTACCCTTTGCAAGCTTTGTCAGCCTCTAGTTGAGCACTGTGTGGCATGAGTAGAGGTTCCACCACTACATGACTCTCACAGACAAGAAGTAGTTGGTTTTTTCAAAAATCGAGGAATAAAAATCACATATATCATGAGCTTTAAAGATTTTGTCAAGAAAATTCCACTATGTAATTCTATGGCCTAAAGATTATTTTGAGAGGATATACTAGCAAGAGGAGAATATTTCAGTAGGCCTAGTTTTCGGGTGAACTATGATCACTAATAGGCCATCAGTTTTAAGATAATTTCATGGTAACATCATCATTGCATCAATAGGGCATTTTAAATTTGCCCCTCCTCTCCATTTGAATTTTCATTTGAAGGGTGATTTTCAAACTCATATAACTTGGAATCAAGACCCCCTTTTTGTGAGATTTTTTTTATTTGGGGCAAAATCTTGTGATCTTTGTAGTGGTGTAGATAGATTTGAATTTTGATGTATGTTTTTTCTAGAAATTGTAGATTCTCACAAGTATTGTTTAGTCGTTCTCATTTTGGGAACTTTCGAGGCTTTGTTCTTGTTCCTACGATAATTGTTTTGAATGATTTTTTTTAAGTGCATAATTTTTCATGTACTTTGTAGTGATTTGATCAAATTGATCTCATTTTGTGTAAAAATTTTACTTTAAGCTTGTGGCCAAATTTGGCATATGTAAGCACTAATATTAAGTCTAGTTTTCTAATTTTGGCATCTAGCATCTGTAAACACACTAAATATAAAGTGTCGAATCATATATTTCGAGGGGGTATTCTTGATTGAGTGATTTGGGTGGGGGGTCTCTTGGTGCATTATTTTGATATATTTGCTTGTTCTCTTCTTTTTCATGGATCGTTCTAAGGTTCCTTTGTTCACATCATATAACTATTCAACATGGCATCAAAATGTTTGAAGTATTCTAATGACTAAAGGTCATTCTTTATATGTTGAAAGTAAGGTACAGTGAACCTACAAATGCAAATAAAAAGATAAAATGGATGATTGAACATACCAAAGGTCTTGGATGTCTTGGTAAAAACATTTCTCAAGATTTTTTGTTTCAAATTGAATCATGTAAGGATTCTCATGAAACTTGGATCAAATTGAAAGCATTCTAGAGTACTACAAATGAAGTAAGAGGCTACCAAATTGATAATGAACTAGTGATCCTTGATCCTAAGAACTTTGACAACATCCAAGACTATATCACTATGGTTAATGATCTAAGAGAGAAATGTAAAGCATGTGGAATTTAAACAAAGGACATTCAATTGGTATACAATACATTTAACAAACTTGGTCCTGATTATGCTACTTTTGTTTCTAGCTTTCATACTCATAGGTTGACTATAGGGTCTACGTATACTACATCTTCATTTGCATCACTTTTTGAGATGTTAATACATGAGCAACAAAAACTTATCTCGATGGGTTTCATCAAGTCATCTAAATCTTAGGCATTGTTGGGTAGTTAGGTGAAAAAGTCAGAACATTCTAATAAGAAACAAAATAAATCAAAGAACAATCCACATTTAGATCAAGAAAAGAATAAATTTTCTTCCATTGAGAAATCATCTAAGAAGGAAAAACCAACTTGTTCATACTGTAATAAGCTTGGACATGATGAACATTCTTGTTATAAGAAGGATATTGATGAATTGAAACATCTTCTTAAGAAGAATTATGTTGATCTACCTTCCAAATTGTCTGAGTCAACTTCTTCTTCTTCAAAATAGTCTAACAAGGACAAAGGTCATGCTAGTTTGGCTTCTACATCAAGAAATAAAGGGAAACCTCTTTGTGCTTCTATAGTTCTTGGATCAAGGAGATGGCTTCTAGATTTAGGAGCATATCATCATATGGAATCTTCACTATCTATATTCTCTTCTTTTGAGCCTTGTACTATGTCTCATATTTTGATGGGAAACAATACATGCATGAGTGTAATTGGGAAGGGATCTATTAATATTGGGGAGGGGAATTTCAATGATGTTTTGTGTACCTCGTTTACCAAACAAGCTTCTTTCCATCTATTAGATTCAACATGGTGGAGATGGGAGGACTATGGAATTCACTCCTAATTTAGTTATCATTCGAGGCTTGGAAAGTAGAGAGATTATTTCTATTGGGATGGCTGATAATTCATCTCAATTGTACACCTTTGTTAATTTTTATTCCGATGATAACATTTTTCCTTCGATTTTTTATCACACTTCTAGTGTGAACCATGATTTGGAGGAGACATTTGGCTTCTTAAAATTGGGGGTTATCACATCGGATCTCATTCTTAGGCCTTGAATTTCATCTCCTCCATCTACTATTGCATTACTATGATGCTTGTTTTGTTATAGATATGGCTTCTTATGATTCAGTGCAACATGATCTACATCATCTTCCAACTACATCTACTTCAAATGCATACTTGATAGACATTGGTGGGTTGTTTGTTGATTCTCATATTTTATATTTGGGAGACACCGTTGATTGCATACATCTTCTCTTTGATGCAGATGATCCTTCTTCACTTGTTGTGAGGGAATGCTTTAACCCTCTTATTCATTCTCTACATGATCATTCTTTATATTTTGACGTGAGTGTAGATACTTTTGGACGACATTTGGAGGAGACTTCTTTATCTTTAGAGGAGGTATCCTTGTATTTGGATCATGTTCTACATCTGTCTCTAGGAGTTTCTAGATTGACATATTCAACTATGTGGGCTAGAACGCTTGTTTGGAGTGTGTCAGCTTTTGGCATCGACATGGAGACACTTGAGCATGATTCAAAGACATCATATGCCATCTATCTTCCCTCATCTTTCTTTTAGGATTGGGAAGAACTCTTGCATACATTCTTGGTTTTGTTTCTTCCTAAGGGGAGGAATGTTGTTTGGCGAGATTGGATCATCTTCAACATTCAATGTCAAGATTATATTATTGTAGGAGACTCACCATTGAGAGGGGTTTTCATGGTCTCTCTTTTTCTTCTCCCTTATGGGGGGATTTTTTTCCTCACATGGGGTTTTTTCCTTCTCATTCTTCATTGAGAGTATTTTGTTTTCATCTCTTTTGGGGAGGATTTTTGTCCCACGAGGTCTTATCTTTTTCTCCATTTGTGAGAGATTCCATTTGCATTTATGCATGGGTACCTAACATGGCCTCGTAGTTGAAACCCATATTTGCATCATTTGCATAATAATCTACTCCCTAAGTTGCACTTAAGGGGGGTGTTGGTGTGAATAAAAATCTTGTACCTAGTTAATTCACTTACTAGGGACTTAGGGGACATATTCACATGTTAGTTTTACTTAGGTCCTAAGATTCTTTCTAGAAGACTTAGTTTTCACGTCTAGATCTTATCTTTTTTACTTTTATGTCAAGTTAGTTGTCTCATGTCATAGGATTAAGACACTTGTCATGATCTTGTTTTATCCTATTTCTCACCTTGGCTATATAACCAAGGGGTTCTCATATATTGTATATTGAATTATTGGATATTCAATTCCATTGCAATATTGAGCATCACATATTGATATCTTTGTGCTTTCCATTTGGCCTCTAGATCTTGGGTAGCTATTTCCATATCCAACTCTAACATTCATAATGGAAGTGGAAACATTAGTGTGGGGTTTGCCTAAGGCAAGCCCCTAAATGGAACAACCCTTCCTCTCTTTTTGAATGTGCAATTTTTAGATCTAAAAAATATTGGGAGAAGCTTGAAGGTTAGTTTTTCATTGTTGCATTCAAACCCCACACCTTGACAATAAACAAAAACTCAGTTACAACAATATCCATAATGATTTGATAGTGGGAGAAGTGGAAAAAGAAGGCTCAAATCTAGTATCAGAGGACTATGAAATCAGATTCAGGATTCCTCTACTAGGACATAGTTTCCCAGGGTGACTAGGTCCTCAAAAATCAACTTTAAATTCATATTACAAGTGCACAATACTCTTCTTAGTCTATTTTTGAAGTCTGAGTTTCTCTTTGAATTTTTGGATCTACTATTTTTGCATCAAAATAGTTAATGTTGGCATTGGAATGGTTTGTCATTGATGTCAAAGGTTAAAGTATCATGCAGTAATGTTGTTGCAATGTTGATCATGAATTTTATGCTTGGTGTTGTTGCACAATTGATCATGGATACAAAGACTAAGGTTGATGTATGTTGTTACCAAGGTGTTGGTAGAGCTGATAGAAAAGTTGCATTTCTTGCCATTGATTTTGTTGCGTGATGATGACATTGAATTTGTTGAACATTATTTGGTGATTATACAATAGGCTTGGTTTAGCATAGATGTCAAACATGACGTAGGTTTGAAAGTCATCTAAACTTGGAGGACACATTATAAAATATAGTGTAATGTTTATTTTCCTTTGAAAAAGGTGTTTTGTCGGTATTATCATTGCATTGATAATAGTCATTTTCAAGAAGCTTTAGGTATTTGACATTGTATTTCATTCATCATTGTAAAGTATGAAAAATTCATGAAGGGAAGTGAACGTTAAGCTTTGAAGGATGTGACAATGTTGGTATGACAACAGAAGATGGTTTTTAGACATTGGTGCTTGGTTTCAAAGATTATTTTCAGCCAGTTTGTGTTTTTTAGTTTTAACAAGCAATATCGACCTTTTGTTCTTACCATTTTGTTGAATCCCATTGCTAAGGGTATGTTCACAAGCATGAAATTTTTTCTTCTTTCAATAGCTTAGATTATATTTATGGGTGTTCAAATATGTAATAATGCACATCGGTGTGAGTTGATCTTGCTAGGGTTTATAGGTCTTTACTTTGTGAATGCACAAGACTAAAAGGTTGTTGTCGAGGTTTTGTGTTCTATTCTTGCGACAGTCAACTATAGCTTAGTTTGTCTTGAACTATCACCATTGCATAGTGTTTCATATTGTGCAAACAAAATCTCAAAAGGGTTTCACATACTGTTGTCAGGGTTTCATGTCTTGTGAATCTCAATTTGTTTTTTCTTGCATTATTGTCTAAAGTGTTTCAAAGGTATTGAAATCTTTTTGCAAAAGCTTAATGGGTTCATGTCATATGATTTTGTTTTGTTGATCATATCTTGGGTGTGTTGTCCTAGTGAAGATTCAAACCCATCTTGAAATGAATATCTTTGGTGACAAGTATCTTTGTGTTGGTTACAACCATTCGACGATGCTTTCAATTATGAGCAGATTTACAATATATACATTGTTCTAAAGTAGTTTTGCTTGGTTGGTTGATTATCATGTTGATATCACATAGCCATGTTATATGAATTGCATTTACTATTATATCATGTTGTAAGCATTTGATGAGGAAGTTTGTGATGAGCAATAAGAAGGCACTTTAAGTGTAGATTGTAATTGTTTATACATTCAGATTCTTGAGTTTCAAATGAAAATGAGATAATTAAGAAATGCTTTGTAGTGAAATAGAGAAACCCTTTGTCTTTTATTTTTTCAATATTTACAAAATGTTGTAAGGTCCAGTCAGTGAGACAAAGATTGACCTTTTTTCCAGTGAGGCGGTTATGTTTGCTAGTGATGCAGTTGTATTTGTCAATGAGGCATTATGTGTAGCCAATGAGGCTTTTCTAGTGAGGTAGTTGTGTTTTCCAGTGAGGCATCTTGTATAGTCAGTGAGGCTTTTCTAGTGAGGCTTTTTGTGTAGCTAGTGAGGCATTTTGTTTAGCCAGTGAGGCACAAAAAGCAGCTAGTGAGGCTTTGTAATCAATGGGAATTTATTAAGCCATTGAGGCATTTTCTTGAGTGGTTTTTTATCCCTATGAGGGTTTTCCACTCATGAAAACATTATTTTATGGTTCTTTTGTGATCTATGTGGTTTTCACGATTCATACAATTTAGACTTGCAACTTCCTTTAAGTACTTTGCAACATTTGATTTTTTCATGTGGTTTAAGAATCTGATGTTGATTATTGCATTTGAAAACATATTTGAAATTGAACATTCCATGATTACAAAGAAGTTATGTGTTTTGAAAAACAACTGATTTGAGTTTGGTTATTAAAACACTAATTCACCCCCCTCCTCTCAATGTTTTCCATACTCCAACAAGTGGTATCAGAGCTAGACCCTTGCACAAATTTTAACCAACTTAAGCGTTCCTATTACTAGAGTACTTGTTATGGAAAAAAGTAAAAGAAATGGAGAAAAAATAAATACCTAGCAAAATGTTGAATAACAAACACCTCTTAAACCTAGTACAAAAGATAATTTTGTAGTAAAGAGTGTAGACAAAGAAGGAGATCAATTCGTAAGTGATTTTGAACAAGAGCTTGATGAAAATGAATGTGAAATTGATTTTTAAGGTGAACTTATTTATGCCCTTAATGAGATTGAGAATCTTAGAAAGGAGAATCAAGATCTAAAGTTGCAACTGGAAGAGTCTAGAAAAGTTGAAGAAAAAACTTGCATGAAGCTACAAACCAAAGTAGAATATTTTCAAAAGATAGAGGCTGAAGTGTTGTCTCTAAGAACACAACTAGAGGAAAAATCTTTGTTAAAATAAAAAATTGTAAAAGATGAGTTGATTGTAAATTTAAAATTAGGGATTGAAGAAAACAAGAGGATAGTAGATATGACAAGGTCTGATTTGGAAGTCAAAATAGTTGAATGCCAAAAGCTTGAAGGAGAAATAGTCTATCTAAGGAAAGATCTTGAGAATGTTAGAAAGAAGCTAGAAAAGAATCAAAAAATTTATGAGAGCACCAACAAGTTGTATGAGATGTTAAGTAAGCAAAAACATCACAAGGATGTTATTGGTTTGGGATTTGTAGAAGGACAAAGTTATAGATTCAAAAAAACACCAAGAACGAAGATAGATTTAAGTTGTCATTCTACTACCCCTAAGACTGCTGATAGTAGATAGTTCAAGGAAATCAATATAGGAAGAAGAATTAGAGCAAACCGATTCATAGGATCTCTGCCTAGTTAGGCAAGATCAATCAGTGAGGTATATTTATTCATTTCCTAGTTATTGTTATTTATGTAGTGGCTATGGGCATAAAGCAAGCTATTGTAGAAGAAGGTCTAAAAGGAGTCAATATGCATTCTCTAGGAATAGAAATGCAATTTTTTATAAATTTCATCACCATGGGCATGTTGCAAAGTATTGTAGAACTAGGTTTGTGAAATAGGAGAGAAGAAATGATTTCTTACATAAGAAAAAATTCAAAGTCACAAGCATTTGATGACAAGAAGAGATCAATTAAGAAGGTTTGAAAAAGGAAAGAGCCTAAGAAAGTCTGGAGGAGGAAACATGAACACAAACAGAAAGAAAAACTTCTACATCCTGCACAAGAAACATCAATGCATGTATAAAGATTAGCTTGAATTGAGTGGGAGATTTTTTAGAGGTACTATTCAAACCCCTTAGATAATAATAAAGAGGTTGTGTCTCTGCAGTAAATTGATGTTTTTTGGTTTAGAAGTTGGTGATAGTCCTTGTTCGATCTTTGAAGTCAATATAAAGCTCATACTTCTTCATGATGGTGTTAGTGGTTGTGCAAAGGTGCCTAGTTCTTTGTTACAAGGTGATTGTGTTCATAATATAAATGAATTTCTTCTAAAGATTATTGATGTTTGTCCTTAATGCAACAAAGGTCTTTATGGTTTCTTATTTTGATATGTTACAAAGGAGAAAAGGGTAGATCAATCAAAGAGAGTAGGAATCAAAAGTTTTAAAGGCTTGAGGGGCATATTTGATCTTTGGTTTTAAATATAATGATTACTATTTGAAGGTGGTTTTCATGATTTTCAAGTGATTTTAGTCATAGATCAAGTTTCAAGATGGTAAGTGAACAACATGGAATAATCATTCAAATTAGACTCTAGTCTCTTGGCTCCATTGCATGGGTATGAGTATTCTTGATGCAAGGAAACTCTTGAAGGTAGTTGACAACGGTATATGTGTTGATAGTTACTACACTCATGACTCTAAATAGTTGTTGCTTGAAAATGACAGTCATCATACAACACATTTCTTTTGCTTTAAAAATGCTTTCTTCTTTTGTCTTTATCCTTGATAGATTGACTGTACATTCCTTGATGAGATAGAGTCAAATGGTGTGAAAATTTGACATATACAATGCAAAGGCAATATGTGTTTTTGCTAACAGTTAGTAGCAACTCCTTATTTGCAATTATGGAGAGATATAGTTGTCATGACGGTGTTGATGTTATAAAGGAGTATCATGTTTTTCATAAAGGTGTACAACATGATAGCATATTTGATTAATGAAAAAATTTGATATTCCATTTGAGATTTCATTATTATAACAACAATAAGAGGCAGGTGACAACATTTGATTTTTTTTTATGATAGCATTTGATTGTGACAACATTTCATGTGGCGATTTCATTTTTTTTAATACCATAGAAAATGGGATAACAAATGTGGTAATTTCTTTTGCACAATTGGTGAGCATTGCTTTAACATATGCATCGAGTTCCGCTTCTCATGGTTACTCTTGATAGGATTTTGGATATCCTTTGGTTACCTTGGTTAGATATAGTGTGTTTCACATGTTTGATCTAGGTAGTAATATGATTTCTTTCTTTCCTGCTTTTACAATGTTTTTCAGTGGTTACTCACAATGCTTGGTATAGTGGTTGACATGATTTTTATTTTAAGGTAGTGTTTGAGACAGGTTTGAGACATATTTTGATGGTTTGGTGAGCATTTTATTTATAGTTCTATTGGATCTGGTTTACATTCAATTGATACTCATAAAATTCAATTGATATTCATAGTTGGCAATGCATTTGAAAAGTGGCAACAATGCACCATTTGACTTGGCACAGTTGGTACTTATTGTACAAATGGGTACTTATGGTAAAATTGGTACTTATGATAATACACTGTTTGGCACTGTGTCATGATACATTTTCAGTTGGAATTTTCTTTGAAAGTGTTAATACATCATAATTGTTTTTGATTGAGGGTATGCAATTAAATGATTGTCATCTTTATTGTGAGTTTATGATGCATCATTGTACAGTGATGATATACTACTAGCTGTATCAGTTTGTGATTACTTGTATTTTCTTACACCATGCATTCACTTTGGCAGTTGTCTTGGTTCCTTCACACTACATACATCTTGGTAGTGGTCTAGTACATATTGTATTGATTCTTTGGCTACGTTTGGTGGTTTGTTAACTCTGGTTTCACATTATGACTTGCTCAGTGGTTTTTGGCATTATTAGTTGGTCTTTCAGTTGATTTAGGGGGAGATAATAGTTTCATAGTTTCATCATATATACAGTTTGTTAATGCAGTTTGATATGCTCATTTGACCTTAGTTGACAAGTTGATGGAGGTTGATATACAAATATGCTCATTTGTTCTAATAGTTTGGTCATGCTCAGCTCATCTAGTTGATACTCATGGTATTGTTGGTACTCTTTGCATGGTGGAAATTTTAATACTTGATAGTGCTTAAAAAATGATGGTCACAACTCTTTGTCATTTTTGTCAAAGGGGGAGAAATCGTACGTGATGCAAGGTGAGTTGGATTTTATGGAGTTTGTAATCATCAGGGGGAGAAGTTGACATCAATGCAAAAGGGGGATTTTGTTGGAATTGGAATGGTTTGTCATTGATGTCAAAGGTTAAAGTATCATGTAGTAATGTTGTTGCAATGTTGACAATGTTGTTGCAATGTTGATCATGAAGTTGATTCTTGGCGTTGTTGCACATTTGATCATGGTTGCAAAGACTAAGGTTGATGTATGATGTTACTAAGGTGTTGGTAGAGTTGATACAAAAGTTGCATTTCTTGGCATTGAGCTTGTTGTGTGATGATGGAATTGAATTTGTTGAACATTATTTGGTGATTATACAATAGGCTTGGTTTGGCATAGATGTCAAACATGAAATAGGTTTAAAATTCATTTAAACTTGGAGGACACACTATAGCATATAGTGTAATGTTTATTTGCCTTTAAAAAAGGTATTTTGTCAGTATTATCATTGCATTGATAATAGTCATTTTCAAGAAGCTTCGGGCATTTGACATTGTATTTCATCCATCATTCTAAAGTATTACAAAGGAATGAAGGGTAGTGAACGTTAGGGTTTGAAGGATGTGACAATGTTGTTATGGCGGAAAAAGATGGTTTTTAGAAATTGGTACTTGGTTTCAAAGCTTATTTTTTAGGCAACTTTTGTTTTTCAGTTTTAACATGCAATATCAACCTTTTTGTTTTTACCATTTTGTCGAAACCCATTGCTAAGGGTATGTTCACAAGCATGAATTTTTTTCTTCTTTCCATAGCTTAGATTATATTTATGGGTGTTCAAATCTGTAATAATGCACATCGGTGTGAGTTGATCTTGCTAGGGTTTATAAGTCTTTACTTTGTGATTGCACAAGACTAAAAGGTTGTTGTCGAGGTTTTGTGTTCTATTCTTGTGACAATATACTATAGCTTAGTTTTTATTGACCTATCACCATTGCATAGTGTTCCATATTGTGCAAAAAAAATCTCAAAAGGGTTTTATATATTGTTTTCAGAGTTTCATGTCTTGTGAATCTCAACTTGTTTTTTTCTTGCATTATTGTCTAAAGTGTTTCAAAGGTCTTGAAAGGTTTTTGCAAAAGCTTAATGGGTTCATGTCATATGGTTTTGGGTTGTCGATTATATCTTAGGTGTGTTGTCCTAGCTTTGGTGACATGTATCTTTGTGTTGGTTACAACCATTCGATGATGCTTTCAATTATGAGAAGATTTACAATATATACATTATTCTCAAGCAACTTTGTTCGGTTGGTTGATTATCATGCTAATATCACATAACCATGTTATATGAATTGCATTTACTATTGTATCATGTTGTAAGCATTTGATGAGAAAGTTTGTGATGAGTAGTAAGAAGGCACTTTAAGTGTAGATTATAGTTGTTTATACATTCAAATTCTTGAGTCTCAAATGAAAATGAGATAATCAATAAATACTTTGTAGTGAAATAAAGAAACCATTTGTATTTTATTTTTTCAAGATTTACAAAATGTTGTATGGTCAAGGCAGTGAGACAAAGATTGACCTTTTTGCCAGTGAGGCAGTTGTGTTTGCTAGTGAGGCACTTGTATTTTCTAGTGAGGCATTATGTGTAGCTAGTGAGGTAGTTGTGTTTTCCAATGAGGCTTTGCTAGTGAGGCATTTTGTGTAGCTAGTGAGGCTTTTCTAGTGAGGATTTTTGTGTAGCCAGTGAGGCACAAAAAGCAACCAATGAGGCATTTTGTGTAGCCAGCGAGGCACAAAAAGCAACCAGTGAGGCTCTATAATCAGTGGGAATTTATTAAGCTTGTGAGGCATTTTCTCGAGTGGTTTTTTATCATTATGAGGGTTTTCCACTCATGAAAATACCGTTTTATGGTTCTTTTGAGATATATGTGGTTTTCATGATTTATGCAATTTAGACTTGCAACTTCCTTTAAGTACTTTGCAACATTTGAGTTTTTTATGTGGTTTAAGAATCTGATATTGACTATCACATTTGAAAACATATTTCAAATTGAACATTCCATGATTACGAAGAAGTTATATGTTTTAAAAAATAACTGATTTGAGTTTGGTTATTAAAACACTGATTCATCCCCCCTCTTAGTATTTTCCATACTCCAATAGTTAATTCCTTCATTAGCCTAGTCATTTTATTCCCAATTTCATTCTAGATTTGGTCAAGGCAAGTTGACCGACCTTTCAGGTTGTAAGTCAGTCTTATACCTTATCCAAATTCATCAAGCCCCCACTACCACAAACCCCTCTAAATGAAACAAGGAAAGGTGCCTAAACCCTAGAGTCAAATCCTAAAGTATCCACTTTACCCTCATTTCATTTTGGTGAACCCGACATGTTAACATCATAAACCTTTGAAAATCTAAAGAAAATCATCTTAGATCTAGGTTTAGCATTGCATTGTGTTGCATTGTTCATTTAGGCATTCAATTTTACATCATAAAAAACATAAAAATTCAAAAAATTGCATACAACATTGTATTTTAGTTTGCAATAGGGTTAATTTCAGCCTTCTTAGGTCAAATTTACATTCCAGTTGCATCTACAAATCTGCATTAGGTCATTTAAAATTGAAGTAAAATCTGAAATCATTCATTGCATTCATTTAGGCATCTTGCATATCGCTCAAAAAAAGTGAAAAATTACATTGTTTTGTTTCAAAAAGGCATCAACATCATAGTTTTCAAATTTTGGCATCTTAGAATTAGTCAATTATTGCATCATAGATATGGAAATTGCATTTAAAATTGTCTTTTATTGCTTGAACATATTGCAAATTTTTGCATACTTGCATTTTCAAATACATAATCATAAATTGAGTAAGTTTTGGAAAATAATTCACTATCAGACCTACATACACATAAAAATGGGAACTTCAAACATTATTGAACATAGTCAAAACTTGAATTTTGTAAAAATATCAACTAGAGATAGTCACCCTAGGTGATCTGGTCCAAACTATTTGTACTCATATTTCTATGACATAACCCTCTCAGGATCCTTTGTCCAAATTTGAGTTCAGTTTTCTAGTTCACTATTGTATATCAATATGAATCTCATTCCAATCATATAGTTGTCATAATGGCTAAGTGTTTTGGTAAAATTTGGACTTCCTTGAAATCCTTGGTTGATGTTTCATGTTGTGTGTTTTGATAATTACCCTAATTCAAATGATGAAACTCATATCCCAATGTATATCTTCTTAATGAGGATATCTTGAGGCATGAAGAGGAAACCATGAATGAATTCATAAATAATACTTTGCCTAACTTGGAGAATAATGTGGTCCTTTACCCTTCAACAGAATGGCCTCATCACCCATATCAACAATCAACAATCAACACACCCCACCATACCACCACTTTAAATGTTCTCCACCTCAAATAGGGAAATATATTTACAATCCATGCCTCAACTAATGCTCATGGAAGTACCTATTGGTAACAATCACATGTAAAACATACCACCCAATAATCCTCCATCATATGAGAACAAAGTCACAAACACACCTATACCTCAACTAATGCACATAGAAGTACCTATTGGTAACAATCACATGGAAAACATACCACCCAATAATCTTCCATCATATGAGAAAAAAGTCACAAACACACCTGTTATATTAGATAAAGGCAATGGCCAAGGCTTTAGGATCTTGACAAAACAAGGATGTGACACAAAGAATGAACATAAAATCTATGCTCTTTTGGAACAAATACCATATAAAGATATCGAAGGAATATTTTACCAAGGTCCTCCACTTTTACATCAAATGTTTGCTCTACCATCCAAGCCATATAAGGTTCATGGTCCTATTAAGGAAGGTGTGCTATCCACTCCACATCCTTTAACCAAGATTGCATGCTTAGCTACAATCTTAAAATTAGGATTCATTACACCACCTATCCTTGAACAAAAATATACAAAACAAAAGAATAAGAACACATCCTATTGTGTGTATCATAAAACATTTTGACACACTATTAATGAATGTTGTGCTTTTGAAAAATAAATTGAAAGCATTCAATCCCTATAATTATGGAATTGACACAATAGTAGAATAATACACATTTACTTTTCTCCTTGACATGTGGTAGTTGTAGTATCATAAAATACTCAATACCATGCATGGAGGTATAAAATAGGCTTTATGCAATCATATCTCATCTTGCAAGGAGTAGCATATGATCATCCATCTTGGGATCATCTTTGTCCCTATACTTGGGGGACAATGGTAGGCAACCTTTTATAAGGTGCATCCCTTACCACAAAGGATATCTTTCTATCTCCTTAAAATATTAGTGTAGCAAGTGCACTAACATTTTAAGGGGGGAGCATATAGTCCCCCACTCATTGTTTGCATAAGAAATGGTCCATTTTAGTGATGATAGCATACTGTGAACATGAAATAATATCAGATTAATAATGCTAAAAATCAACTAAGAAACAAAGCAATTAACCTAATTAAATCAGATTCCCAATGAAATTCTCACAAATGCTAATTAGGAAGCCATTAAACATGAAGTAATATTCAATTGATATAGAAAACCTAATTTAACACAATAAAACCTCACCCCATTGGGGGATTATTGTTGAATTAATGTGAAATGCTCAACCCTTTTCTAATCCCATTGTTGAAGCAAAGCTTTGATGACCTCTAATGGTGAAATTGATGGAAAGGGACAAATGATCTCAAAAGTGAATGTGAAATTGGCTATAGTATGATTACTCAAAATATTTGTGGATGATTTACTCATAGAAATGAGAGCTATTTATAGGCTTTTTGGTTGAATCAATGGCTAAGATTGTTTTGTCTAATCAATATATATAAATGAATGTGAGAGAATGGTATGGATCAATGATCAAATCCATGGATGAAATTGAATATTGACATGGATCACTAAATTTAGTAATGGGCTCTAATTGAATTAGAATGTGCAAGTCCCTTAATTTTAGGAAGAATGTTGGAAGATATTTCCATTTGGTGGGAAATATTTGAATTTGAATTGGAGGAATGTAATATTCTTTTGCAAGTGGGAGAAGTTGAAGGAATTAGTCAATTAAATAATTAGAAAACTATTTAATTGTGCAAAGTGGGGGAACTTAGGATTTTAATTAAACAATTAGATCATTTAATTAAAAGGAGGAATTAATAACATTTAATAAAAAAATAGGATTATTTAATCAAATGAGAAGAAATAAGGTATTTAATTAAACAATTTGCATTATTTAATCAAATAGGATCAAAATTAGCATGAAAGGGGTGAATTAATCCAATAATATTGATTATCCAATTAATAGAAGAAAATGATGAATTTAATTAAACAATTAGCATTATCAATTAAATACACGAGAATGATCAAATCGGGATGAAAATGATGTCAGTAAATTGAATCAAATGTGTGATATTGACTAGGACAATTTTAAGTGTCTACATTTTGCTCCTCTTTGAAGCGAGGTACCTACTACATTGGTTCAAATAACTAATGCTTCTTGGATCATCATTTCTCTTTAGACAAAAAATTTAAAAATTAATGATTTTTCTAGATGCCCCACTATGCCCCAGAGGAAGGAATGGATGCTAGTATACTACCCCATTGAGAGATCAAGTGAAAATTTTGATTTTTTGGTTGAGATTGTGATAAAGATATGGGATTGGTTTGGCTGCAAAGAGGACAAAAAATAATTCTTAGAAAGCTCAAATGTTTGTTGTAGATAGATTTTATGATGCATAGACAGTCATAGGCTATGGATAACCTCATGTATATTTTTTATGTATATCACACAAATTTTATACTTGGATAGAAATGTTAGTAGTTATTAAAGAATGAGATGGATGTTGCCTATCCTTTACTTTTGTGATTGATTTAGAAGTCCAACAAATCTATGATTATTCAGATTTTTATTAGATATGTGATTAGATAAGATAGATGATACTACTTTTCTTCTCATATTAGGATAAATTCATCATAAAATTCCTTATTTTTGATATAGAAAATAGACACGATGCACCAAGGTATTGAAAACTAGGATGAAGTTGTATCTAATGCAATGAGCTTTGACTCTGCAAATAAATAGGAGTATCCCTACTCATACTTGGCATACATAAACCTCGTTTGATCATGTGAAAGAATAAGCCATCAAGGTAAGGAGACCAACACACAAAAGGTATGAAGAACCTAATATGTCCTAGCCATTGTTTTACTTGAGACTATCCCTGCACACACAAGGAAAGTATTCGCCAAGGTTGTATTACAAGAACATCCAACAAGAACAAAAAATGAGAGCAATGATCAATGCCCCATTCCTTTCTGTCTAAATATTTTTAACAGACATCAACAAGAAACCATCATAATGGACCAATAGGATAAATCATAAGAAAAAAACAAAATGAACAAATAGTCAATGTTATTCATATCTCTTGCCAAAGGATTTGTTTTAAAGGTTAATATCCACTGGTGTCTATTTCAGGAAAGATATATCCATAAGACATGGTTTGTATTGATTGGTGTGTGTGATAGGTTGTTGATATGAGGTTTGACTAACATGTTTGATATTGATCAAGAGTTTGATTTTGTGTTAAGTTTGATTCGTAGAGAGTTGCTGCCCTTATTTCTATTTATTTTGCCAAAGGTTGAAGGTAACACTCAATTTATTATGGATGAAATTTTATCACGAGTGAAAGTGATATGGAATGGGTAATTTTAATTTCAAAATATTTGAATGTTTTTGATGTTTTGAAATATTTTGAGGTTGTTTTTGAATTTTGAGATTATTTGAATGTTTTAAGTTTGTGAATGTTATGAGGCTATTTTGGGCTTATGCAAGATATTTGAATGTTTTGATTTTTAAGATATTTGAATGTTTTGATTTTTAGGTTTTCCAATTTTTTTTTGTGTTTTCCAAGGTTAGACCAAGAACAATACCTAAGAGGGACTAACCTATTGTCTTAGGGGATCATCGATGATGGCCTTGCATATGTAAGCACAAAGACAACGTAGTTCAACTAACCCTTGACCAATGGCCATTTATTATGATGGACCACTAAAGTACTAACCTAAGCCTCAGGGCGCATCGATGATGGCCTTGCCTACATAAACGTAGAGACAACGTAGTTTGACAAGTGTTTTTTATTTTAATGTTTAAGACCTATTTAGGGATTTTGATTTAATTTGGATATTTTTGGAATTTCAAGATGATTTGGATGTTTTTTATATTTCCAAGACGATTTGGATTTGATATTTCAAGGTGATTTGGATGTTTTTGGTATTTTTGAACTTAACAAATATTTTGGATGTTTTTAGATTTTTGAACTTTACAAATGTTTTGGATGCTTTTGGATTTTTGAACTTTACAAACGTTTTGGATATTTTTGGATTTTTGAAATTTACAAATGTTTCGATGTCTTTTAAGATTTTGAGATGTTTCTGTAGACATCTAAATTTGACCACTTACGTTTAGTCAAATTTATCATTTTCGTCCAAATATCCTTCTACCCGCATTAATTAAATAATGTTACTATTACTTAATTAATACCCCTAAAGTCTTCTAAATCCCTAAGGTATTTAGTTAAATAATTAAATACCTTACTTCTAAGGAATAAATAAATAACCCGCTTATTTAATTCCCTTTATGTCCCATCCACACTTAATCCTAATTCATCTCCTAATCCCATCATTATGGATGTGACACATCCCTAATCCATGATTAGGATGTGTCACATCCTCCAACTTTTGCAAGTTGGATCCTAATCATCATCAACCCCCTTTAGTCAACTCTTCCCACATCCCAATGGAATTTTTAATTTCATTTTACTCTCCCAACAACCTTAAATGGAATTTTTAATTCCATGTCCTCTTCCCCATGTGAATTTAAAATTCATATTTATTCACCCCATGCATTTCTCTTCTCCATAATCTCTCATAGGTCACATGGGACAAGGACCTCCTTTAAAAGGACCTTGTCTTATCCATAGGGTACTTCCAATCATGTGAATTTAAAATTCACATTTTATTTTTCCAACAACTTCTCCCATCCCCATGGTGACAAGAGAGGACTTTCTTAAATTCCTCACTTGTCACCATCAGCCTCATATGGGGACACAAACTTCCTTTTTGACGAAATCCTCTCCTAATCCCAAGGTACTTGCAAGTACCTCCACCTCACATGTCCTTTTCCATGTCATTTGTCCTCTTTCCACCTCACATTCCACACGGCAAGATGTGAGGACTTACAAGTCCTCAACTCACCACAACCCTCCATCTTGTCCACAATGGCTAAATCCTAGTTGTCCATTCTTCTTTAAATTGGAAGACTTGGTCTCAAATTAGGGAGATTAGACAAGAATTAGATCATTTTGATTCACTCAAGTACTTAGCACTTAGCACTTGCATCCTCCATTATTGCATCCATATTAGCTTTCATTGCATCCAACTACCATCCTTATCACAACACCCATTTCCATTATTGCAAACCTCATCAATTCCTCTCCTTTTTGCATCCACTTTTGCATTCATTTTCCATCAAAGGAGCATAAAATCAAGCATCATCAAAGGGCCAACCAACTCATCAATCCAAGCAAGGTATAAGGTTCCTTTTTCTTTGTTGTTTTGTTTGGATTCAAATTAGGCTAATCTTGAGTGTTTGTTTGTGTTTTTCCTTTTGCATTTCATTTGGTTTTGCAGCTTAAGGTAGAAAATCACTTGGACATAGTTTTAAATGGTTTTGGGTTTTTTGAGATTTTTCAAATGTTTTAAAGATTTTTGCATGATGTTAATGAGTGGATATGGATAATATCAATGATCTATTTTTAGGATTTTGTTGAAAACCAAGCTAGGATGGATTGATTTGGTTGATGGATTTCCGATAGTGATAATATTGTTGAGGACACACAAAAATGAAAAGGTGGTGTTGTCAAGGCTATTAACAACATGAGGATTGGGAAGGATACATCCTGAGATGATGATGGATTGATCGAATAAGATAGATCAAGATTTGAAGCTAGGTTTTGAACAAAATATATTTGAATGATTTGATGACATTGAAGCACAAAGTTAGATGCAACTAATATTGATTATTTGGATTGATGTTTGATAAAAGATATAGCTGATGTGAAGCATTTTTTCCTTTATGATTTTTCTTTGTTTTTTTGGCCCTTATTTCTTTTTCGCTTTAGGATAATTTCGCGCCCAAAGGATGAAGATTGCTCTCGCATAAAGGTGCACAATGTGCCACATGGTGGCTGCATGGCTTTATTTATATATCATTTTCCTTTTGGGCATAAATCAAGACACATGTCATCTTGGCGAGAATTTTCTTCAAAACTGCTCTTGTAAGTCTGAAATTGCCCGCTTGCCTAACACGTCATCTATTTGTGTCAAGCAATTTGTATTTTCCACGGAGTGATCTTCTTGGGAGGATTTTGTTGGGGAGAATGACATGCGTCTTAATTTTTAGATGGAACCTTCGAGTCAGCATCATCAACCTCCATAGTTGATTAATCATATTTTTTTGCCAAGCTTGTTAAATCCAATTATTTTCTGATATCTATCTTCACTAAAATATCTAAAGCCATTAATGAAGTAGTTAAGACTTAATGAGCGAATATTGTTGTGATCTAATCAAGATCTAAGATCAGATTGTGAGCTATAAAGTTCAAGCATTTGACAGTTTCTATTTTTGGAATGTTAGTGAAAGTGTCCTCTTCTTCTGGTTATAAAAGGGGTTGGCAACATTGAGTTAAAAAGGGATAAAAAAATTGCTTCGAAAGTCTTTCCATAGAATATAGATATTTTTAGGGAGCTCTATTTTCTCAGAAGTAGGAGGGTCTTTATAGAACACAATTATTCTCTTTGACATGTTATATTTAATTCAAACTATCATCAGATTGGCAACCGACCTTTGTTTTCAGTCTTAAATCATAGAAGTTTCATCTATTTGGGAGAAATATTTGAGATTGTGCATGCTATGGCCTTTGTCAAAATTATTTTACATATTTCGTTCATATTGAAAACATTTTGTTAAAAGTTTTTCTTTGACAATTCAAATTGTTAATTCATATTTTGTTAAGCTTCTATGTTGAATGATAGCTTTCAGAAATTGGATCATGTCTATTGAACTCTTCCATTTTTTATAAAGATATGTTATTTTTTATATTATTCTTTAAAGGAGGAAGGATTCCATAAATTTCTGAATATTTCTATTAATCTTAGAGTTTTCTTATGTCTGATCAGACCTTAATGGGTGCTTCCCATGAGGAGATTTGAAAGACTGCACTATGCTTTCTCTAGCCTTTGATGCTCGTTCTCTTCCCAACAATGAAGGGTTTGCAACATTTTGTGTCTATCATATCAGTTATAAGGAATAGTTAAGGTTTAAAATGTTATAAAAGCTTTGGCACATCGCCATATTTATGTTTTATTCACATTTCTTTCTACCCTTTCTCCCCAAACATAAAGAAGAACCAACTTTCTATAAAAATCCTACATATCATTCAGTGAGACACAAATTGGTTCCCCACTCACTGAATTTCCCATAAGGTTGTTCAGACAAGTGCAAGTTGTAATGATCAAAGTTCCTTTTCTTGCATGCTCAGTGGGACCCAAAGCTTTTTGAATGTCTAATTGGAAGTTAGAAATATTTCTTAAATTAGACCAAGAAAAGAGGTTGACAATTTCATGCCTAGAATCCAAACAAGAGCATCTTCAAGAGGCCATTTTCAATACTCACAATTACAAGCCTCTGCACTTAGGAGAAGAAGAATTACAGGTTCCATATCACCTATAAAAAGAAATTGGGTAAGAAGTGCTAGCCCACAATCCAAAGCCTTATCTACTCCACCAGGAGGTCAAACCTTCCAAATTAGAATACCCATCTACCCTATTCATAGTATTATATTTACAATGGATCATATAGGTGCCCCTACTCCTATAAATTTTGTAACCTGGGATAGCGATAACCTGCTACAACCACCTATGCTCCCAGATGTATGGCCCACCATACCCGCCAATGCTCTCAAGGAAATTCTAAAGTTTTCTAGGGAGGATTTTAAGACCCTTTATGAACATCTCCAAGATATAGCAGAGGTATGTAGAGTACATAATATTGTAGAAGAGAATATTTCTCTTAGGTTACTGGCCATGTCTTTCAAAATAAAAGCTCAAGACTGGTATAGATCTTTGGCTTCTGATTCTATCCACTCTTGGGATCAACTTGGAGAGAAGTTGTTTGAGAACTTCTTGAAAAAGGGGGATTGATCCTCTCCGTTGCAACAATTAATCACCATCAAGAGGGACCCACAAGAGGACATGAGTGACTTCAACACCAGGTTTCATAAAACTTGGCAAAGGATTCCTAAGATGGCCAGTCCTTTAGCCGCTATGTCGTTCATGTTTTATCTAAAAGATTTCAATTCAGACATCACGACTATGGTGTAGTCTATGTCAGGAGATATTTTGCCTAATGCATATGATTTGGTTGTGTGCATAGAAAATAGTTTGATCGATGTTAGGAAGCTTCCACCACATCCACTAATGCCCATGCTCACGGAAATCTTTGGCAACCCCTAGGAAGGGGAAACTTCAAGCACTGCTACTCTACAAGTGAGCATGTTGACTGTACCACCATCCATGTATGTATACCCTGATGCACAACTGAGCACGTCAGGATCTTTCTCAATGATATGAAGAACCTCATGTGGTACTTTGTAGATGAGCTAGTCCTCATCCAATGACAGCAAGCAACACCTCTGAATCCTCCCATGAAGAACTATCAAGGAGGAAGGCCATATTATCAACAAAACACACATCAAGGAGTTTCAAGGGGAGAAAGTCAACAACCAGTGCTTGCAAACCAGATAGTCCTAGTCACCATGTCGATTTATACTATCATGAATAGTCCAAGCAAAGATTTGGTCCTAGGCCAGAACAACCTAGTGGAGGATGAGAATGTGTGGTGCTTCCCACGGAATGATAGTCATATTCCTCAAAATTGTTCAAGGGGAAACCTTCAACAAAAGATAGTGGAGCAAAGAGGCCAGAACATGTTCTCAAACACAAAAGAATATCAGTCTCCCAGAATGGAGACTTCCCACTTAAGAGTGCAAATGCAAGGGATGACCTTAGAGCAAGAGCTTGATATTGCACCCGACCAATCACTCTTCTCTTGGATGGAAGAAGAGGATGTAGTATTTTCAAATGATGCTCTAACGACTAGTGCCCCACAAGTACAATTAGACTACAACACAAGGTCCAAAAGAAGACTCACTGGAGAACACGTACAACAAGCTCCACAACGTCCACATACATGACAACCATAATTACAAGTGGAAAAATCCCCACAAACCTGACTCACTCAACAATCACAAGCTCCACCATCACTAGAGAAGGAGCTATACAAAGCACTAAGCCTGCCTACAATGGAGCGACCTCTCCTAAAGATGAGAGAGATACCACCATTCAAACCCAATGTCCCGCTAGTCAGAATGCTCAACATCATTGAATAGATGAAGAAGGTGCCCACTAATGTATCTATGTGGGACATTATATCAATCCTAAAGCAAAAGACATTGCTCTAGGAGGCATTAAAGAAAGAAGAACAAATACCACAGACGGATGTGATTCCACCACATAGTCAAGTCAGAGACAAGGATCTCACATCAGACCCCCAAACTTTGAGAGTTGTAGCGTATGTAAATGTTGCATACAATGCAAATGAGAAAGAGCTAAGAAAACCAAAGCCCTCAACTTTATTTTTAACACTTATTGTGGGGGATAAGCTCTTACATAACAACATGATTGATTCCGGAGCTAGTACTGCGGTCATGCCTAAGCAAGTGGACACCCTGAAACTCAAGTATGAGCCTATTGAGAAAGAGATCATGCAATTATATGGGTAGAAGGTCCTGATCATCAATCACATCAAGGATCTATCTTTGACCCTCTTCTTGTGTCTAAGCCAAACTGTCACACAAGAAGTAGTCATAATAGACACCAGTGTTTTGGATGTGTCTTTCAAGAGACTATACAACAAATCTTGGAAAATATTTAGCACTTGATTGGTCTCATCTGATATTGCAAACTAAGCATGGGGAAAAGATGAAGATCTTGTCTGAATGCTTACATCTCAAACATATAGTAGATAATGCAGTCCTACGCTTTGAAGTGGCACATACCTCCTCAAAAAGGGAGACGTATTGCGTAGAAATGTTAGAAGATGGGGAGGATACAAGTGACTAGATCCTTTGAGAGGAGGTTCTCCTCAATAATTTTATTGACTCTGATCCATTCAAGAACTTCCATGCTACCATATTAGATACTTATATGATCTTCAATGATGACCAAGTCTTCCTAAAATTGGTAAATGAACAGGAAGATCCTAGTGGACCAAGCAATAATAGTCTATGGACATTGTATTTTGATGATGCTAAATGCAAGGTCAATTTCAGAGTAGATGTCCAATTGGTATCCCCAACTGAATCAGAGACCCTCAAAGATTTATGCTTCCAATTCCCATGCTCGAGTAATGATGTTGAGTATGAGGCTTTGGTCCATTGTTTGCTCCTTGTAGGATAGATGGTCTTGAAAAGTGTATAAGTGTTTGGAGACTCAGAGTTGGTCGTAAGCCAAGTCCGTGGACAGGCAACTTGCCAAAAATATAAGAATAAGGTCTTACAGACATAGAATATGGGATCTAATTGAGAGCTTTGAATATTTTAACATACAAGTTATCCCATGATCCTAGAATTTCATCGTTGATCAGATGGATTCAATCACTTTATAGTTTGATTTGAGTCTCAAATCTGCAACAAAACAAAATGTAGTATAGATCATCGTCTGTTGAGAATTTTGTGTCTCAACTTTCAGTTTGTACCTCTATTTTTGGACTTGGTGAAAATATGATGTTTCAACCTTTACTGCCTTACCATGCTTGGAGTCCTTATGCCCTTTACCACTTTACCATGGCGATCTGGCATTGCCCTGGCGGTACCGTGGTGACAGTCTTTGCGGTTACCGCCTTACTGCGCGCGATGAGTTGATTCACCGCAGTGGTTGCGGTGAGACTGCCTGCGGTCGCCCTGGCAGTTACCACCATATCGCGGGCGGTGGGTCCACTCACTACAGTGATCGTAGTGAGACCGCTTGTGGTTCATTTGGCGGTTATTGCCCTACCACGGGGTGGCCTAGTGGCCCCCATGGTAGTGCAGTTTGAACGCTAACGGTTTGCTCAGCCGTTACCGCCACACCGTGGGTCATCTCCAACCTGGTAGCGGTAGCATGGTGCAAACAAGGGGCGAGCTTGGATGGTCATGCTGCCACACTGTGGATGGGTCAGTTGAACTTTGTGGTAGCATGGGGTATCTTTGGTAGAGCTTGATGGAGTCGAAGGGTGAGCTCGGATGAGCTCACCGCATTACCGCTGGTCGACTTGAATGGAGTAGCGGTAGCGCGGGAAAGACAAGGAAGAGCTTGGAGGCCCATACTGCCATACCATGATGGGTGAATTCAAGCTTGGCGGTAGCACGAGGAAGCATGGGTGAGCTCGGAAGGGCTCATCGCATTACCTCGGACAGGTAGAGTCAACTTGGCAGTGGAGTAGTAGAGTCTTGGAGAGCTCAAGTGAGCTTGGAGCTCAGTCAACTGAGTTGGACCAGAAATTCAAAAGCGTTAAGCAACTACAGGAAGGACACATGAATCAGTGTCAAATGTTGATTGGCCAAAAGCCAAAATAGTAAAAGCAGTAATTGCAGGCCGATTTCAGCTGATGACATGAACCTGATTTGGGTGGTGAAGTTATTGTTGGGTGGCTCAATGCAATTTGAGCAGATCAATTGCTTGCTTGAATGACCGATGCATGAACATGGAAGTCGTGGGATTGGTTGGAAGTGTGTAAATGTGTTGAAGACTTGTACAATCAATGTGAGGTTGATGGAGATGTACGCATGAGTGCAAGTCGATGTGTGAAGTGAATTATTTGTATATTTTGAATGTGAAGTATTTTAACAAAGTGAGTGTAATAACTCTAAGTTGTTGTGAGCTGATCAAAGAAGACTGATGCTTTTGTATGTAACCTTTTTACTGTAATAAAAAAACTATCTTGCTTGGTGTGTTGGGTTTTTTACCTATAAAGGTTTTCCCACGTATATCTTGTGTCCACTGTGAATGCTTAATTCTGTTCTATTTTATTATGTATGTATTCATCTCAGTACTTTGTAGAAGCTATTAGAACCTATTTATGCTCCTCTCCTCTATTGTATTAGTGTTAAGGGAATGTATTCTGCACTGTTGGGTCATTAGATCCACCCCTGTTTTCCCTTCAAGTGGTATCAGAGCCTGGCCCGTTGTGTTATCCTTGAGAGAAAGCTCAGTTTTTTGTGCTAATACTATTTCAGTGGGAGTCTTGCATTGTTAAAACTTGTTCTCTATTTGAGATGGCGATTACATTTGGTAGAGTAAATATTGAAAAATTTAATGGCAGCAACTTTGAGTTATGGAAACTCAAAATGGAAGACTTCCTAGTGGATAGAGACCTCTGGTTAGCAATGCCTGGAACTAAGCCACAAAGTACGATGCAAGAGGCTTGGGATCTTTCTGATAGAAAAGCAAAAGGTCTTATAAGACTGAGTCTAGCCAATTCCATACTCCTGAACGTCCATGAGGAGCAGTCTATAGCTTCATTATGGAAGAAACTTGGTGATAATTATCAAGGAAAGTATCTGGTAAATAAGTTATTCCTGAGGAAGAAGTTGTACTCCTTGAAAATGGAAGAAGGTGCATCTGTTGCAGACCATCTAGAAACTCATTTAACATGAGTGTTACTCAGCTGGCGTTTGTAGGTGTAAAGACTAAGGAGGAGGATCGATGCATGCTCCTGTTGTGTTCATTACCTAGCAGTTGGGATCATTTGGTGATGGCTATTGGAAGCACAACCACTGCATTCAAGATGGATGATGTGGTTGCTTTGCTTCTGTCTGAAGAAATGCGAAGGAAGTCTTTTGAGATGGCCAAAGAGGCTTTTGCTGTTCGGGGTAGACTAAAGGACAAAGGCAAGAAGAAGGACAAGAAGTCGAAATCCAAATTTGTAGGGAGATCAAAGTCTCTTGATAAAAAGTTCAAGGTGAGATGCTGGAACTATGGGCAACCTGGTCATATTTGGAAGGATTGCAAGGAGAAGAAGAAGAATGCTTCTGACAATGAATCTTCTCAAAGTGATGTAGACGCCTTCATTGCAACAACCTTGACAACTCAGGCATCAGATGATGTCTGGCTGGTTGACTCAGGTGCGTCCTTTCACATGACATCCAATAGAGAATGGTTCTCTAAGTATGAGAAGTATGTGTGTGGAAAGGTGTACCTAGCAAGTGATTCAATGTTGGAGATAGTTGGCAGAGGAAGAATCAAAATTCAGTTTCCTGATGGGAGAGTCAAAGGTATTGGTGGCATACTGCATATACTAGGTCTGGCTCGAAATCTTCTTTCTGTCAGTAAGTTAAATAATGTTGGTGTAGAAGTTTCTTTCTCTAGTAAAGGATGTAAAATGGCTAGAGGTGCAATGGTGCTGGCTAAGGGTGTTCGTACTGGCACTTTGTACAAGCTGGATGTACGTCCTGTTCAATGTAGCAATGCCTCTGTAAAGTCAAGAAATGCTGCTCCTGTAGAGAAAGATGAAGACACTTCTCTATTTGCAAATGCTTTGGAGGTGAAAATCCCAGCTGAGAAGACTATGTTGTGGCATCATAGACTAGTTCACATAGGTGAGAAAGGTTTAAAAACCTTGAAGAATAAAAATATTGTAGAAGGGCTTGATGATTGTAAACTTGAGTTCAATTTTTGCAAACATTGTATCTATGGAAAAAAACACCGTGTTTCATTTTATTTTAGTCCTCATAAATCTTCTGGTATACTGGATTATGTTCATTCAGATGTGTTTGGTCCAGTTAATATTCCTTCATTATCAAAGTCTAGATATTATGTTTATTTTATTGATGACTATTCAAGAAGGGCATTTGTATACTTTCCTAAAAGTAAATCAGAAGTGTTCAGTTGGTTTAAAGAATTTAAATCTATGGTAGAAAATCAGACTAGAAGGAAAATTAAATGTTTAAGGACAGACAATGGTGGTGAATTTTGTTTTGCAGATTTTGGAAGGAATTGCACTGATCATGGAATTAAAAGGCATAAGACAACACCCTACACTCCACAGTAGAATGGAGTTGTTGAAAGGTTGAACAGGATGCTGATGGAAAAGGCAAGGAGTATTCTAAGTGGTGCTGGTCTGGAGCAGAAGTTCTGGGCTGAGGCTGTGGCTACAACATGTTATCTAATAAATCGATCTCCTTGCTCTGCTCTTGTTGATAAGATGCCTTTGGAAGCATGGTCTGGTAAGAAGCCCTCTCTGAGGCATGTCCGTGTCTTTGGCTATGAGGCATATTTTTATGTGCCAAATGAAAAGAGATCAAAATTGGATAACAAGGCTGTCAAATGTATTCTCATCGGCTATGGAGTTGGTGTGAAGGGATACAAGCTTTGGAACCCTATTACTGAGAAGGTTATGTACAACAGAAGCGTGATATTTTATGAGCTGAAACCTTCAGTAAGTGATCAACAACTTGAGACAGATCTGAGTGACAAGAAGAAGGATGCAGTTGAGATTCCCCAAACTCCAGAAAGGGAAGAGCTACATGGTGTACCTGAGACTGAGGAGAGCTCAAGCAGCTCTGGAAGTTCTGATGATGAAGAACCACAACCTCAACCTATAAGGAGGTCTACACGAAAAAAAAGGCAACCTGAAAGGTATGGTTTCTCTATGTTAGATTCGAACTATGCCTATGCCTATGCCTTAATTACTAGCACTGATGAGCCTAGGACTATAAAAGAAGCAATCAACATGACTGATTCAAATTCTTAGCTGGAAGCCATGAATGAAGAAATGGATTCATTGAAGAAGAATGAAACTTGGGATTTGGTACCACTGCCTAAAGGGCGAGAGCCTATTGGTTGTAAGTGGATATTCAAAAAGAAGATAGACCTTGATGGCAGTGTTGAGAAGTATAAGGCATGACTAGTTGCAAAGGGATTTTCCTACATTGAAGGAATTGATTATGGAGAGATTTATCCCCTGTAGCAAAGTTGACATCTATCAGATTTTTGTTGTCATTGGCAGCTGTGTATGACTTTGAAATTGAGCAGATGTATGTGAAGACATTGTTTCTCCATGGTGAGCTGGAAGAATAAATCTATATGTCCTAGCCTAAGCATTTCGTTGTGAAAGGTAAACAAAATATGGTCTGTAAGTTAAATAAATCTCTGTATGGTTTGAAGCAATCTCCTAGAATGTGGTACCAAAAATTTGACACATTTGTGTTGTCTATGGGATTTGTAAGATCAAAATCTGATCATTGTGTTTATCATAAATATGAGAATGATCATGTGCTTGTTATTACACTGTATGTGGATGATATGTTATTCATAGGAAATAGCAAGACTATGATTTTTGATATTAAATCTCAGTTGTCTGCAAAGTTTTAAATGAAGGATCTTGGTGCAACAAGGTACATTCTTGGTATGGAGATAACTAGGGACAGAACAAGTAGAAATATTTGGATAAGTTAGAGTAATTATGTGAACACCATTCTGGAGAGGTTTGGTATGACAAACTGCAAGCAACTAGTTGTTCCAATGATGCAGGGAACAAAGCTATCTATTGAAGACTATCCAAAATCTATGACTGAGATGGAGGACATGACCAGTGTGCCCTATGCAAGTGTTGTTGGCAGTTTGATGTATGAAATGGTCACCAGACATTGCCTAAGCAGTGGGAGTTCTAAGCCATTTCATGGAAAATCTGAGAAGATCACATTGGGATGCTGTGAAGAGAGTGTTCAAGTATTTCAAGGGGACTTCAGATTATGCTTTGTGTTACCATGGTAGTTTGGTTGCATCACAAAGAACAATCAACATTCAAGGATATGTTGATTCTGATTAGGTAGGGGACATTGACAATAGGTGATCCACCAGTGGATACACATTCATGCTTAATGGTGGAGCAATCAGTTCGATGAGCAAGCGACATGTTGTAGTTGTGTTATCCATGATAGAGGAAAAGTACATGGCTGCAACTCATGCCTGTAAGGAAGCTGTTTGGTTGAGGCGTTTGTGTTTAGACATTGGTTTCAATGTAGGGTAGATCACAATTTACTATGACAATTAGAGTGCCATTTGTTTGGCAAAGAACCCAACCTTCCATGCTAGGATGAAGCACATTGATGTGCAATTTCACTTCGTGAGAGACATGGTGGAAGATGGAAGAGTCTATCTTGAAAAGGTCGACACTTTGAAGAATGTTGCAGATGCTTTGACAAAGCCTGTGAGAACAAAAAAGTTTAGATGGTGTGCGAAATTGATGGGCCTTGGGGCCTATGACAGACAGTAATTTTTTGAAGTCATGAGGAAGCTGGAAGTCTTCGCCAAGTGGGAGCTTGTTGAGAATTTTGTGTCTCAACTTCCAGTTTGTACCTCTATTTTTGGACTTGGCAAAAATATAATGTTTCAACCTTTACCGCCTTACCGCGCCTGGCTTCCTTCTACCCTTTACCACTTTACCATGGTGGTCTAGCATTGCCCTATGGTACCGCGGTGACAGTCTTGGCGGTGACTACCTTACCGCACACAGTGAGTTGACTCACCTTGGTGGTTGCAATGAGACTGCCTGCGGTCGCTCTGGCAGTTACCTCCATACTGCAGGCGGTGGGTCCACTCACCGCGGTGAGACTGGCTACGATCTGTTTGGAGGTTACCGCCCTACCATGGGGTGGCTTGGTGGCCCACATGGTAGCACGATTTGACTGTTAACGGTTTGCTCAGCTACTACCACCACAGCGCAGGTCATCTCCAACCTAGAAGCAGTAGCATGGTGCAGACAAAGGGCGAGCTTGGATGGTCATGCCGCCACACTACGGATGGGTCGGTTGGACTCGACGGTAGCATGGGGTATCTTGGGTAGAGCTCGATGGAGTCGAAGGGTGAGCTCAGATGAGCTCATCGCATTACAACGGGTTGATTTGGATGGAGCAGCGGTAGTGCGGGCAAGACAAGGTAGAGCTTGGAGGCACATACCGCGATACCACGATGGTTGAAGAAAAGCTCGGTGGTAGCATGAGGAAGCATGGGTGAGCTCGGCAGGGCTCACTACGTTACCTCAGATGGGTAGAGTCAGCTCAATGGTGGAGCGATAGAGTCTTGGAGAGCTTGGGTGAGCTCAGAGCTTAGTCAATCGAGTTGGACCAGAAAGTCAAAAGCATTCAGTGAATGCAGGATGGACACGTGGCTTAGTGTTAGATGTTGATTGGCCTAAAGCCAAAACAGTAAAAGCAGTAATTGTAGGCCGATTTTAGTTGATGAAAGGAACCCAATTTGGGTGGTGAAGTTATTGCTAGGTGGCTCAATGCAATCTGAGCAAATCGATTGCTTACTTGAATGATCGATGCATGAACATGGAAGTCGTGGGATTGGTTGGAAGTGTAAATGCATTGAAGACTTGTATAGTCAGTGTGAGGTTGAAAGAGATGTACGCATGAGTGCAATTTGATGTGTGAATTGAATTATTTGTATACTTTGAATGTGAAGTATTGTAACAGAGTGAGTGTAAATAAATCTAAGTTGTTGTGAGTTGATCAGAGAAGAATGATGCTTTTGTATGTAACCTTTTTACTATAATACAAAAACTGTCTTGCTTGGTGTGGTGGGTTTTTTACTTGTAAAGGTTTTCCCACATATATCTTGTGTCAACTGTGAATGCTTAATTTTGTTCTATTTTATTCTGTATGTATTCATCTCAGTAGTTTTTAGAAGCTATTAGAACCTGTTTATGCTTCTCTCCTCTGTTGTATTAGTGTTAAGGGAATGTATTCCGCACTGTTGGGTCATTAGATCCACCCCCATTTTTCCTTCATTGTCCGATCGTTAATTCCTAACAATGATCAGAATTGATAGGTTTTTGACGACGACATTCAGATTGTTGTTAAAGTCAGAGAAAGTTTTTGATCACCTACAATTTAAAGCTAAAAGAGCTACGAAAGAATAAGTTACCCAATTAAAGGGCTATAAGCTCTTGTGAGGTTTGATTTCTCTCAAAATAAATTTGACTATGAAGATGCAAGGAATAACAAATAAAGGTACACTGCTGACACAAAAGGATATGAAGATCTCAATTTTAGAAATGGTAGAAAGCTAGAAGTCGAAAGAGATGTTCCATAGAAGGATAAAGAGAGACCAAAAGGAATATGTTCTAGATACGACAGGGTCATAGCTTGGACCTATGATGATCTTAGAGGATACAATCTGGGCATAATCCAACACACTATCAACTTGGCCGAAGGCTAAAAACCTGTCTGACAGAAACAAAGGTTGATCAATCTGAAGGTCAAAGCACTAATGGCATAAGAACTTACCAAGTTAATTGAATCAAGGATCATATACCTAATCAAACATTGCACCTGGGTGTCCAATTGTGTACCAGTGCAAAAAAAGAATGGTGATATTCAGCTCTGCCTAGATTTCAGGGACTTGAACAAGGCTTCATTAAAGGATCACTACCTTTTGCCCTCAATGGAGCAGATTTTGAAAACCATGGCCAGATCTAAGATTTTATCATCGCTCGATGGTTTTTCAAGTTATAACTAAATCTATGTAAAGGAAGGAGACTAGCATAAAATGACATTCACTACCAAGTAGGGAACATTCACATACTATAAATGACCTTCAAACTCTCCAATGTTGGTGTGACCTTTTAGTGAGTAATGGATATCTCCTTCAAGGGATTGATTTATCAGATTATCTTAATATATCTAGATGACCTTACCTTTTTTTCAAAATGAAAGGATGATAGTTTTGACCATTTGGAAAAGGTCTTCCAAAAATGCCAACATTTTGGGGTTTCCTGAAATCCCAAAAAATGTGTATTTGGAGTGCCACAAGGTAAGCTACTAGGTTTTGTGGTATCAAAAGAAGGAATAGCCATAAATCCTGAAAGGGTGAAGGCTATAATAGATCTACCATTGCCAGTCAACCAGAAGGGGCTAGAGTCCTTTTAGGAAAGATTAATTTCATTAGCCGATTCATTTCAAACTTCGTGGGCTTCATTAGACCTATCATGCTGATGTTAAAAAAAAAAATAGTGTTCAAATGGACTCTTGAAGGCAAGATGACTTTCGAGCAAATAAAGGAAGCCATCTCTACAACCTCGATGTTAGCAAACTAGGACTTCTCCAAGGATTTCCTACTCTACATATACAATGGCCAACACAATAAGGCTTCGGTGCTCACTTAGAAAGATGAGGAAGGAATTGGGGAACACCCCATCGCATTCCACTCTAGGAATCTCAAAGGATATGAAACTAGGTACAATTTTTTTGAGAAACAGACCTTCTCTATTGTTAAAAGCCTCAAGAAATTCTGACACTTGGTATTAGCCAACAAAATCACCATCCTCGTCAGCCATCCCACTATTTGAGAGTACATCATCAAAGGTGAGATAACTGAAAAGAGGGCCAACTAGATCACTAAGATCCTAGAATATGACATAGACATCCAACCAACCACGTTGGTTTGGGGAAGATGTCTATGTGAATACCTTGCACAAGAATTAAGCTCCTAGGTGAAAGAAAAGACCAACTAGGTCTATCAAAAGTTTGAGTCTGATGAGTCATGGATGGTGGATTAGATGTGATATATGCAAAAGGGGCAGTACTCGACTAGCATTCCACCTCACAAAACATGCTACTACCGATTGTAAGGCACCAAGTATGTATTGATTGAGGGAATATTATTTAAAAAGAATAATGATGGAATCCTACTCCGCTGCTTAGATAAGCCATAGGCAAAAAGAGTTTTAAATGAATTCAATAATAGTCCTGAAGGAAAACACTTTTTCACCAAGACTACTGCTTTAAAGATAATGTGAGCAGGATATTATTGGCCTCCCATGTTCTCTGAGGCACAACACATGGTGTGAAAGTGTACTCAGTTCCAATTTTTTGTTGGCAACCAAAAGAACTCTGCCATGCCACTAAGCTCGATCATGACTGAGAAACCCTTTGCATAACGGGGTTTGGATTTTTTTGAGATGAAAAATACCATCTCCAACACTAGCCATAAGTGGATACTTACGGAAAATGATTATTTCACAGGATGTATGGAGGTCATTGCTCTAAAAAATGCCACAAAAACAAAAATTGTTTTCTTGAGCAACTGGTGAGGAGGTTTGGTTCACCTAAAAATATCATATCCAACAATTCTAAAGCCTTCATAGGCTCTCAGATGTCATAATTCTCTCTCAAGCATGGGGTCTACCTCAAGAATTCATCAAATTATTACTCACAAGGAAATGGGTTAGCAGAGTTGACCAACAAGAACCTAATTAGGTTAATTAAGCATATCAGGTCAGAACGCTAGAAGGAATGACATAAGCATCTATGAGCCACTCCATAGGCTGACATAATTATGCCCAAACAAATCTTGAAGGTATCTCCTTACGAATTAGTGTATGGAAAGGAGGTGGTTTTACCTATTTCCATATAAATTCTAGTATTACAACTGTTGAAAGCCTTAGAAATTGCAGAAAGCAGTGGAATGAAAGTAAGATTGGTGGAACTCTTAAGTATTGAAAAAAAAGAGAAAACATATATGACACCATGATTGGGCACCAATATATAGTCAAATGATGGTTTGATAAAAAGCCTCAAACCCATATTTCTAGGAGGGAAGCCTTGTGTTAAAGTATGATGAGCATGCTACAAACCTAGTACAACATGCAAAGTTTGAAGAACTATGGAAGGGTCCCTTCTACATTCATGCATACAAATAAAAGAATGCATATGAGCTAGAAGACATGGATGATAATGTTCTGGATATACTGGTAAATGGTATTTACATGAAATTATTCCATTAAAGCATGCAAGTTCTTTTTAAAATTTTCACAGTTATGTACCATATGTAATTTTTTTGTAAAATACAAATTTTTTGTGAATAAGCCATGAGAATAACAATAGGAAAAGAAAAGAAGTGTTATATTATATTCATTGAAATATGTACACTATAATGCAAGCCCAAAGCTCAAAGAGAAGTTTGAAGCCTTCTCGTGCAACCCAAAAAGAGATACAATGCAAAAAGCAAAAAGGGGAGGTGACACGCAAAGTAAGCAATGAAATTGAAGCCTCCATCTATCGCTAGCAGTCAAAACATTGCTTCTTTGGGTTTTTCTTTGACACAGTGGTAAATGGGTTAACAACACAATACACACGGGCATGAAGTGACACAAACCTCAATCTTCAGTACCCCGACTATACACCAGGTACTCAAAATGATTTTTCCATTCAAGCCTAGGAATGTGGTCCACTTTGTACTCCTTCAATATGAAGGAAGTCATGGGTCAAGACAACAAGCAATGTCTCTCCTAGTCCATAGCACAAAATTCAGTAAGAAGGGGAAACTAGGGTACCTCTTGCCCATAATCAATGTGCCTACAAAGGTCCATGGCACTTGGAATGCCGCCACCAGGGATAGCCACTTGCACAATCTCACCAAGCCTATCCAAATATGTCAAAAAAAATATGGCATGGCACAATTCGATTATCCAGGGCTTAGAGATGTCCAAATCCAGTAGAGAGGCCATGAAGCGGGAGACAACATTGGAGTTGCACTATGACTAGTTTTAATCATTCATGTAATATTTGTCGAGCACCCATTTGAATGCCACAATGATGAGGCAGTCTTTCTTTACTAGGCATTTAATTCTATCATTGTTGACTTCACCCACAAAGGAATATAGTGGCCTTTGGCTCAAGAGCCAAACAAGGGTACCTAGGCCAAACATCATAATAGAAAGTAAGCTAAGACTAGTGGAAAGAGAAATGTAGTGGAAAAACTTACTAACTTAAGAGCTATTTCAGTGAGTTTTTAGCTAAGGTGGCATGGATATTTATAGAAAAGGTGCACTGACGAGCTTGACAAATAGAAAATCCATCTTCCATTGAATGGTAATGGAGAAAATATCAAATCATTAGGAGGATGAGAAATGAATCACATGAAAAATCTTACATCAAGCCTTGATAAATAAAGTTGGGAGTTGGGAGTAAATGCTCGAGTATATCGATTGTTGCCATGTGTCTATTACCATAACCAACACCAGCTTGCTTACTCATGCGAAAATAAATTTTTAAAGAACTAAACTCTAACAAATTAAATATGGATGTCTTCTCAGAGTACCTTGCATCACTTAAAGCATGCTTCCCATTGCAAAAAGAATACTTCCCAAATCATAGAGCTTATTTGAGAAAAAAGAGGTGAAGGGAATGTACTAATTGCATTCTCATGGAAGAGTTGGCATTGTTGGAATCTAGTGTTGTCATTGATGGTAACCTAAGTCATTGATCTGGTACACACTTTTGTATCTATTCATACCGGGAGTCAGAGTGAAGAACAGGGTATCTGGTTAAAGTTAAGTTTGTCGATCAATATGCATTATCTGCTTATCAATTCATGGTCTGCATCTTAGGGAAGGTCATTGGGTATCTGGAATACCTTATCCTCGATTTTGGTGCCTGCACATCAATCGTTGTACAAGTTTGGGGATCCGGTGTATTGATTTTTTGTTTATCAATGCTAGAATGCCGACTTGGTGGCTATAGCCATTGTAGATGTTTAAGGAGTAATTTATTAAATGTTTTTGTGTTCAAACATGTTTATTTAGGTCCTCACTATGCTATGGATGACTTTGGATGGTACACATTGAGAATCATTTGAGGATTTAGCCGATGGTTGGAAAATATTATATGTTTTAATAAAGCCGACATGAAGATGATATTATCCCTTGATGCGAATATATAAGATCGATTGTTTATATAATTTTGGTATCAAAGTATGATAGAAGTGAAGTGTATTAATGTGTGATGTGAAATTTAGAAGGGCAGTTGTGCGATTTCATATGAGCATATAAGATTGGTGATGTGAGTTGCAGCAGAGCAGAGCAAAAGAGAAAAATCAGACTGAAGGTTTGAAATCGACTAATGTGCTCAACCAGAACTGTAACCTAGCATTATAAGATGCTATTCCTTCAGTTCAACCCTTCAAATGGACTTAATCTAAATATTTTGTAAGGCAGTGAGCCTTCCTATTTTGAGCAATGAGCTCTAGGCAGTGTGCTTGAATGCAAGTGCATTCCCATTTTATAAATCTTATATTTGAGTACTCAAATTGTGGATTGACCTCCACCGTGGTTTTTCCCCTAACATGGTTTCCACGTAAAAATCCTTGTGTTATGGTGTTTTGGATGATTTATTTATGTGCTTTCATCTTTCTTTCAGTTTAATGTTGAAATGGTTTAAATATCAGAATAATAAAGTTGAAGATTGCAGAACATTGATTCACGCCCCCCCCATCTTAGTGTTCCTAGATTCCAACAATTGGTCTCAGATTTTTGTTTCGTAGAAGAAGTTTGAAAACTTGAGGTGGATCTTGGAATGCAATGGACTCTGGTAGTCTTCAGTAAAAGCTTGTGGTGGCACTTGATGATCTTGATTAGTCTAAAGCAAAAGTCTAGGAATTGAAAGCAAATCTTAAGGATGCTGAGAAATTCATTTAGACATTGAAGGATCAAATTGTTAAATCTTGGGAAAAGAGGAAGGATCTATGTGATCAGATTAAGCAGAAAGAGAGTGAAAAAATGGATGATTCTCACCCAAATCAAACCTTGAAAGAAATAACTCAAGAATGTGAAAAGCTTTCCAAAGACAATGCAACCCTAAAGCATGAAATGGAATCTATGGTGATGAAGCTGACTAAGGAAATTGAAGAAAGAAAGAAGAATGAGGAGAATCTTTCCCAGTCCTTAAAAGAAAGATCTAATGAATGCATAAGAATAAATGTAGAATTCATTTAGTTGGAAATTGAATTGCAGCAATCCTAAAATAATGAAGAAGAGCTTGAAAAATAGATTGTTATTCTTAGGGATGAACTTACCACTACAAATGAATACAAGGAGAAGTTTAAGATTAGTTCTAGTAAGCTTAATCAACCGACTCAACGTCAAAAGAATGCTAAAGACAAGTGAGGTCTTGGATATGAGAAAGGAGAAAGTTCTGGATCTGGACAAAGAAATTTCAGGCAAGGAAATTAGATGAACAAAGGTGGAAGGTATCCGGTAAGACAACCTAACACTCAAAAGTTTAATGGATATTGTTTTGCTTGCAAAAAATTTGGTCATATGGCTACTCAATGTAGAAGTAAAATGAAATCAAGTAATTCATCATTCTTTGGTCAGTGTTTCAATTGCAAAAAGTTTGGTCATAAGTCAATCGAATGCATAAATGTGTTAAACAACTCTATCAATAAAAGGAATGTAGAATGTTACACGTGTGGAAGATTTGGGCATATTGCTAACCAATGCAGATCTAGAGGAAATAAATAGAATTATTGGTCTAGACAAGGAAATATTGTGTGCTACAATTGCAACAGATACGGCCACATTGCAAGATTCTGCAGAAACAAAAATGTGGATAGAAGAGGTCCGGTATACAAAGGTAGAAATACATAGAAAAATGATAAAGAAAAGGGAAAAGTGATTGTTGATGAAATAAGAGATCAAATGAAGAAGACATGGGTAAGGAAGAATGATTCTGATGTTGGAAATGGTCCTGCATTGGAACCTGCTTCTGGTAATTCCTCTAGAAATTGATCTCAGGCCATTGGCCTAGGGGGAGTTTTTCAAGAAAATCCTTTGTCCCCCTAATGGTAGTTAGCACCGAAATGTAGGAGATTGTTAATGGTTCTGCTAATAGTTTACAACTACATTGGAGATCACTTGTACAAAAATTTGAGAAGTTAAAGGTCCATAGAAGAATATTTCTCTCACTGTCTGAGAAAGCAGGGTATCTAGAACACCTAAGGCAAAATAATTTATTACAAAATTTAGGTGTATGAAGTTATAAAAAGTAGTTGCAACCCTCATTTGTCACTTTGCATCAAAGAAGAGAAGAAGGAGATAACTCTATAGCAAAATTTAAAAGGAGTGAAGATAATTTGGCAGTGAATCTCTAAATCCATCAGGTATTCCAGTCATTTGTGGAATTTTCATTTAATTTGGTAGAAGAACTTGTTCGGTACACAAAATGGAATGAATCAAAGAAATTGTGAATTTAGATGAGTTTAGCAGTGAGAAGATTAGAGTTGTAAGAAACATGTTATCGCCCGATGAATTGAAATGGCTAGAAGATGCAAAACACAAAAGTTTGGACATTTTGTGTAAATTCCCCTATTTCAAAAATGCAAAAATTGTTAAGTTTATCTTGAGTAGATTGAATAATGACACTCTAATTCCAGACAAACCCTATCATATTTTGAAAGAGGCAATTGAAGTCCTAACTGGATTATACAAAATTGGGGATATATTGAGAAAGAAGTCGATCTGAAACAAAGAAGTCAAAACCCTAACCAGTGTAACTGGAGACCAAAGGGCATTGATAATCTCAATGATCAGAGATTCAATAACAAGGTACATTGTGCATGGACTTTGACTTGTGCAGATTCCTAAAGGATCAACTAATGGAGACCATGCAATTAACAAAGGAGACAGGTTATCCTTTCACGTTCGACACTTTGGTTATATGTCTACTGATGTATTTTCTGAATTTCTTGCCATTAAACAACAATTTTGCATGGAAAGAGAATAAACTAGTTTGCAAGAAGATTTATGAACATTATAAAAATTTGGAAAACTATGATCAAGAATATGCAAGTTTCTTTAGAGGTCTATTAGAAAAGTTTGGATTAGTTTGCATTTCCCTTCTGGTAAGGGCACTTGAATTTGGTTCCTCCTCTAGTGAGATGGAAAATAAGAAGAGAGGAGCAAAATAAATTGCTATCTATACTCCTATGGTATGCAAGACTCCAAGAGTTGAGGGCAAAGGAAAAGAACAGGTGGTTTTAGATATTCCAGATGAAGAATTTGATAAGGAAATTGAGGTCACTCAGGGAAAAGAATTGGAATCAACTGAACCAGATCAAGAAAAGGCAAAAGGAAGTGAAGAAGAAGATGACTTAACCAAAGAAAAACTACTGCAACTTATTCATGAGGAAGATGGAATACAAAAAATTGCTAGATTGTGGTTTATCAAACCTTGATATGAACAAGATATGATTTTAAGTGTACTATGTGCTCATATTGTGCACAACTAGATCAAATTAGAGAGTTTGCATAATTTTCTACCTTAAGAGATGATCAAATGCATTAAGGAAATCATGGACTCTAAGTCTCACAACAAGAAAGAAGAAGAAATAATTCTACACTTGAAGGAGAAATTCAGTCTATCACTTACCAAGTTGAAAAGGAAAATGAATGAGCTAAGGCACTGCATATGTATAACAAACAACATCTATAACTATTGCATTCGTTGGCCTCATACAGTTGGGAAATACAAAGAAAAGTTGGAGAAAATTGAAACAGAGTTAAATAGGATTAGAAAAAGTTTTGATATGTTTTAGGAGCAGGATGGTACAATCAAGAAAAGAATTCAAGAGTTATAGTCTGAGCATACAAAAGTTCAATTCACCAGAAGAAAGATTGTGGACACTTTCTAGAAAGTAAAGGAATTAACCGAATGTAGACTGGAACAGTTGATTGAGATACTGAGGAAAGGAGAGAAACTAGAAGAAACCATCACTATTCTAGAATCTCTCATCAAGATTACCAATCAAACATCTGAAAATAACAGCATGATCATAATCATTGGGATTGCAGTAGAAGCTTGGAAGAAGTTTCTTCCAAAGATGAAAGAAAAACACAAGATAATCTTCAGACTCAAGTAATAGTTGTCCCTTTTTCAAAATTTGAATCAGTTTTTAATCAACAAGTTTTTGGTCATATTTCAAAGGGGGAGAGAGAGCAGTGAAAAATTCCTTATCAATTCTAGGGGGAGCTATGTTTTGAAGTTTTGAAGTTTGGCAGCGTACTTATATTGGTTTTGACACTTAGTCATTTTTCACTAAGTGTTTCCATCAATACCAAAGGGGGAGATAGTTGGCATCTAGTGTTGTCATTGATGGCAATCGAAGTCATTGATCCGGTACACACTTCTGTATCTATTCATACCGGGAGTCAGAGTGAAGAACATGGTATCCGGTTAAAGTTAATTTTGTCGATCAATATGCATTATTTGATTATCAGTTCATGGTGCACATCTTAGGAAAGGTCTTTGGGTATCTGGAATACCTTATCCTTGAGTTTTGTGCTTGCGCATCAATCGGTGTACGATTTTGGGGATCCAATGTATTGATTTTCTATTTATCAGTGCTAGAAGGCCGACTTGGTGGATATAGTCGTTGCAGATGTTTAAGGATTAATTGCTTAAATGTTTTTGTGTTCGAACATGTTTATTTAGGTCCTCACTATGATATGTCCAACTTTGGATGGTACACATTGAGAATTATTTGAGGATTTAGCTAACAGTTGGAAAATATTATATGTTTTTCTAAAGTCGACATGAAGATAATATTATCCCTTGATGCAGATATATAAGATCGATTGTTTATATCATTTTGATATTGAAGTATGATAGAAGTGAAGTGTATTACTATGTGATGTGAAATTTAGAATGGATGTTGTGCGATTTCATTTGAGCATATAAGATTGGTGATGTGAGTTGCAACAAAGTAGAGCAGAAGAGCAGAATCAGACAAAAGGTTTGAAATCGATTAATGTGGTCAATCAAAACTGTAACCTGGCACTAGAAGATGCTATTCCTTCAGTTTAACCCTTCAGATGGACTTAATCTGAATATTTTTTAAGGCAGCGAGCCTTCCTATTTTGAGCAATGAGCTCTAGGCAGTGTGCCTGAATGCAAGTGCATTCCCATTTTGGAAAACTTATATTTGAGTACTCAAATAGTGGATTGACCTCCACCGTGGTTTTTCCCCTAACAGGGTTTCCACGTAAAAATCCTTGTGTTATGGTGTTGTGGATGATTTCTGTATGTTCTTCTATATTTCTTTCAGTTTAATGTTGAAATGCTTTAAATATCATAATAATAAAGTTGAAGATTGCAAAACATTGATTCACCCCCCTCTCAGTGTTCTCAGATTCCAACAATTCCCAAGGGATACAAATCTCTACTCCACACGTATCACTTCACTAGCAACACTCAACAAGCTAATGGTAATGGTAATGCCTTATTGCATGTACATGCAAGAAAATTAAATGCACCCAAAAAGAAAATGTTTGCTAAGTAGAAAAAACCACAAACAACCATTTCTTTGAAGAAGCTCTCTGTAAATATTTTTGCACAACAATGGTAGAAGCATCATTTTCTGTTGACAGGATGGAGTTTCATCTAACAGGCCATGCTACACCAATATCTTTGGGAGGGATTCATTTTCTAATCCCCCAACACTGGAAGAGAAATTATTTTCTCATACTAAAACCATATTAGCAAGCGACCTTGTTAAGAAGGAAGCAGTCCTGGATTTTGCAGACAATATCTTTGACCCAAAATTACATATGAGCCCTAAAAACCTTAGGGAAGGGGTAATGTAGAGAATGGTCAAGTGTGGGGGAACTGAAGGATTTGTATCACATCTCTGGTATTGTGGTTTTCCACAACTCATGTTGCTCGTTGTACACTTATATCCAGAGCTGGTAGATGCATGAAAAAAGAGGTTCAATAAGGAAGCAGGGGTTATTATTGGCACCAAGTTAATGGTTACAATCAACATAGTGGCCATACGGAATATGTTGTGTATCCTTGTAAGATTGAGTGTTGAAAGGTTTGAACATAGAATAATGGAAGAATTCTTGAAGACCAAAACCAAACAATTAACTTTCTATGAAGATGAAATAGATGAGAAGCCAAACTGAAATTAGCTCATATTCCCTCTAGTATGCAAAAAGGTCAAATCAGATGTATAGGTTGTTTTCAAAATGTTGGTCTATATATATGAATTTGATGACGATGAAGGGGTTTATGCTTTCTAGAAAAGCTTGGCTTTCATTCTTAGGAGGGAGAAAAGGAAAAAGTTTCTTTTATTTTGTTGATGTAATAACTAAAAAGATGCTGGATCAATTGAAAAATTATGGCACTACATTTAAATTTAGGTATTCCTCTTTTCTGGCACATTTGATCTTGCATCAGAACCTTGAATTTTTCGAAAGGCACTTGTCACTTTCAAAGTTTGATGTAAAGGTGTCGTACCAGTTGGTTTTGGTCTAGACCCATGTACTTTCTAAGACATGGGATTATTACTCGTTTATGGATTACTTCCTGAAACCAATGCTTTTAGATTTTCCCCCATGCTCTTTGAGTCATTTCTCCCTTCAAGTCTTACAATGGATAAAAATCCACCAAACCCTAGTGGATTATTTTCTAGGAGCCAACTTTACCTTCATCAAATTTTATGGTTTTGTTGAGGAGCCTTTCAAACTCCCTAAATTTGTAATAGACAAGACCTTCACTTTGGAGGCATGTCGTTAGGAAAATATTGTCGAAAAAACATATGGTATCAAAATTCATAATAAGCCACTTTACCTGGCCCCCCTTAGCATTGCCAATAGCCAAGTAACACTTGTGAAAAGGGAGGAGTGGGATGTACTTACTAGAAAATTGGCTCACCTGGGCCTAGTCCTCATTTGTGATGCATGGAGCTACAATCCAATAAGGCATCTCCTGACTGTAAGACATGAAAGGTGGGAGTACTTTGAATCAAGAATGAACCCAACTGAGGAGAGGCTAGAGTTTTACATTGAATTAGCCTTCATACCATTCAACCGACCACAATGGCTCAATTTCTATGTTTGGGTGGTGGAATACCAAAAGAGCATTCTGATAGGCAAGTCTCGCAACACACAACTGAAGCACCTGGGATGGTCGAAAAGAAAAGCTCCAAAATTTATAATTCTATGTCTTGTCACATAACAAGGAATCCCAGATGCACTTGGGATGGTCGAAAAGAAAAGCCCTAAAATTTTCTATCTCCATTTGAATTATAGAGATTTTGAAATTACCACAAATCTTGGCTAGTTCTATGTCTTGTCTGGCTATTACCCTTGTGTTTTAGGGGTTGAGTGTTAGGGTTTAAGGGTTTAATACCCTTGTTTCTATTTTTTGTGCTTTTTGAACCCTCACATTATGTTTTCATATTGACCTGTTACTCTGGGTTGCCGGTCACTTAAGTCATCAATGGAGCCTTTTGTGTCACGCACTTACCTGCCCCTTTACCTAACCTATTGGTTTTCTAAATGTTGGGGATTAATATTAATTTTGCCTGATGTCGGGTTGATAATTGTTTAAATTTTAGACTTATGTCTAAAATTTATGCCTAGAGGATTTTCCCCCATCTGCCTAGGCCATCCCCCTTTTATAAATAACTTTGTTTCATGTGCAAGATTGTGGACCGTTGGATCGATGGTCTAAATATCGGTTGTTCCCTACAGGCCTCGTAGGGTTTTCTGATGACATCACTAAAGTGTGGCGAGGTCTACAATATGTTGCCACATGTCATGTACAGTGATGGGGCCCAGTTCGAATTCGCCAATAGTATGCATAAAGGTTATCAAATCGATGAATGTCGTATGATAATGAGGGTTGATGAGGATTAATTGTGGCCATTCCTCACCAACCATATATGATTAGAATAATAATTTAAAAATTGTTGCGAGGTGTGCAGACTGATGACAAGTGTTTTTTACTGGTGGTACGGGGTGGTTGGTTCGGGCCCGCAATCGATGAGCATGTCTACTAACTAGGAAGTGTGTTATTGGCCGATGGGCTTGCCATATGGTGACATGGGATTTTCTATGATGTTTCACTCAATCTAAGTTGTTCAATGTGCCAACTTTCTTTTGCATCAACAAATTGAATTCAAAACAATTGAGTCAGCCATGTGATGACTATTTGCATTCTACAAATGAGACATATTAATGGTACAAGTGTTTCGATGGATATCATCCTGATTTCCATGCGTGCGAGTAGTTTTCTCCTAGAAATCATGATGGATTGTACATCATTTTCCATAAACCTAGAAACTAATAGTGGTGAAATTAACGTCAACCACTAATCGTTCGCTCACTCATACTGCAATTGGAGCATTAATGGTTACTGCACCAGTTTGCTTGATAAATGCTTGTTGATTGTTCATTTGCATCATTGCAACTTCGAGTTTAAATTCATTTGTGATACTACATTGGGTGGTTGTTGTTCTTGCGAGGCTTTGGGTCTGAGTATAAAATGAGAAAATAAATTGCTTATGGTTCACCATTGCGTAGGAGTACAAGGATGACTGGGAGAAATTCTAAGTAGGAGGCGAATACAAGTGAATAAAGCGCCATTCTGGGTGCTCTTGGAGCTAATGAAGAGGTGCAGGGTCCCTCCCGAGTCTTGTTAGGACCAGTCCTGGGCTCAAAGGTCAGGTTACACAGGTAGAGGTAATGGGCTATGGAAAAGAAAAGGGTTATCTCAAGTGTGGTGGAAAATCAATTGCCGAGCCGAAGTTTGGGCAGTATGAGTTGCCCATTGAGATCATTGGTGGCTCTCGTAGCGAAAGTTCTAACACTAAATCGGACTATCATAGCTACCTCATGGCCTTAACTAAATTGGTCAATGTGGATGAGGAGGTCCTCGCGGTGTCTCTTGTTGTCATGGTGACATTGTGTGCTATTGTTATTTCTAGTGCTGGTACTGATAAGGATAGGGTGGTGCTGTCACTTCTCACTGAAGCGAGAACACAGAGCGGTCGCGTGTACCATGGCCATGATATTTCTCTTGGTTCTGGTTAGTGGTGCGGCTTTTTGGGTCTTTCTTTTTTGTTCTAGTGTTGGTGCTGTCTCTTTTTGGTTCGAAGTGGATGAATATGACAAATCACTGATGGCATTTTTCTTTGAACGACTAGTTACATGGGTATTAACTATTTTTGATTCCCTATTCACCGAACGATTATATCCATCATTATGGGAATTGTGAAATGAAATGAAATTTCTCTTTTGAAAGGAAATTCTGCTAAATATAATAGAATGAGCCTAATGCTTGTTGCTCTCTTGTTCTATAAAGGAGATTTCAAGGCTCATTTCAGAGGTCAGATTTTTGAATCTTGAAGTCTAGGTGGTGTACACTTAATGCATACAATATAGAATTCAGGATGACTTAACTAGTAAATAGTTTTGGGTAGGGTATGTACATGAAATAGTCATAAAATATTTTATGTAATTACTAACATCGAAAGAAATCTAAAAAAATTAAGGAAATTTCTCTCTTGTGTGTGTTATGACAAATCATGAATGAAATTATCAAGGGTTCTTTCATTTATCTTCAATGGTATATTTTGAATGTATGATTCACTTTCTTGCTTTAACTTAATGAGTTAATCAAATGCTTGAAAAGAGATTGTAGGTGTGCAATAATTTGCTAAGGATCTAATAAGGAGTGTTGTTTTAAATATTGAAAGTCTTATGATGTAAGGCATTGTGAGAATTGTTCATTGATATCAGGGTTAAATTTTATGTGACTCCTGCCCAATTTGATGAGGCACTAGTTAATAAATTTAGGGTTCTTTTAAATAACTCAAACCAGCAACCCCTTGCATGTGGATTCAAGGTTAGAACATTATAAAATTCAAATTCAATCTATTCTGAGATGCAAATCTCACACAATACCTATATTCCTAGCATTAGGTGATTATTTGCTTAGTGGTCTACCAAGCCTTTGGTGAATGGTATCTTTTGCATTTGGTAGGTATTTATCTATGTGTGAAGTTTTCTTGAAGCGGAACACAAATAGGAACACCCTCCTTGGTCTCACAAAGCCTAAAGAGTAGGGGTAAGGACTTAAGAAGCTTTACCTATTAGTTGGCCACTAAATTTTGACAATTCTTGAGTATAGAGATTGGCTTCCTCTAAGAGAGTTTCAAATCTTAGATGGGATAGTAAAAACAACCAACATAATGGTGAATGTGTTGGGGAGAGCTTATGAGAAATTTAAATAACAAGGAATCCCAGGTGTAGATGGTAGTATTACAGATTTAAGTATTTAGTGAATTTGAACATTTGGTTCAAGTGTTGAAAAGTTTTGGACCTGGAAAAGGTTTTGTTGTAGCACAACCTCAAAGAATTTGAGTGTGACTCTACTATTGGAGAAGACCCAGAATGAGATTTACTCTTAAGGTAACTTCATGTCTCTTGAAGTTCAATCCTTTGTGAAAGAGGTGGCAACTCTGTCTGAAGAAATAGTTGAATTGTGAAAAGGACATTTAGATTTGCAAAATTTGCAGTCGGGAAGAAAGGTTAATAGATTCTACAAGGTTTCCAGGCATTCTCATAAATATGAAGAAAGTATTATTCTATTTGAAATAAGTTTAAAACAAATTTTCAAGGCTTTAGATGATAAATGGTTCCCTATTAGATGAATTTTCATTAAGATAGGGAATGATAGTAGTTATGTCATACTTCTAATGTATTAATGTCTGTAATGATTTGAGAAGTATGTGTCCTTTTGAATTATGCCTCTGAGAAAGCTTTAAGGTATAATGTTTTGCTCTGTATTCTAGGATCATGGTTGAAATTGTAAATGATGTAATCAATAACCATGTATGAAGATTGATAATGATTGAATATGGATACAAGAGGGTTTCCATGTAAAACATCAAGTCAAAGTATGCTAGGAAAACAAATTTTTCCAAGCCCTCAGAGGGATTTTTCTATTGAAGGGTATATGCCATTTTTTTTTAGTGGTATTAAGGGTTACCCAAACCTAATCCCTAAGAATGTTAGGAAGTATTTTCCCGAATTCACAGGGAAAAGCTTAGAATAAACCTCTAAACATCTAAAAACCTTAATAGATGTGATGGGGGATTATGAAGTAAATCATGAGGACGTTGTCATGAAGCACTTTGTTCAGTCCTTGAAGGATGATGCTAGGGATTGGTTCTCATATTTACTAGCATGTTCTATTGCTTAATGGAATCAATTTATGATGGCCTTTGTTGAGAAATTTGGTCAAAGGGTAAACCCAAGTGTGTTGAGGAAATTTTATGGAAATCCACATGAGAGAAGATGAGTTGGTCCCTATTTTTAATCTTCGATTTGCAAAGGCAATCAGGGAAATTCCAGAGAACATAAGACCAAATGATACTGAATGTTTGGTCGTGTATTTAGGAGCATTTGACAGGAAGATGAGTTTCTTGTTAAGAGATAAGGAGCCTGGAACATTACATTAGGCATGTCACAATGCCATGGATATTGAAAACAATCTAAAATATTCAATGATGAAAGGGTATCTAGTTGCAAGTGTTGATTATCCTAACATACCACATACAAATAGAATTCAAGGATAAGATGTTGGAAATGATTGTCAAGATGAAAATGATCTTGCTACTATGGTGTCTCCATCTTCACAGTATGAAGATCATAGTGAGTCCCAAGTTAAATATCAACAAGATTTGAGTAATGAAGATCAAAGGTTTTTTGTGCAAGAATTATATGAAATGAAGATACAAGAGGGAGAATCACCATATAAGTTGTTTTTGAGATTTTTGGATGCTAAATGATAGAAGTCCCCAGAGATTTCAGACCTAAGGATTCGATGTGTATTGATTTATTTTGTGAAATCTATTTTCTTGGGCTGAATACCTTGCCAAAGGAATTGAAGCCTCATATCTTGGACCAGGTACTTGATTGGATAGAGACTATTGAATCAACTAGGTGTGGTTATGCACAAAATGTGGCGTTTCAAAATGAAGATAACAACTATCCTCTTGAGGAAAATCAAACAACAATGCAAATGAGTGAAAAGGGTGTATTAGATAATGAACACTATCGTCAGCTCACAATCAACACATATATTGAGCAACACAACAATGATGACGAAAAGGATACATGGGATGATAATGAAATAACTATGCAAGAATTCTTTTCTTGTGATATCTCAAATAATAATGAAAGGAAAAATGATATTCCATGTGGTATTACTGACACTTTATTGCAAACCAATTATTCTGGTCCTAAAAATGCAATTTCAAGTTGTCACTCTGAAAATTTGGAACATGGTTTGTATATTGATTTTTCTTCTTGTGATAAAAATCATATTGAGGATGATTGTGATTTCTCTTCTGAGGATGATATGGAAACTTGTTCCTCACTTGAAGAATGCAATGATAAAGAAGCTCATGATGTCACTTGTCCACAAGTGAAGGAACATATTACATGTGGTGAATACCTAGACTATACTCCAAGTTTGCTATCAATGGAGCATGTTCATTATGTGAGTGAGGCAGAGTTTGAAGAAAAATATGTGTATGATCAAATTGTTGATTTAGAACATAGCGCTGAATATGATAAAGATGTTGATGTATGTGCTTATGCCCCTAAACTTCTTGATTGTTTGTATGAAGGAAAGATGGAAATGTTTGTGATACATGAAGAGCATGATGATGAAATGTTGGATTCACTTTGGAGAGATCAAGTGGCACATTGTTATATGTGTGTGGATCTTAAAGTAACATCATTACCCATTGATGATATTGAAAAGCGTGCTGATTCATTTGACAATAAATTTGCAGACTGTGTTGATACTGCAAAAATTATTGATTCATTTATAGAGCACCCGAGAAATGAGAATAAGGGTGAATCTCACACTGGTGAGTGAAAAATTAAGTACAACTGATTCTTGCTTGATATTCCTAATTTTTAGAGTGTGCACATGGACATGTTGTCACCACATGTGAAAAGCATTGATGTGAAAGAAAATGAAGATTCTAGTCCTATTGCTAATAAGGGGTTCTCAGCTAGGAGGGAGTATTTCACTTTTGGATCATCACACATATCAACTGATATGTCACATGAAGTTGCTAGTGCACATGGGTGTCTTTCTTCTATCCCTGTTGATGATAAATTGCTTGATCCCATTCTTGAGGTTTTTTACATTGAACTGAATAATGATGAGAAGAGTGTATCTAAATATGTTCTTTAACCTGAGATGAGTGCATTTACTCATTCCCTAGATGTAAATGTTGCATATGATCCCTATTTTTATGATGCCAAGATGTGTTCCAATATACTTGGATATAATTTTAGACAACTACACCCATGTTACAATGATCCATATAAGGATGCTCCAGAGTATGTATCTTTTGTATGTGATATATTGAAGCCTGATGTCCATGACTCACCACAAGTTGTTTATGAGGACTTTTAGTTTGATGTGCAAACTGATTTCAATGATAAAACTTGTGATGTCAAAGATCAAATGGATTGTGAAGGATTTTACCTCTCAGTTCAAGTCAGTGAGGATCTTGCTAATGAAAATGTCACAATGATTATGAATTTCAGTTAGTATCTAAGTGTAGAGTGCAGTTTGACAAAAAATGTGGTGACATTGTAAAGCTCAATGATATTGTGGGACATGTCAGCGACCAAGCTAGTTTGTGGGCACTTAATGATAATATTTTCATATTTGGCTCACTTCAGACAATAGAGAATTTTGTTTTTGATAGAGGTAAATATTGGTATTTCTTTGTTGGGGACGTGGGGCCACCACATGAAGTTTGAAAATGGTTTCTAATGTAGCATAATGGATTAGTTTTTAGGGCACCTATCTGATTCAGTGTTTGGTTTGCTTCCCAAAGATCTAGTTTCTTGCTATGCCCACAGGGGGCATACATCCCTAGTCAGAGCCACTAATAGAGCTTTTGAAATTGCCACAAATCTATTGGAAATATGTGCCTCAATCTCACTGGCTTGTACCACTTTGGTCCGAGGGACTTCATGTGTTCAACCTTTTCCTTGTCGCCGAGACTCTGTCCAGTCAGCGAGACTCCTGGTGGTGTTCTAGTGATGGCCCAACAAGTCTGGCTTGGCGATATTTCTTATCAGCTGGTGATTTCTATCGGTGGGAGTCTTTGTGTTGTTCCATTGATATGTCGATATGCATTGTGCAATTGAAGTTGGACCAAGTGGCAAAGAACCTGATCGACAACTGTGGAGGCTTTGATCCAATGGAATCTGTTGTGTTTTGCACCATCCTGATGCAAGTACTACTAAGAACTTTTTGGCCGAGCAGAATCGCTTGTGCATTTGACGTATGGCAGTGAGTTAAGCGGTGTGTGCAGTGGAAGGATGGTGGGTCTTGAGCATTTATGTTGTGTTGGAAGGCAGTGGACACTTGTCGGTGTCTTAGGAGTTCCTTGATAGCGGATGCTGCTTGAGATTCCCCGAAGGAGATCTAGTGGCTTACACTTGGCTTGGTGGGACTTGAGTGTGTTCTAAGTAGAGTGAAAGGATGATGGACGCTTGTCAGCAATGAATGCTTGTTCTGGGTGAGCTTGAGGGAATGTTGGAGATTCCCTCCTTGATGCCCCATAAGTCCACGAGTGGTGGATGCATGTCTCAGTGGGCCCGGCTACAATGGTGGTTGTGTTTACAAAGGCGGATGCCTCCTGACTACAAAATGTTTGGCTTCTGGTTAGGCGAGGTTAGCTAGTTGTTGGCGATTGTTTGGCTAACCGCCATACCATGAGGACTTTTCCCTTGGCTAGCAGTAGAGTTGTTGACCACTTGACCTTGGAGGTTTGACTGATGGTTAGCGATGGAGCTCAGGTTGACTGATCTGCAAGCCAAGGATGAATGGCAGTGCAACACATGGTGAAATCTCATTGTTTGAGTTTGCATTGTTGTTGTAAATCAACGACTAGTGACCGAAAGCTTGTGCGCACATCTCGAGGGTTTGATCTGAGTGCGAATTGATTGTAGGGTGGCTAAATGTTAGCTGCTAGGGCAGTGCATGCAACTCAAGATGGTGAAGCTTGTCGATGGGTATTATGAGACCCTGATGGCCATTTGGTGGGTTTGCGATCTTTACCAGAACCTGAGAGGTTGACCTGAGGCTGATGGAATGACGATTGGTGCTAAGTCGGAAGGCGAGGCAAGATGCTGATCGATAGTAAGCCAAAGATAAGAAGCTGAAGCTAAAAGCAGAGCAAGCCGATAGAGATCAGATCGAAAGATCAAATGATCAACGGATTGAAAAATCCATGATTGGTGAGCTTGGTCAGAGATCGGAGAGTGTGTGTTCGAGCGGTATGCATAGAGCATTGTAACCACAAAAATTGAGACACTTGGAACCTGGGTAGATGTGAATGTAAGGTGGCCACTAGGTTGTGCCGGGTGAAAAGTTCGCTATGCGAATGGGCTGAAGAGCTGAAGGGAACCTTCACTATATGTCTTGTCAAGACATTGTAACAGTGCAAGGTTGTAGATCTATGTTGTTGCCTATATTTCTCCAGATGAACAAGATGTAACTACTATAATGGCTATGAGCCTGATATTGTATTGTAACCATTTAGTTGTTGAATAATACAATGGCTCTATCTTTTGGAGTGTGGGGTTTTTTACCCGAAAGGGTTTTCCCCACGTAAATTTATGTGTTCATTTGTTTGTCTATTCATGGTGTTGAATTTGGTTTAAGTTTGCATGTGATTTTCTCAGAAGGATGAATGGGAGAGAACTACTATGCCTGTTTCCACTTTTTAGCATAGTTGTTAGTGCTTCTAGAGTGATTTAGAAATGAAAGTCACTGAGCCACTACTGGTTTTAGACTTTAAATCTGAAACATTCTGATATGGTAACCCCAACAAAATCTTCGTTGGTTGTCTTTTCTTGCTATTACCCTTGTGTTTTAGGGGTTGAATGTTAGGGTTTAAGGGTTTGATACCCTTGTTTCAAATTTTCATGCTTTTTGAACCCTCGTGTTATGTTTTCATATTGACCTATTACTCGGGGTTGTCGGTCACTTAATTCATCAATGGAGCCTTTTGTGTCGTGCACTTACCTGCCCCTTTACCTAACCTATCAGTTTTATCCATGTTGGGGATTAATATAAATTTTGCCTAATGTCGGGTTGATAATTTTTTAAATTTTAGACTTATGTCTAAAATTTATGCCTAAAGGATTTTCCCCCGTCTGCCTAGGCTGAACCCCTTTTATAAATAACTTTGTTTCATCTGCAGGATTGTGGACCATTGGATTGATGGTCTAAATCTTGGTTGTTCCTTGTGGGCCTCATAGGGTTTTCTAATGATGTCACTAAAGTGTGGCAAGGTCTGCGATATGTTGCCACATGTCGTGTACGGTGATGGGGCACAGTCCCAATTCACCAGTGGTATGCATACAGGTTATCAAAATGACGGCTATCGTATGATAATGAGGGTTGATGAGGATTAATTGTGGTTGTTCCTTGCCAATTGTGCATGATTAAAATAGTCATTTTAAAATTGTTGCGAGGTGTGCAGACTGGTGACAAGTGTTTTCTCCTGGGGGTACGGGGTGGTTGGTTTGAGCCCATAATCGATGAGCATGTTTGCTGATTGGGAAGTGTGTTATTGGTCGACGGGCCTGCCATATGGTGACATGGGATTTTCAATGATGTTTGACTCAGTCTGAGTCGTTCAATGTGCTAACTCACTTTTGCATCAACGAACTAAATTCAAAAAAATTGAATCAACCATGTGATGGTTGTTTGCGCTCTGCAAATGACACATATTAATGGTGCAAGATTTTTGATGGATATCATCCTAATTTCCATGTGTGTGAGAAATTTTCTCCTAGAAATCATGATGGATTGTACACTATTTTCCATAAACCTAGTAACTAAGAGTGGTGAAATTGACGTCAGCCACTAATTGCTTGCTCGCTCGTATTGCAATTGGAGCATTGATGGTTACTGCACCAGTTTGCTCGATAAATGCTTGTTGATTGTTCATTTGCATCATTGCAATTTTGAGTCTGAATTCATCTGTGCTACTACATTGGGCGGTTGTTGTTCTTGCAAGGCTTTGGGTCTGAGTGTAAAATGAGAAAATCAATTGCTTTTGGTTCACCATTGCGTAGGAGTGTGAGGATGAGTGCGAGAAATTCTTAGTGGGATATGAAGCCAAGTGAACAAAGTTCCATTCTTGGTTCTCTTGGAGCTAATGAAGAGGGTGTAGGGTCCCTCCTGATTCTTGTTAGGAGCAGTCCTCATCTCAAAGGTCAGGTTACACGGGCACAGGTAATGGGCTATGGAAAAGAAAAGGGTTCTATCGAGTGTGGTGTAAAATTAATGGCCGATCTGAAGTTTGGGCAGTATGAGTCACCCATTGAGATCACTTGTGGCTCTCATAGAAAAAGTTCTGACACTGACTCAGACTATCATAGCTACCTTGTGACCTTAACTAAATTGGTCAGTGTGGGTGAGGAGGTCATTGTGGTGTCTCTTGTTTCCGCGATGGCACCGTGTGTTGTTGATGTTTCTGGTGCTAGTAATGATAAGGATAGGGTGGTGCTCCTGCTTCTCACTGAAGCGAGGACACGAAGCAGTCACCTGTACCATGGCCATGATATTGCTCCTGGTTCTGGTTAGTGGTGTTTTTTTTGGGTCTTTATTTTTTGTTCTGGTGTTGGTGTTGTCTCTTTTTGGTCTAACATGGATGAATATGACAAAGCCTTGGTGGTGTTTTGCTTCGACTGACTAGTTACATGGGTTTTAACTATTTTTGATTCCTTGTTCATCGAATGATTATATCCATCATTATGGGAATTGTGAAATGAAATGAAATTTCGCTTTTGAATGCAAATTCTACTAAATGTAATGGAATGAGCCCGATGCTTGTTGCTCTCCTGTTCTATAAAGGAGATTTCAAGGCTCATTTCAGAGGTCGAATTTTTGAATCTTGAAGTCTAGGTGTTGTACACTGAATGCATACAATGCAGAATTCAGGATGACTTAGCTAGTAAATTGTTTTGGGTAGGGTATGTACATGAAATAGTCATAAAATATTTTATGTAATTACTGACATCGAAAGAAATCTAAAAAAATTAAGGAAATTGCTCTCTTGTGTGTGTTATGATAGATCATGAATGAAATTATCAAGGGTTCTTTCATTTATCTTCAATGGTATATTTTGAATGTATGATTCACTTTCTTGCTTTAACTTAATGAGTTAATAAAATTCTTGAAAAGGGATTGTAGGTCTATAATAATTTGCTAAGGATCTAATAAGGAGTGTTGTTTTAAATATTGAAAGTCTTATAATGTAAGGCATTATCAGAATTGTTCATTGATATCAGGGTTAAATTTTATGTGACTCCTACCCAATTTGATGAGGCACTGGTTAATTCATTTAGGGTTCTTTTAAATAACTCAAATCAGCAACCCCTTGCATGTGGATTCAAGGTTAGAACATAATAAAATTAAAATTCAATCTATTTTGAGATACAAATCTCACACAATACCTGTATTCCTAGCATTAGGTGATTATTTGCTTGGTGGTCTGCCAAGCCTTTGGTGAATGGTATATTTTGCATTTGGTAGGAAGGCCTCCCCAACACACACTCTGAGGCACACAATTTTCAAAAAAAATGCAAAAAAAAATTAAAAAACATGCAGTTTTGGAAATCGGGTCGGCACTCCCAGTTTACATGGTCACCGCCACCGGGCGGCCACTCGTGGCCGCCGGTCCACCACCACCAGGCGGTGCCCAGCCATAGCACCACCGGCCAACTTCCAACCTTGCAGGCCTAGTCTGCACTGGCTCCGGTCAAATGGGGGATTGGGCGCTATGCGCCCAACCCTCGGCCGGACTCCCAACACCCACCGTTGGTCACATGGGTGACCAGGTCTAAGATTTTTTTTGCAGGAGGAGCAAATTTTTGCAGTGACAACCAAATGGGCTTTATATTTTTATAGTGAAGTGCTGATTTCAGCATGATGTCATCATCCATATGTCCCTCTTTGCCCCCTCCTAACCCTAATTTTCCCTAAAGAAGCAATTTTTTTCTTTTTGGCATAACTTGGGCATACGGTATCGAAATCGAGAAAACGAGATATCGCCGAAAAGTTGGTTCCAAGCACTATCCTTTAGTGCAGTTTATTTTTTTGTTTACCTACATTTATTGCTGTTTGAAGTTAGGTGTTTATTTTATGCTTTCGAGCTCATAAATTTTTGGCACGATCTCCGATTTTCGCTATCTTTGCGGCTTTGGAAAGGTATTGAGGAGCTCTATGTTTTTTTCCATGCACTTTTTTATGTATCTATCCCAGGTTTATTGTTATTCCAAATTTATCCTGATGGGTGGTTTGGAGATTACTTGGATGTTTTGGCAGTTGGCAGAGTGCAACTTGCATCTTTGCACTTCATTTCAGTATCACATCATTCAATAATTGACTGTTGCTTCATAGATTCTAGGTTTGTTCCTGTTTGGAGTTTTTAAGTGTTTCAAGGCATCGGGTCTGCTGTTGCTTTTTTCATGATTCCTTGAGTCAATCAGTGACTCTCATCTAGTTTCAGTTTCAGTAGTAGACAGAAGTATCTTTCCTTGCTTGCTAGATTTCGGTTTCAGTGTTACTCTACAGTGTTCTTCCAGTGCTTCTTTGCAACATGTCATCTCATTATAGGAGGGTTTTGTCCCACTGGGTTTTCCTTCTCTACCTCTTTCTTGCATTTGTAAATGGGTACCTGATCAGGCCTAGTTGTCGGGACCCATATTTTCTTTCATGCATCTTCTTCTAGTGTTTTAGCTTCTTCCTAAGTTCATCTTAAGGGGGGGTGTTAGAGTAATAAGTTACTACACTTAATCAATTATATCATACTGGTTAATTAATTAAGTCACTTATTCCTTTAGGTACTTAAGCTAAACTTAAGCACATTAATAATTGATTAATTATTAAGTGTGCACACTAGGGTTTCCTTTTAGGTCAACATTAGGGTTGCATACCATTGCTTTTATAAAGCAAATCATCTCTTGTAATATCATAATTCTGAATATATCAATTTGCACATCTTCATGCAAAGCTCTGCTTTTTTATTATGTTTCTCTTATGTGGAAGGCCTTTTGGTTTGCATGTCTGATCTTTGTTTCTAACACTATCCTCTTGAAGAAAATCAGATAAAAATGCAAATGAGCGAAAAGGGTACGTCAGATGATGAACATTATCATTAGCTCAGAATTAACACATATATTGAGCAACACAACAATGATGAAGAAAAGGATACATGGGATGATAATGAAATAAATATGCAAGAATTCTCTTCTTGTGATACCTCAGATAATAATGAAAGGAAAAATGATATTCCATGTGGTATTACTGACACTTTATTACAAACCAATGATTCTGGCCATGAAAATGCAATTCAAGTTTTCAGTCTGAAAAATTTGAACATGGTTTGTATATTGATTTTTCTTCTTGTGATAAAAATCATATTGAGGATAATTGTGATTACTCTTCTGAGGATGATATGGAAACATGTTCCTCACTTGAATAATGCAATGATAAAGAAGCTCATGATGTCACTTTTCCACAAGTGAAGGAACAAATCACATGTGGTGAATACCTGGAGTGTACTCCAAGTTTGCTATCAATGGAGCATGTTCATTATGTGAGTGAGGCAGAGTTTGAAGAAAAATATGTGTATGATCAAATTGTTGATTCATAAAATAATTCTGAATATGATAAAGATGTTGATGTATGTGCTTATGCCCCTGCACTTCTTGATTGTTTGTATGAAGCAAAGATGGAAATGTTTGTGATACATGAAGAGCATGATGATGAAATGTTGGATTCACTTTGGAGAGATCAAGTGGCACATTGCTATATGTGTGTGGATCTTAAAGCAACATCATTACCCATTGATGATATTGAAAAGCGTGCTGATTCATTTGATAATAAAGTTGCAAATTGTGTTGATATTACAAAAAATATTTATCCATGTATAAAGCACCCGAGAAATGAGAATAAGGGTGAATCTCACACTGGTGAGTGCAAAATTAAGTACATCTGCTTCTTGCTTGATATTCTTAATTTTCAGAGTGTGCACATGGACATGTTATCACCACATGTGAAAAGCATTGATGTGAAAGAAAATGAAGATTCTATTCCTATTGCTAATAAGGGGTTCTCAGCTAGCAGGGAGTCTTTCACTTTTGGATTATCACACATATTAGCTGATATGTCACATGAAGTTGCTAGTGTACATGGGTGTCTTTATGCTATCCCTGTTGATGTTGAATTGCTTGAGCCCATTCTTGAGGTTTTCTACATTGAGCTGAATAATGATGAGAAGAGTACATATAAATATGTTCTTGAACCTGAGATGAGTGCATTTACTCATTCCCTAGATGTAAATGTTGCATATGATCCCTATTTCTATGATGCCAAGATGTGTTTTGATATACTTGGATACAATTGTAGAAAACTATGCCCATGTTATAATGATCCATATAAGGATGCTCCAGAGTATGTATCTTTTGTATGTGATATATTCAAGCATGATATCCGTGACTCACCACAAGGTTTTTATGAAGACTTTTAGTTTGATGTAAAAACTAATTTCAATGATAAAACCTATGATGTCAAAGATCAAATGGATTGTGAAGGATTACATCTCTCAGTTCAAGTCAATGAGCAACTTGCTAATGAAAAATGTCACAATGATTATGAATTTCAGTTAGTATCTAAGTGCAGATTGCAATTTAACAGAAATTGTCGTGACATCAGAAAGCTCAATGATATGGTGGGTCATGTCAGTGACCAAGCTAGTTTGTGGGCACTTAATGACAATATTTCCAGATTTGGCTCACTTTAGACAATGGAGAATTTTGTTTTTGATAGAGGTAAATATTGGTATTTCTTTGTTGGGGGCCTGGGGCCACCACATGAAGTTTGAAAATGGTTTTTATTGTAGCATAATGGAGTAGTTTTCAGGGCACCTATCTGATTTAGTGTTTGGTCTTCTCCCCAAAGATCTGGTTTCTTACTATGCCCATAGGGGGCATACATCCCCAGTCGGAGCCACTGATAGAGATTTTGAAATTGCCACAAATCTTGGTTGGTTCCGTGTCTTGTCTAGCTATTACCCTTGTGTTTTAGGGGTTGAATGTTAGGGTTTAAGAGTTTAATATGCTTGTTTCAAAATTTTCATGCTTTTTGAACCCTCGTGTTATGTTTTCATATTGACCTGTTACTTTGGGTTGCCGGTCACTTAAGTTATCAATGGAGCCTTTTGTGTTGTGCACTTACCTGCCCCTTTACCTAGCCTGTCGATTTTCTCCATGTTGGGGATTAATATAAATTTCACCTAATGTTGGGTTGATAATTGTTTAAATTTTAGACTTATGTCTAAAATTTATGCCTAAATTATTTTCCCTCGTCTGCCTAAGCCGACCCCCTTTTATAAATAACTTTGTTTCATGTGTAGGATTGTGGACCGCTGGATTGATGGTCTAAATCTCGCCATTCCCCGTGAGCCTCACAGGGTTTTCTGATGATGTCACTGAAGTGTGGCGAGGTCTGCGATATGTTGCCACATGTTGTGTATGGTGATGGGGTGCAATCCAAATTATCCAGCGATATGCATAAAGGTTATCAAATCGATGGCTATTGTATGATAATGAGGGTTGATGCAAATTAATTGTGGTCGTTCCTCACCAACCGTGCATGATTAAAATAATCATTTTAAAACTGTTGTGAGGTGTGCAAACTCGTGACAAGTAATTTCGCCTGGTGGTACGGGATGGTTGGTTTGGGCTCGTAATCGATGAGCATGTTTACTGATTGGGAAGTGTGTTATTGGCTGATGAGCCTTCCATATGGTGACATGGGATTTAAAATGATGTTTGACTCAATCTGATTTGTTGAATGTGCCAACTCGATTTTGCATTAAATGTCTGAATTCAAAACAATTGAATCAACCATGTGATGGATATTTGTGCTCTGCAAATGACACATATTAATGGTGCAAGATTTTTGATGAATATCATCCTAATTTCCATGTCTGCGTGCGGTTTTCTCTTAGAAATCATGATGGATCGTACACCATTTTCCATAAACCTAGAAACTAACTGTGGTGAAATTTACGTCAACCACTAATCGCTTGCTCGCTCATACTACAATTGGAGCATTAATGGTTACTGCACCAGTTTGCTCGATAAATGCTTGTTGATTGTTCATTTGAATCATTGCAATTTTGAGTCTAAATTCATTTGTGCTACTGCATTGGGTGGTTGATGTTCTTGCAAGGCTTTGGGTTCGAGTGTAAAATGAGAAAACCAATTTCTTTTGGTTCACCATTGCGCTGGAGTGAGAGAAATTCTCAGTGGGAGGCGAAGCCAAGCGAACAGAGCACCATTCTTGGTGCTCTTGGAGCTAATGAAGAGGGTGCAGGGTCCCTCTTGATTCTTGTTAGGAGAAGTCCTTGACTCAAAGGTCAAGTTACATGGGAAAAGGTAATGGGTTGTGAAAAAGAAAATGGTTTTGTCAAGTGTGGTGGAAAATCAATGGTCGAGCTGAAGTTTGGGCAGTATGAGTCACCCATTGAGATCACTGGTGGATCGCGTAGTGAAAGTTTCGATACTGACTCAGACTATTGTAGCTACCTTGTGACCTTAACTGAATTGGTTGGTGTGGATGAGGAGGTCATCATGGTGTCTCTTGTTGTTGTGGTGGCACCATGTGCTATTGATGTTTCTAGTGCTAGTACTGATAAGGATAGGGTGGTCCTCTCGCTTCTCACTGAAGCGAGGACATGGAGCGGTCGCTTGTACCGTGGTCATGATATTGCTCCTGGTTATGGTTAGTGGTGCAGTTTTCTGGGTCTTTCTTTTTTGTTCTAGTGTTGGTGTTGTCTCTTTTTGGTCCAACATGGATGAATACAACAAAGTCTTGGTGGTGTTTTGCTTTGATCAACTGGTTACATGGGTCTTAACTATTTTTGATTCCCTGTTCACCAAACGATTATATCCATCATTATGGGAATTGTGAAATGAAATGAAATTTCACTTTTGAAATGAAACTATGCTAAATGTAATGGAATGAGCCCGATGCTTGTTGCTCTCCTGTTTTATAAAGGATATTTCAAGGCTCACTTCAGAGGTCGAATTTTTGAATCCTGAAGTCTAGGTGGTGTACACTGAATGCATACAATGCAGAATTCAGGATGACTTAGCTAGTAAATTGTTTTGGCTAGGGTATGTACATTAAATAGTCATAAAATCTTTTATGTAATTACTAACATCAAAAGAAATCTAAAAAAATTAAGGAAATTGCTCTCCTATGTGTGTTATGATAGATCATGAATGAAATTATCAAGGGTTCTTTCATTTATCTTCAATGGTATACTTTGAGTGTATGATTCACTTTCTTGCTTTAACTTAATGAGTTAATCAAATGCTTGAAAAGGGATTGTAGGTTTGTAATAATGTGCTAAGGATCTAATACGGAGTATTGTTTTAAATATTGAAAGTCTTATGATGTAAGGAATTGTGAGAATTGTTCACTGATATCAGGGTTAAATTTTAAGTGACTCCTTCCCAATTTGAAGAGTCACTGGTTAATTCATTTAGGGTTCTTTTAAATAACTCAAATCAACAACCCCTTGCATGTGGATTCAAGGTCAGAACTTTATAAAATTAAAACTCAATCTATTCTGAGATGCAGATCTCACACAATACCTATATTCCTAGCATTAGGTGATTATTTTCTTAGTGGTATGCCAAGCCTTTGGTGAATGGTATCTTTTACATTTGGTAGGAATCTATTTGTGTGTGAAGTGTTCTTGAAGTAGGAAATATCAAATGAACACAAATAGGAACACCCTACTTGGTCTCACAGAGCCTAAAGAGTAGGGGTAAAGACTTAAGAAGCTTTACCTATTAGTTGGCCACTAAATTTTGACAATTCTTGAGTATAGAGATTGGTTGCCTCTGAGAGAGTGTCAAAGCGTAGATGGGACAGTAAAAACAACCAACAAAATGGTTGAAAGGAAAGAAGGCAAATTTCTAGAGGTTCTGACAGTAAATTAAAAGCCTCGGCACCATGTATGGAGTTGTTGAGCTACATGGTGATAATTTTGACCAAATTTATCACCAAGAGGAAAACACTAATGATAGTAATCCCGAGTCCGATCGAGAGATTGGACTGGAGGAACTTTCACTCTACACTTCTTAGCCTTAGGAGCCCGACATGGGAAAAGGAAAAGGGAAGGGGTCAAAAAAAAAGGGCTCAAAGATCGTATCTTCTACTGGAACCTGAACAAATGGAAAGAGGACCCTACTGTCCCCAAAGAGATCTATTTCCATTGTTAAAACTCAAGTTTCAGTGGGATCGACCACTAAGGAATTTGAATCCTCCAATTCCATCCATACAAAGAAAAGATGAGTCTAGGACTTAGGTGGACCAAGCGTATCAATTAGAGGAGGAGAAGAGGTAGAGAACGCTCCACCAAGATATTCGACTTCGACGGCCTAGGTGAGTTCTGATTCTGCTTTTGTTTCTTCTTTTATATCTTTAGTTGTTCCTCCACCCTCATTCACTGAAAAGAGTCCTCCATCTATAGGACCTAATGTCCTCATTCTGAACACCCCCCCAGTTATATTTAACAATGAACCTCATGAAGGAACCCCACGCGTTGAGTGAGCATCATCTGTGTTGGCTATAATTGAAACTTTAATCACCTTATCAAGGGGCCCCATTGAGAATACTGAAGCATCCATGCTGCCAGTTTCACCAAACCCATCTGCTATCGAGAAAATCCCTACTCTACAAATATAGCTTTGCTAACGGAACTCAACAAGCTAATGGTAAAAAAAATGCCTTATTGCATGTATGTGTAGGAAAATTAAATGCACCCAAAAATAAAATTTTTGCTAAGTAGAAAAAACCATAAACAATTGTTTCTCTGAAGAAGCTCTCTATAAATATTTCAACACAACAATGGAAAAAGCATCATCTTCTGGTTGATACATTGGAGTTTCATCTAAAAATCCATGCTACACCAATATCTTTGGGAGGGATTCATTTGATGATGCCCCAGTGCCAAAAGAGCATATCTTTTCTCATACTAAAATCATATGGGTAGGCGACCCCGTTAAGAAGGAAGCAGTCCTAGATTTTGCAAACAATATTTTTGACCCAAAATTGCATATTAACCCTAAAAACCTTAGGGAAGGGGTAATGTAGAGAATGGTCAAGTATGGGGGGAATAAAGGCTTTGCATCACAACTCTGGTATTGTGGTTTTCCATAAATCATGTTGCCCATTGTACATTTATATCTAGAGCTGGTAGATGCATGCACAAAGAGGTTGGATAAGGAAACTGGGGTTATAATTGGTGACAGGTTAAGGGTTAAAATCAACACAATGACCATCTGGGATATGTTGTGTATCCTTGTAACCTGGGGTGTTGAAAGGTTTGAGCACAAAATAATGGAAGAATTCTAGAAGACCAGAACCAGACAATTAACTTTCTATGAAGATGAAACAAATGAGAAGCCAAAGGGAAATCAACTCCTCTTCCCTCTAGTATGTAAAGAGTTCAAATCTGATGTACAAGCTATTTTCACAATGTTGTCCTATATCTACAACTTTGATGATGATGAAAGGGTTTATGCTTTCTAGATAGGCTTGTCTTTCATGCTCAGGAGGGAGAAAATCCAAAAGTTTTTCGATTTTACTGATGTGATAGCTGAAAAGATGCTAGATCAATTGAAAAATTATGGCACTACTTTTAAATTCAGGTATTCTTCTTTTTTGGAACATTTGATCTTTCATCAAAACCCTGAATCTTTCGAAAGGCATTTTCCACTTTTTAAGTTTTATGTAAAGGGGTTGTACCAGCCGGTTTTGGTCTGGACCCATGTTCTTTCTAAGACATGGGGTTATTACTTGTTTATGGATTACTTCTTGAAACTAGTGCTTTTAGGTTTGTCCCCATGCCCTTTGAGTCATTTTTCCCTTGAAGTCTTACAATAGATAAAAAGCCACCAGACCCTGGTGGATTATTTTCTAAGAGTCGACTTTACCTTCAAATTTTTTTATGGTTTTGTTGAGGAGCCTTTCAGACTCTCTAAATTCGTAATAGACAAGACCTTCTCTTTGGAGGCATGCTGTCATAAAACTATTACCGATAAAACTTATGGCATCGGAAGACACAAGAAGGCACTTTAACCGATCCCCCTTACCATTGCCAATAGCTAGGTAACACTTGTGAAAAGGGAGAAGCAGGATGTGATTACTAGAAAATTGGCTCACTTGGGTCTGGTCCTCATTTGTGATGCGTGGATCTATAATATAGTAAGGCATCTCCTGATCGTAAGACATGAAAGGTGGGAGTACTTTGAATCAAGAATGAACCCAACTGAGGAGAGGTCGGATTTTTACATCAACTTAGTCTTCATACCATTTGATCGACCACCATGGCTCGATTTCTATATCTAGGTGGTGGAATACCAACAAAGCATCTTGATAGACAAGTCCCTCAACATGCAACTGAAGCACCTGGGATGGTCAGAAAGAAAAAAGGAAGATTTCTAGAGGTTCTGACAAGAACTTAAAAGCCTCAGTGCCATGTTTGGAGATGTTAAGCTGCATGATGAGAATTTTGACCAAATTTATGACCAAGAGGCCAACACTGATGATAGTAATCTTGAGTCAGATTGAGAGATTAGACCGAACGAACTTCAACTCTACACTTCCTATCCTCAGGATCCTAACATGGGAAAAGGAAAAGGGAAGGGGTCGAAACAAAAGGGATTACATATCACATCTTCTATTGGAACCCGAACAAAGGGAAAGAGGACCAAATAGTCCCCAAAGAGATTTACTATCACTGGAAAGACTCAAGTTTCAGTGGGATCGACCACTAAGGAATCTAAATTTTCCAGTCCTGTCCATATAAAGAAAAGACGAGTCTAGGACTTAGGTGGATCAGGCATATCAAGAAAAGGAGAAGAAGAGGCAGAGAACACTTCACCAGGATATTTGACTTTCCACCACTTCAAGTAATGTGTAGCATGCTGATTTGTGCAAGGAGGTTTAGTATGGTCCACATTTCATTCCTTTCCACCACAGGAATGTTTTGTGGTGACCTAATTCAAATTTTGTTTCGCCTACATAAGGAGTTTATGAAAGCATGGAATGGAATTATGTTTGGTCAACTTAGGAGATTATGAAGGCATGGATTGGTATAAGTAAAAGTTGATTCTATTCGATGAAAGTATGGTGAATAAAAATCTAAAATCTAGACATTATGCAAAAGTATACCAGAGACAAAAAATAGTGATTTTATTTCAGTGTGACTATTGGTGACAGTTATTTCAACGATGGATTCCCTTTCATCATTCTTCTGGCAGTGAGCTTTTTTTTAATCTTTAGATGTAATAGTTGGGCAGTGAGCCCACTGGTAGTGAGCCTTACCTATAGTGAGCACTTTGGCAATGATCCCTTGTAAAAATCACCTTAACCGATGTTTTATAATTAAGAATTAGAATTCTCCTTGGTTTTTCCCATCTTGGGTTTCCACGTAAATTTTGGTGTTCCTTGTGCATGTTGTTAAGTGCTTTCATGTTTGCTTTCTGATTGATTTGACTTTTCTCCGGCTTAATTAAGGTTAATAATTTTTTTTTTATAATAACTAATTCACCCCCCCTCTTAGTTATTTAGACTGGTCTACACCTTTTTAGTCTCCCTCTAGGTGCTTTGATTGTTGTACAAAGTATTTGTTGTATAGGTGGCTATCATTGCACCAAAAGATTGACCTGTTAATGCTCATTTATACAAGATCAAGATCTGAATGAGGTAGTTAAACCATGTCATGGAGCTCAAGCACTATGCTAGACTACACCCCATAGGAAGAGGATACCAAGGGTCACACCTTGCAACAATCATCCCCCTAGAACAAGTGCGGGGTTCGAACCTGTGACCTCTACTCTGATACCAATTTTTGCATAGGGGGCTATCGTTACACCAAAAGATTGACCTATTAATGCCTAATACAACCACTAGATTTATACAAGATCAAGATCCACATGAGGCTATTAAACCATGTCACAAAGCCCAAGCGTCGTGTTGGACTATGCCCCACAGGAAGAGGAGACCAAGGGTCACATATTGCAACAGTATTGACACCCTACAAATTCTTCAAAGCCACTTGGACACAATGAATCGGGCTTGACAAGCAAAAACACATAAACTACAGATAAAGGTCGTGACAATATTAGCACTCAAAAGATTGAGGCCTGTTTTGATGAAGATCAAAATTCCCTACTAATCGCTACCATGAGGCCACTAATGTCCAAGAATGAAGGAGAAATGTAGTTAGAAGATTATGAAATCCAAGCCATGGGCCTAAATTTAAGTGATACTTTCCCATGTGATAAAGTGGTTCTAGCCAAAGCAACTCAAAAGGTGGTCTACATTGACTATGAGAAGTTGGAAAAACATTGAAAACGTGCAAGGCCGAGTTGGAAAATATAAAAGACATAGTGGATAGGATACAAGTAGAGATCAAGGGAAAATATGTGGAAATGGCCCACCTAAGGTAGTTATAGGGTCAACAAGGGGAAACAACTAAGTTGATTGAAGTAGCCAAAAATGAACAAGATCTGCTTCATGCCGAGGTAGAGAAGTTAAAGGGTGAGATTGTTGTTGAATGTGAGACAAATGAAAAATATCAATGCAAACAGTAGAATATGAACAATGATATAACCAAATAAAATGACATCCAATGGGATACAAAAGGAGATATGGATGATGGATCAACAAAAATAGGATATGGAGAAATAATTAGATAGCATACGATCTCAAGCCTCCAACAATTGTCAGAAGGCCCAGGCAGAAACAAAAAGGATGAAACAATAAAAGTAGAAGATCAAGTCAATTTTGTAGACTCATGTTGAGGAAATCAAAAAGTTGAATTTTGAGCTTATGAACACCCTCCGAGAGAAGAGTCAGCTGGAGGAAAGAATAAAATTTAGGGAGTCCCAATTCTAGTAGGAAGTGGTTGTGACATAGTGATCCAAGATCCTTCTGATACTAAAAAAGTTAATATACACTCATTGGGAGAGGATCATAGTTGCAGTCACGGCCCTGAAGTCAGTCTTGCAATTTCTAAGGGATTCTCAAGAGTTAAATGAGAAGGTTGGCCCAATGGTCGATCAAATTCTCCACATATACACCCCTAAAGAATCAGGGAGCCTAATCTCAAGGTTATGTAAAGCAGCCGAGGAAGCTTTAAGGGATGTCAAAATTCTTGATTGGAGGGAAGCCTCAAGGAAAGCAAGAAAATTCATCAACTACCACAAGGTCACATAAAAAATGAAAGCTTTCTATGTAGTGTTGAATAAGAAGGTCAATGAGATCATGGGAGAGTTCAAAATTTTGCTCAAATCCGGATTACCCACCCTTTTCTCATCAGATGGAGGAGTGTTATCAATCGAGTAGATTGCAAATGCAATCAGGCTCAAAATATAGACTTCCACAACACTCCAAGATCTAAGCCCATCACCCACTATTCAGGAAATCAAGAGGAAATTCTTCCCCTTTCTCTGCTTTATTACCACATTGGAGTTTTTTCATCAAGGTGGGGAGGGGTTTCTTTTAAAGATGTCCTCGATCTGGATCAAGCATATGAGATTCTACGCACCCTCATCTAGCCCACTGATGTAGACTGAGAGGCCCAACACTCTGCCTTCCTCAAACTCAAATAATTACAAGAGGCCTTGGTTCATTCCTCCACAAGTGAAGGCCCCTTGTGAATCACCAAAACTGTGAAGCATTTTTTCCTTTTATATTTTTCTTTGGTTTTTCGACCCTTACTTCTTTTCTGCTTTGGGATAAGTCTATGCCCAAAGGACAAAGATTTCTCTCACATAAAGGAACACAATGTGACACATGGTGGCTGTGTGGCTTTATTTATATATCATTTTCCTTTTGGGCATAAGCCGGTGAGAATTTTCTTCAATTTCTCTCGTAAGTCAAAAATCACCTGCTCGCTTCACACATCATCTATTTGCATCAAGCAGTTTGTATTTTTTGAGGAGTGATCTTCTTATGCGGATTTTTTTGAGGAGCATGATAGGAGGACCTTACTTTCTGGATGGAACCTTCGAGTCAACGTCATCAACCTCCATATTTGATCGATCATATTTTTTTTCCAAGCTATGTTAAATCCGATTGTTTTTTGATAGCTATCTTCGTTAAAATATCTAAAGCCATTAATGAAGAAATTGAGACTTAATGAGCAAAGATTGTTGCGATATAGTTAAGATATAAGATCATGTTGTGATCAGGTTCAAGCATCTAGTAGTTTCTTCTTCTGGAATGTTGGCAGCAGTGTCCTCTTCTTCTGGTGATAAAAGGGGTTGGCAACATTGAGTTAAAAAGGGCTTAAAAAATTGCTTCGAAAGTCTTTTCGTAGAATATAGATATTGTTAGGGAGTTATATTTTCTCACAAGTAGGACCTTTAGAGAATATTTTTATTCTCTTTGGCATGTTATAGTTAATTAAAACTATCATTGGATTGGCCTCCGACCTTTGTTTTCAGTCTTAAATCATAGAAGTTTCATCTATTTGGGAGAAATCTTTGAGATTGTGCATGTTATGGCCTTTGTCAAAATTCTTTTTCATATTTCATTCATATTGAAAACATTGTGTTAAATTTTTTTCTTTGATAGTTTAGATAATTAATTCATATGCTATTAAGCTTCTATATTGAATGCTAGCTTTTAGAAATTAGATCATGTCTATTAAACTCTTCCATTTTCTATAAAGGTATGCCATTTTCCATATTATGTTGTAAAGGAGGAAGAATTCTATAAATTTTGAATATTTCTATTAATCTTAGAGTTTTCTTATGTCTGATTAGACCTTAATGGGGGCTTCCCACGAGGAGATTTGAAATACTGCATTGTACTTTATCTAGTCTTTGTTGCTCATTCTCTTCACAACAATGAAGGGTCTGCGGAATTCTATGTCTATCATATTAGTTATAAGGAATAGTTAAGGTTTGAAATGTTGTAAAATCTTTGGCGCATCGCCATCTTTATGTTTTATTTTCAGTTATTTCTACCCTTTCCCCCAAACACAAAAAAAAGTTGACTTTCTATAAAAGTCTCAGAGGTCATTCAGTGATGCACAAATTGGTTCCCAACTCGCTGAATTTCCCATAAGGCTATTCAGAGAAGCGCAAGCTTTAATGATCAACAATTGGTAAGGAACATCTTTTCATCAAAATGTGCCATGGGCTAGTGATTTAGATTTTTGCATACAAATGTTTTGACCAATTTTGATTCCGCATTTTGCAAATGTTTATCTATCACCACATGAGTTAGAAGATATAGATCAAAACTTATTCCTGAAGGAAGATGTAAGTATCTACCCCCAGTGTCTAGCAATGTATGGAATGCCATGGGTGTATGGATGGATTAGATGGATGGATCAGTATGCAAAAAGATGCCAGGGATTATCTTGTGATAGGATAACCTATTTAGATAGAAGATGCTCATTTGGAAAATTTCTCATGGTTCAGATAATTTTGGATAAGGTAGGATCAATGATAGTGACCCATGTCAAGATGTTTACCATAAGCAAGTGTGAAGTGTACACCAAACCTTTTCCAAGATCAAGATAATTCAGAAGGTGACTGAAAATGGATTAGATAAAGGTCATGGAGGAATGGATTTATTATGGATAAGATGGGTGGATTGTTGGATTTATTATGGATGGGATGAGATGATTTACCTGAAATGGTGCATCTAGATTCTTGATTCTACTCATGACTCCTATTTTCTAGGTTTTCATCATGGTCCTTGTCCAAAGTGCCATTGTAGTGGTTTTCACTGGAGGATGATTTTTCTCTTGACTATTTTTTTATTTTTTGAAGGTTTATGCTCATGTTGAACCACCTGGTGATGCTGATGTAGTAGTTGTTGGTGCTAATATATATGTTGTTGTCATGATGTGCCAATGATATCCTTCCTAGATAAGTTGCTTTAAGATAGGGCACTTGAATGTAACCCCTAAATTCTCTTATTTTCTTTGTTAATACTAGAGTTAACCTTATCTAGATGTGCATATCACAATAGAGTGCCCTTAGAGTTCTTATGATAAAGAGTTGTTGTCAATACATGGTCAATACAAGATTTGGATATCATGGATGTCAAAGTGAATCTCTAAGTGGATGGTGAAATACGATGAGGGATATGATATGTAGATGGATTAGTTGTCAATTTGAATCCTTGACTCTTCAAACTTGGGACGATGAGAAACAATGGATGGATATGGATATTTTATTTGGACCAATTGCTTGATATACCTTGTAGGTCACTCTTGAAGCTTTATTTTTCATCATTGTATATTTTTTATTGATGAACTTCAGTTTATGATTTTTCCCCATAGTTTTTTTGATTAATGGAGTTTTATAGGGATGATTTTCTTTCTTTTTCTTTAGTATCCATTTTAATTTTTCTTATCCATTTTTTATTTTCTAATTCTTTTGCTTCGATGATTTTCTTCTTTCTTTGATATAAAACTCTTTCTTATGGTTGGTCCCAATTAGAAATTGGAAATATGCACGAATGCTAATTCATGATATGAATAGTTGGAGTGTTGGTAGTGATTTTATCATAAGGAATATTCATGCTCCCCATGTTAGTGTTTGCACTAGATAAGGTTTCCCTCAGTATTATAAAGGTACCTTTTTCATGCTTAGATTATATGATTGTTGTTGGTAGATAGTCAACACTCCCCTTAGGATTTACTACATGGACTAACAGCCTCCTGTGGATCCGTTAACTCTAGTAGTTGTATCAGGCATTAACAAGTTGATCTTTTGGTGCAACGAAAACTGTGGGGCCAACAATTGGTATCGGATCCAAAGGTGCTAGGTTCGAATCCCCTCGGGTAACACTGGGGGGGAATTTGTTGGTAGATAGTCAGTGCTCCCCTTGGGATTCGCTAGATGGACTAACCGCCTCCTATGGATCTATTAACTCTGACAGTTGTATTGGGCATTAACAGGCCGATCTTTTGGTGCAACAAAAACTATGGGGCCAACAATTATTGTAAAAACAAGACCTTGTTGCTCAATATTATTGACCATCTATATTGATTCCAAGATACCATTTTCTTGTAAACATAATCCTTTTCTTTGATAATGCTTGGCATCCTCATACTCAATATCTTCAATCTAAATTTGGGATGTGTCAAATTTTATTGCTTCTTCAAGAGGTGTTGATGACTCATAGTCCATGTAAAAGTATTCCTCATGATCCATTTTTGATACATCTTCAAAGGATTTTTCTAATTCACAATCCATGTAGAAGTCTTCTTCATGACCCACTTTTTATATGTCTATGGATTTTGTTGTCTTGATCATGTGTAAGGATGTTAAGAGTAGGAGACTCCTGTTCATTGGCAATGAAGTTGACAGTAGGAGACTCTTGTTCATTGGTAATGATACCAAGAGTATTAGACTCTTGTTTTGGATAAAGATCATCTACATGTCCATTAGGAGTAAGCATTGTTGACAGAAGTGTTGCAAACACACACCAATAGGAAGATAAATTCTCACAAAAGAATGTGGAAACCTACCTTTACTTGAAAGATACAATGGGAAAAATAGTAAAAAGAAATAAATTCATCCAATAGTGAAAACCTGGCAAATAGGCGCTTTGGATAAGTACCATGGTGAAAACCTGCAAACAGGCACCATGCATAGTCGATCGCTGCTTCGCCATCTACTATTACTCAAATCGACCTTTATCCATGTTTTGATTCCCTTAGGCAATAGTGAGAACCATTCTAGTGCATGACCTGCGAGACTTCTAGAAAAAAAGTGTCATGAGATAAGTTTGCTCATATGCAATGTCCATGCAACTAGTGGTGAATTCTTTGATGTGTTCAATGGGTTTGTTTTTCCTTTGTACTTGGGAAAATGAGGTACCACATATCCATGAGGAAAGGGTGGCATATACAAGGTTGTGTCAAATGGATATGGACACAAGTCATGTGACATGCATGACTTTTTGTTGGATTGTTGTAAGGTCTCCACTTGCGTTTGAAGAGCAGCGAGTTGGAGTGTGAGTGCTTCCACCATGGGATTGTTGGTAGCATCACACATGTTGGTGATAGGGATAGCTTGAGTCCCCAAATGTTGTGATGAGATGTGTTGATTTGGAATTGGTTGTCGGTGAGCAAAATGAGTGTTCTGATTAGGCGGTTGTTGGAAATGAGTGTTTTGATGAGGGATGTGCTGCTGTGTATGGACTTGAGAGGCATAAGTGGGGATGTGATATCTTGCCATGTTGGACTGAATTTGAGGACCTTGTTGGTTTTGATTTTGTTGATGTCCAAACAGAGTGAAGGATTGAGGGCCTTGTTGATTTTGAGCTTGTTGATGCCCAAATGGAGAGTAGGATTGAGCGCCTTGATTGCCTTTCCCAAGTAAGAGACTGTGGCCATGAGGAATGCTGGTGTCTGGGTCACAAGAATGTTGGTATTAACCTGCGAGGAAGTGGATTGGGTGCCTTTTATGACAACTCTTTGTTTATTTCTCCCAAAAGGGTTGGATGAGTTGGTTGCCATAGCATTTGAAGAACCTAATAATAGGTTTGTTGATGTACTCATGGAACTAGATGTAGTTCCAAAGAGGTTTGAGGTGGTTGCCCCCATTTTTTGTGAAGGGATGGTGGATGTTTTTTGGGGGATTGATTGTGATGTGGTGTTGGTTTGGGAAGATGTTCCCCCAATAGATGTTGTGTTGGTTGTGGTGGTAGTATGACCAAGGGAGGTAGCATTGATTGTGTTGATGACATTTTGTGAAGAGGCTCCCATGGAAGGATTGTGTGATGGTGGAGAGGGAGAAGTTTCTCTAAGAGTGTCAAGATCAAATCCCTTTGGTAGCTTAGCCCCTTGGTCAAGGAGCATAGCTAGGAATCTAGAAGAGTCATTTAAGACTACTTCTTCCACAAAAGCAAAAACTTCTGGATGTTGGGCATCAACTAATAAGTCTTCTTCAAAGACTTCCCCATTTTGATCCCATCGGATAAATGGTTCAAAAATATGTGATGGAGATGGTGGGATGTTCATTTCACTGAAAGGATTGATGTTGGAATTTCCCATGTCAAAACAAGGATTGTTTGTGGCATTAGGGAATGAATCCATTCCAATTGTGAATTCAAGAAAGTTGGTGTCTTGTCTAAAGGAATCCATGAGTCTTTTCTTTTTCTATAATCTAGTTTCAACCATACAAGGTTTTCTCAACTTGGGATGATGGAGAGAATGATCTAAGTAAGATACTATGTTTTTGGTTTCTTTGGATTTTTAAGGAATGCTATGAAATGGAAGTGAGACCAAGATGAGGCTAAAGACTTGTGAATGCCAATGGTGTGACACTAAAATGGAGATGCTAAATAATATGAAACTAAAGGAGCCTAAGATGCACTTACTATTGAGGGATCTAAGGAGGACAACTTGAGCAAACAATTTTTTTGCAATGATTCAAGTTTGGAAGACCAATGGACCATAAAAGGACTATAAAGAGGACAAAGTGAAGTTTCCACACTAGACTATTGAGTGGGAAATAATTCACAAAAGTTTTTGACAAATGACAAAGGGTAATTGGGTCCAATGATAACCTACTATTGAATGCAAGGTTTTGACAATGAATGGTAAGAGTCAACTCCTAAAACATGCAAAAGTAAGTGTCTAAAGAGATGGTGAAGTTACCAATGCAACTAATGGAAAACCAATGGAAACCTATTGTGACCCTAAAATGGTTCCTATAATGCAATGTTTGATGGAAGTTGAGAAAATAAGAGTCTGGTTTGAACTATAACAGTGAAGGAAGATTTGATTGAATTAAAGACAAGTTGTGGACTTTCATTTTTGACAGTGAGAAGGTGATTTTAAATTTTTTGCAAATGCATCACAACGAATGCGGTACAACAGATCAAATGCGTCTCAGACTGACGAATGTGGTTTTTGGACTGGAAAATGCGGTGTGATATAGCTAATGTGTCTTAGGGTGTTTCAATTGCAGCTCGTCAAAGCGAATGCGGCTCAGGATGTTTCAAATGTGACCCATCAGAGCGATTGTAGCTCAAAATGCGGCGATTGCAGTTTGACAGAGCGTTTGCATCGCAAGAAGAAATTTTTTGGAAAAAACAATTTTGCAGATTTGACAAGTTTGGACCCAGATTGTTGATGTTCAGTTTGTTGAAGTTTGTTTGAAAACAATGGGCAATTACATAGAAACTAAAACATTGAGTGTATGTTTAAGGGTCAAGCATGACCCTTTTTTGTTTTCACTGGTATTTGAACAAAAAGACACTTCAAGTAGACTCACTCTTAATAGTCAAAAGGTCATCATAGCAATCACAACCCACATCTTAAAATCGCGTTGACTCACACAGCCGTGTCACCCCCTAGAGGGCACCGGTGTTTTTGGCTTTTCCAGGTGCATACTCAAGGTGACAGAAATGGATACTGAATCCCCTAAGCAAACAATCCGTGGCGATTATATGGTGAGTGTCTTGGGGGGAGATTCTTCCCTCCCCTTGCATTGTGATTGAAATAATGTATGGATATTAACAGGGCTGGTGTCTACACTATGGTTCGTAGTAAAGGTTTTCGTTCGGTGTGGCAATAGATAAACTCCCTCAAGAGACCTCGCAATCTTTAGAACAAATATTTTGGGGATGGTTATCTTGCCACTTCCGTTGAATATGGGTTTCCCCAAAATTCACTTTTGATTATAGTGGGTTGGAAAACCTGGCTTTGGTTGTTCCTACTTAGGTCTTTCCCGTAGGGTGAGTACTTTTTCCCACTATGGCAGGCCTTCTAAAGGATTTAAGAAAACATAAAATGCATAAATATAAAAATGGATGTCTGGTTTTTTGATCACCCAGTAAAGGGGAGAGCATATACCTATTACCTAATCAAGCACAACAACAAGTGGTTCGGTTTTAAACCCAAATGATGATTTTCTATACTAAGTGAAGATGTTGCTTCACAACAAGCATGGGATTCATTTTATCCAAAAAAATAAAATTTGGTGACTATCCTAGGATTTATAAATTCCAAATTAAAATGTCTATCCTAGGATTGATAAATTCTAGTTTAAAGTGCCTATCCTAGGATTGGTTCATTTTAATCCCATCAATAAAATAACTAGCCGTGGTCGCGTCGGATCCAGATAAAAATTTTAAAACTAAAAACAACCAGTCATTCGCGACACGAAATAGCAGATGTGGCTTGATAGAGTAGATGCGGTTCGGGGTCTATCAAATGCATTTCATCATGTCAAATGCGTCGTTCTCGAGCTCGTATGCATCATTCTCGAGCTTGTATGTGTCGTTCATGAGTGCAAATGTGGTGCGACAAAGCACTTGCATTGCGTAGGCCTGCGGTTACGTCGTTTCATACTCCTGTACCTACAAAACAAAATTCGAGGCCGTAAGAGAACCTGAAAAAATGTGTTAATGCATTGGGTTCACCAATGTAATGAAGGATATTTTCTACAAGGTCAAAACTGGGTTAGTAACACATGCATATCAATAGAATCATCAAGCAATTGAATGCAAAGGAGAAAGAACAAGAAATGAAAGATACTAGAGAGATCTCACCCATTCCTATGCTCCATGGTTGATTTCCATTGCACCTCCTTGGCTTTGCTGTGATAATGAATGCCCTCAGATTGTGTATGTGAGAAAACTCTAAATATCTAGCCCTAGACAAAGCTTTGAAGGATTTGTATGAAAACTCTATGCAAAACTAGAAATTTAATTCTATTATGCAAGTTATTAATAAGCCTAAAAGATGATATGATAATGACAATAATGAGATTACCAAAATAATAAGAGATGCCAAAAATGAGATCAAGATTGTCATTTTATAGAAAATGCAATCTTGAACGTATGGATGAGATGAGAGATTGAGAAATACAGTAGAATCAAAGGTTAAGATTCAAAGTGACAACTCTCAATTAGGGTTAGGGCAACAATCCCCAAATGTGTGGACAAGATTTAATTTAAGAAATTAAATCAATGGTAGAGGATAAATGTGACCTTGAGATGAAATTAGAAAAAATCAAGAGATAAGGAGATGAGATTTTAGAAAATCAGTAATTTTAGTAATTACTTGATTTGTAGAAGACTATTTCCATTTTGAATTAAATTAATTCAAAATATAGATTTTGTGAGATAATAAGTAATTGATTTTTGGAATTAATTACTAAAAGAAGAATCAGTTAACTATGTGAGACATTTTTAAATAAATTGTTTTATTTAAAAATAAAGAAGTGTCACATACAACAATTAAATAATTAGGAATAATTATTTAATTTACGAGAAGTAGTTAATTAATTAAATAAATTAATGAATCTATTTAATTAAGAGAAGATTTAGGAATTAGTGACACACTAAATAAATATATTAAAATATATTTATTTAATAATCAGGAGGACATTAATGATAAGGATTAATTAAATAAATGAGACTTTATTTAATTGTAAGAAGACTTAGATAATTAGTGACACATTAAATAAATAAATAAGATTTATTTATTTAATAATCATGAAGAATGAAAGATCCTGAATTAATTAAATAATTATAAATTGTTTAATCAATAGTTGAATGTGGGTTAGAAACATAATTAAAATGTCATAATTATGCTAGGACGAAAGGTGGTAAAATATTGCTTGCAGGCTTTGGTCATTTTTACGTGTCTACAGAAACCTACCTTTACTTGAAAGATACAATGGGAAAACCTAAATCTAAGGTGATCTTAGTTTGATCCCAAGGCTCAGGAATGTAAGGTATTGATGCACTAGGTTCACTCAAGGTTTGTTGTGTAAATTGTTGTTAATCGTTAGGGGTCTATGGTGTTTCATGTTAATTGGTAACTAAAGGATCATAATATAAGCTCAATTTGATCACTCATATGTCACTTCACAACTTCATGAAACTAAATATTTGCAATAATATTTCATGAATTTGAATTACTTGCATATATTCAAGCAGATTTATCATTAATCACTCTACAACTTCATGAAAACAAAAGATTTGCAGTAATACTCCATGTATTCATAATTTTTGAAAATATTAAACATCTATTCTAAAACAAAGCATAAAAGATACTAAAATTTAAAGATTCTCCCAGGTATTATCCATGCATGCCCCATAAAACAAATTCAATCAAAGAAAACCACTCTATACTTCACCAAATTGCTTCACAAATAGACATAGAATGATGCAATGATTTAAAGAAACATGAGATCATTTGCCACTAGATAGTGTTAGTATGCACCCAAATCCAGTGCAACACATAGGCTTTTTCGATAAGAATAAAAAATCAGCTATGTATTTGTATTGGGAAAAAGATTTAAATTGGCCTTGAATTAACTAGTTTCAATTGGAACATAAAAGTTTTTAGTTTGGAATGGAACAAAAAATAGGAAAAATAAAAGAAAAATTATTATTTTTTTAGATCTTTGGAACCCATAAATTTTGAACTTCCCTAAAATAAAACAACTCTTGGCCCTTTTATAGAAACAAGGTGACCAAAGAGTTCCAACAAAACAAATTAAATCAAATCAAATGAATGAATCAAATGATAGCACATGGAAAATGGTAGATGGGATAGGAACCTTCTAGATAAAGTCAAAGATACTTTGACTTCCTTCAACAAAAAGCTTTCGAACTCTGGTCTCTGGGTTGCGGGTAATTTCATACAAAATGTATAACTATTAACACTTTCTCTTTAAAATCCACGAGATTGGGCACCTTTATCGGGTCTGAGAATAATCATGCAAAATTCACTCCAAAAGACTCCACTTGTGCATAAGACCCTGGGCTTCCACTACCTGACCATAAGCACTTCTTCATTGGACTCCTTGTCAGGAGACTCATTTTCTCCTTTCTTCTACTGATATTCCTAGAAAGCAATCAACACATGATTTATACACTCCCTCGGAACACTCTGAATCACCTTCCAACTATACTTATGCTTTGCATATTCTTAAGAATTTTTTTTTGATGGGTTCATTCCTTTGCACTATTTCTATTTCATACTTGTTCATGCAATTTCTGCACTTTATGACCTCATCAATGAACTCTTGACTTAAATACTGAACATGATCCTTATTTATCTTTTCAATCCATCCTCTGAAATACTTCACTTCTACCTCATCTTTTCCTAAGGTTCGATGATCACAATTCTGTTGGGTTAGCATCTCAATGAAACTCAAATTCTTACCCACAAGCTTCTTGCTTTCTTTAGTGACCTTTTCTAATCCATTTACACATTTAAATAGTGTCACTCTCCCAAATAAATTGCACCTTCCATTTCTCAAGCATCAAAAAATCTTGTTCCACAAATACCTTTTCTCTCATCAACTCCTGAACATCCACCTAAAGAAGTGTCCTTAACCTCTGCCCTTCTATATCATTTTTTTCCTAGTGGTCTCAACATTCATCCACAAGTCTTCTAGACTCATTGAACCAATGATATTCCTCTTTACATTTTCTAATTTCCTCTTTTATTGATTCCTCACCTTGCTTCACTAGATTCTCTATCCAATCTTTGAACATGCTAAGTTTGTGTTGGAGAACTACACCAGTGTCTACCTGCTCTTTAGATATCAACAATGGGATCAACAAAAATTGTAAAGTATGAAAATATTAAATACCAAAATTAAAAACAATTCGACAATACTTAAAATAAATTCCATTATATTCCAAATAAAGTCGCCATCTCTTTCATTCATTCCTCATAAAACAAGTTGATTACATACAACGACATAAAAGTCGAAAAGATATCTTCATTATAATTCAGTCTAAATCTTACAAGTGTCGAAATACACATTTCAAATAATAAATACAATGGATGATACATATCTAGTTTACAAATTCGAGACTTAGGCATTCAGTTGCCATAAGCTCGTCATTACATACATCATGAATTATAAAGCATTAAAAAGAAGATTCAGTCTGTTGATCTTCCATCCATAAGCAAATCTTCAAAAGAAGATGAGAACAAGAATCACGTGCTTTTTCGCCCAACCTCGAAGCTTACGCTTCCCCAAAATTTCTTAGTCAATCAAGAAATACCCGACCCTGCATGAATTGCTTAGCAAAAAGCAGTCTACGAGCAAGATGGAATCTGGTGCATGCCTAGTACTACTAGTAAACCACAAGTATTTTCATTTTTCTAATTCAGTTAAGAAAGAAGCAAGTTCAGTACTAGGATATGGTAGAGAGCATTAAATAATCCATCTATTTCAATGGTACAAAAATTACTTGGCCAAGTAAAATGTCATGCACGACAATAAAAAAGTAGTTTTGGAAAAAGCAAAACTACACTCTCTATTTACCCAGATTCGGCACTTGTCCTGGAAGGTAACTTTCCCAAAAACAACACATGCAGAATTATCTATCATTCATGCATGGTTAAAACAGTCAAACACAATCTTTCGCAATCTTTCAAACATTAACTGAAAACATCGTTTAACGCAAAAACAATTAATCAAATACTACTTTTCATTGCTCCAATTCGTAAAAAGTCATAAAATTAGTATTTTAATTCAGTCATTTAAATAATCAACAAGTTTAAAAAAATGAAGGTGTATCTCCAGTATGTTGAATAATACATATAAAAATGTAAATTAAAAGAGCACACATTCAGTTGTTTCAAACTCTTCTTTAATTTAAGTTGTTAAAATTCGTTCTGATAGTTTTCAAATATTGGTTGAAACTCAAGTTTAAACTTTGTGATTCAAATTAATCCTATTTTCATCGTTTAAATATCAATCATTTATCAAATTTAATCTAACTATTTTAAAATTTTGAGTTTTGACAGTTTTCAACAAAAACGTGATTTGCAAATTTAAGTAATTCTCTATTCACAATTTGTGTTTAAAAATCGAAAATAAAATTTTGTTTTATATTTTTCTGTCAACAATCTTTTTTTTCTGTCAGCATGATTTAACAAATTTGTATCAGCATAATTTCTTTTTTCTCAATATGGTCAATTCGTTTCCAAGTTTAAATTGGTTTTCTAATTTTTCAGTTTATTGTTGTAAGAATGATTTAAACCAGAATTTGTCAAATTCTCAGCATAAATAAATAAGATTTTTTGTTTCTAATCTTTTCTCAAATTCTGGAAAGTAAAATATAGTTGATTTACAATCATAAAGATTTTATCTAATTGATTTTCCATTCAATCTGTGTATCTAATTTTTGTCTAAGATTCTAGAAATTAATATAGTTCAATTCTGTTTTCTGTTTAAATAAATTTGAAAGTATAATTTTAATTATCTTAGTTTTAAATCTTTCTCTCCATTTTTGTCCAACAAGATCTTCTTTACTATCCAATGTTCACTTCCAGAGTTTATTTGAGAAGGAAATGAAAGATCTAATTTTGAAATTTGAATAACAATTCATACTTGATATATTGTGTATTCTGGAAATGTTTTCTTGAAACCTCTGTTTTTTCTTCCCCTACTGTTCTTCCTATCTTCTCTGCTAGTTCCTGATCTTTTACTTTGCTGCAGATTTTGCCTTCCTTTGACACATGTGAGAAGTGAAAAGATTCTACTATGGAGGGAAGGGAAGTATTCCCTGAGTAGACACGTACCAACCCGCTGACTTGCAGCTTCGTGGAAAGCCTTTGGAGGTTGTGCATGGAAAAGGGAAGGGTCTTCCCTTTCTAGTTTCCTACGCACCCTTATACTGGCCGCACCTCCCTCTGACCACTCCTCCCCTGCTGGGTGTGTGGAAACCTTGTGCTGGCCATGCCTTTACCCAAGCTCCTACGCATGGAGTGAAGGCTTCCCTTCGCTGTTCTTTTCCAGTTGCTGCTTATGGAGAAGCTTCCACAGGCCACACTCTTGCTAAAGACCATGCCTCCTTACCTTGGTCCCTTCCAAAATGCCACCCCTTTGCTGCAGGCTGCGCGTGGGTTACAAGACTCTCTGTATGCCTTGTATTCAAATAGCCTCCATTACATAATTTCCTCTGTTCATTTCGTTTTTGCTCTATAATAAAGAAAATGCAAATTTTTTGTGTGTGCAAATTTGTTGTCCCTCCCCCCATTTCGGATTTTTTTTCTCGAATATATCATTCTATTTTTCATGCATTCATGGCAAACTCAGATCCATCATTTACTCAATTTGATCTTTAGAATCAAAATTAAAACTTTCAGTTAAGATTTGAAGATATTTCATTCTTGAGTTTAGCTGAAGTTCAAATTTGAATGCAAATTTCAATTTCTAATTTTGAACAGAACTTTGTTTCAATTTCCCAATTTTCACTAAGTTTAAATTATGAGTTCTATTTCTAAATTTTGAAATTCATTCATTTTCACAATTTCTAATTTAAATAACATTTAAAATTTAAAATGATTTTATTTAACTAAATTGAATCAAATTTCGAATTCACAATTCTATTACATTTAAATTTTACAATTTCAACTTCATATTTCCAAAATAGTAATAAAATATTAAACAAGCATACTATTTATTTAATTTACGTTAAATTTCATTAATTTAACAAAATCATCATTTAAGCATAAGCATTTTTGCAAAAAAAAAATTGAAATCACCTTTAAACTAAATTTTCAATTTGCAAGCATGATATACACACAAAACATTAAAATATAAATCTATGTGAGTGTGTGAGATCCCATCTATTTGTAAACGTCAATCAGCTAAACAACTCTACCTGATCGTTGTTCTCGCCTTCAACCTCGTTCACTTGTTTTCCTGCGTTCACTTGCACTCGATTTATCATCAGTAATGACAAACCCCGAAATAAACATAAATATAATCCAAATCATAATACTTGCATTTCAATTTCAACTTCATTTCATTTCGAATTGCAATTTAACCATCTTTTAAATAATCATTAAATAATCTAAATTCGGCAAATCAAATAATGTCTGCATTTAAATATGTAAGTGAAAAATCCATATGTGACATCCTTCCCCTCTAGGAAGAGACATCATCTCAATGTCTTATTAGTCATTCAATAAGCATAACATCATCATCATTATTAAAACATACTATCTCAATCAATAACATAGTATCTCAGTAAATAAAGCATAATAAAGTAATACTAGCAACATAGTTCTCCAGCATAATAATAAGCAAATAGTAGCATCCACACTATCAAAGTTCACAACAAGTGAATCAAAACCAGAGTATCAAGTATCTCTGCACAAAACAAATGCTAATCTATGAAAGCAAATGAGGAAAATGACGGTCTATCGTCTCAGAATCCTCCCATGTAGCACTATCCTCAGTCTAATGGTTCCCTTCAACAACACTAGTCTATAAGTGATGGAATTCATAACCTCCAGTACATCAAATGGTCTCACAAATCTCGGAGCCAACTTTGATGGTTTCCCAAATTACGTAAGATTTACAAACATCTATTCTACCAAGTAATCTTGTCTTTTCTAGACCTCACTTCAAGTATCCTTATTATCACATATGGAAATTTTGTATGCTTCACACGTACTTACTCTCCTTAAGAACTTTATTCTATAAATACATTCAATATATATAATATTATCTATACTTAGTGATCACAATTCATTGGTTCATTCCTTTGTCCTTAGTATAACCCAAATGGAAAAGGAATGTCGATGCATTGTACACTACATTGTGGGTCCAATCCTTTCCTTTGTACCAATACTTTTAGACAACTCATAATCCAATTCCATTCGCCACTTACACATACATTATCCTTATTATAAAGTACTATACCTTAATTACTTGTCTATCTTGAGCATAACCTTGCTCCTAGACACTTATCAATCAAGTCTATTCGATCACTTCTATCTATTATTTCCTTTTTAACATTATATCAAGTCTATGATTATGCTCATGCCTTTTCAACTTAATAGAGTTTCCTTTCTTTCCTTATAATAGTCCAAATGTCAATTCTAGAAATTATAATTCATTCAAGATTTAGTCCACTATTTTTACTTATTTGGTTAAAATAATATATATTGCACATTTATTCCAATGACTATCTCATGGTAATATTTCGGTTCACACAACCCTATCATTATTTGCTAAACTGAAATATCCTTTCAGATTTACTAAGCAACTTCTTACCCACAATATATTATTTAGGATCAAAATCCTATAAGTCGAGTTTCCAAACCCAATGGTTTCATTGATGAATCTATCCACTAGATCATTTTGTTAATTCTACTAAGCAAAGATAGATCAATTTGTCTTGCATTTTACCATTTTCCTTCTAGAATCTCAAGTGAGTTATATGTCCTACCAATGATGATCTCAGGTCTTTATTTCCTGACATACTAAACATTACCCTGCTACATTCCATGCAACTTCTTACTCTAACTTCTTCCAGATGATAGTGGATCCCTATCTGACAATTCCTTTTGTCAATCCGATGTCCTAACCCTGACACTATTATCCTCTTTCCATTCATGAATATTCCAAATTTTGGACACATAGGTTCTTTTACATCCAACAATAGTCTATCCTTCGACTAAGTGATAAACTATTTGATCTTACACCATCATTATTCTTCCTGTAAAGGTTATAGGTTTTACAAAGGTAATTCCCACTTATCTCAAGACATCCATACCTTGGCTTTCCTTTTGTCCTTGGATCATTTTCATAGATTCAATTTATCTTTTATTTCAATCCAATTTTCTTGATTTAATTTGCTACTAATTTTCGAGTAACAATCCTCTTTCTATAACATTGATCTTCAGATAATAACAAATTTAATTACATATCCAATCAACAAGCATAAACATTCAACTCCTTGATTCCTTAATTATAAAGGTGAGTCTCAATTAAATATTCTATTCTGAGCACAAGTAACAATTCAGATGTTCTTCTCCATAAAATCTTCAAAATTTCTTGCAAAGTGAAAATTTCTATAATGTTTTGTCACGACAATAGATGCTTTCTTTTTAAAGTGTTTCCCTTTTTATAAGTGCTACTTAGAGTAAAGTCTTGTCAATAATACGACTTTCTTTAACTTACTATGCATCCCTCCTATGCTTCTATCCTTATCGAGTCTCATTAATTCTAATGACATTCAATCGCATGGGCGAATCTTTAAACTCAATATTCCCTTCCAATTCTTAGGATGAAATCCTTATTTGTTGAATAGTCCGATAGCTTATAGGTTTCTCCACTTTATACGGCTTTAGCCAAGATCCAATACACCATTCATTCAAGCTTAATTCCCTATTATAGGTGTTAAAGATTAATTCCAATACATAATCCAACTTAATATGTTTAAGTCTCATCTTAAGGTATCCCTCTTATTGAATGGACTTCTTGTCACAATTAGGTTATCTTTAACCCAAGGTTTCATTCCAAAAGTATGTAGTAATTAAGTGATCTAATGATTCTCATTAGGAGATTTCGGTCGGGTTCACATAACATCACATCCTACTTTATTATACACTTTATCTCAATCGTTTTAGATAACCAACCTTTTCTCGTCCGTAGGTTTCTAGCATAGTAAACTTCCGTGTCAAATCATTTCACAACATGAATATATTTCATATCAAAATAACATCATTCTTTAAATTCTCTATATAAAATATATAGGAGTATTGAGATACTTCCTCCGATCATGAGTCTCTCAGATCTTTTCTTGTCATTCCCATAAATGATCATCTTCCCTATCATAATCAAGTTATCTGCCTATCCTTTTCTAATGCATTGATAATAATATTCTTTAATCTTTAGATCAGATAATCATAAGGTATAAAGATCGTAGTTTTGAACCTTCCCATTTATCATTTTCTCCTCGTGGTCATAAAATGTATGACTTAATTATCCTTACGACTTGCAAAGAAGTCATAACCAAGTTTCGTTGGGTGGGGTACTTAACTTGAGTCAATCCAATCTCTTCCTTTCTACCCCTTAATACTTTTGCAACTTTCGTTCTTCTTACATTAAACTTTTTTGTAATTTTACTTGCTTCTTGGAAAGGTTTTGTTATCCTTTCTTGTTGACCTTTCATTGCCATCTTCCTTCGAATATCCTTTTTAATGAAGGAATATCCATACTTACCAAACTCTTTTGTTGATGTATTTCTTAACTCAAAGTATTGCTTTCCCTGCAACTTCCAGTGTCCTGAAACATAGATCCATGTTGCATTCCTATTCCCCTTTGGAACCATTATTCATAAATTGTTTGATTTCAAGACTTGAATAACCTCATAAATTGTTTCTTCTGACTATTCTGGTCTTTTCTCAATTCCTCGATACTATCTCTCTTCTAACAAAATCTTTATGTTAACACAAACGTTCTTAGTCATAAATTCCCCAATCCTTGAGGATACTTCCTTCGTTCATATCCTACTTTGAACATTCTAATATATTCTGACTTGCATATTTAGATTCATAGTGATTACACTTATCCAAAAGTTTCTGACTCTCTCGCAATTGTAGGTTGCTACAATTTAATTTTTATCACATTCCTACTCATTCTCTTTTTCTTAGAGTCATGTATGTACAGGTTATTCTTCCTAACCTTCCTACATAACCTGATTGCTTAATCCTCTGCAATCCTAGGTTTCATCAAAAATTGATGGTTTAGGAATTCTGATTCCAGGGACGATTCTTTAACTAGCCCCATTTACCAAAGTTAATAATACTTACTTCCTTAAGTTCTTTTCTCTTGCCAATCTGGCACAAGAACTTTTCAACCTTTATCTTCTGATAAGGTTTACGCATTATTGCGTAATGAGCTCATAGGTTGTAGTGCAGAACCTGGTTGCTCTAATACCAAATGTAAAGTACGAAAATCTTAAATACCAAAATTAAAAACAGTTCGACAATACTTAAAATAAACTCCATTATATTCCAAATAAAGTCATCTCTTTCATTCATTCCTCATAAAACAAGTCGATTACATACAACGACATAAAATTCGAAAAGATATCTTCATTATAATTCAGTCTAAATCTTACAAGTGTCGAAATACACATTTCAAATAATAAATACAATGGATGATACATATCCATTTTACAAATTCGACACTTAGGCATTTAGTCGCCATAAGCTTGTCATTACATACATCATGAATAATAAAGCATTAAAAAGAAGATTCAGTCTGTCGATCTTCCATCCATAAGCAAATCTTCAAAAGAAGACGAGAACAAGAATCAGGCGCTTTTCCACCCAACCTCGAAGCTTACGCTTCCTCAAAATTTCTTAGTCAATCAAGAAATACCTAACCCTGCACGAATTGCTTAGCAAAAAGCAGTCTATGAGCAAGATGGAATCTGGTGCATGCCTAGTACTACTAGTAAACCACAAGCATTTTCATTTTTCTAATTCAGTTAAGAAAGAAGCAAGTTCGGTACTAGGATATGGTAGAGAGCATTAAATAATCCATCTATTTCAATGGTACAAAAATTACTTGGCCAAGTAAAATGTCATGCACGACAATAAAAAAATAGTTTTGGAAAAAGCAAAACTACACTCTCTATTTACCCATATTCAGCACCCGTCCCGGAAGGTAACTTTCCCAAAAACAACACATGCAAAATTATCTATCATTCATGCATGGTTAAAATAGTCAAACACAATCTTTCGCAATCTTTCAAACATTAACTGAAAACATCGTTTAACGAAAAAATAGTTAATCAAATACTACTTTTCATTGCTCCAATTCGTAAAAAGTCATAAAATCAGTATTTTAATTTAGTCATTTAAATAATCAACAAGTTTAAAAAAATGAAGGTGTATCTCCAGTATGTTGAATAATACATATAAAAACATAAATTAAAAGAGCACACATTCAGTTGTTTCAAACTCTTCTTTAATTTAAGTTGTTTAAAATTCATTCTGATAATTTTCAAAAATTGGCTGAAACTCAAGTTTAAACATTGTGATTCAAATTAATCCTATTTTCTGCGTTTAAATATCAATCATTTATCAAATTTAATCTAACTATTTTAAAATTTTGAGTTTTGACAGTTTTCAACAAAAACGTGATTTGCAAATTTAAGTAATTCTCTATTCACAATTTGTGTTTAAAAATCGAAAATAAAATTCTGTTTTATATTTTTCTGTCAGCATGATTTAACAAATTTGTATCAGCATAATTTCATTTTTCTCAATATGGTCAATTCGTTTCCAAGTTTAAATTGGTTTTCTAATTTTTCAGTTTATTGTTCTAAGAATGATTTAAATCATAATTTGTCAAATTCTCAGCATAAATAAATAAGATTTTTCGTTTCTAATCTTTTCTCAAATTCTGGAAAGTAAAATACAGTTGATTTACAATCATAAAGATTTTATCTAATTTTTGTCTAAGATTCTAGAAATTAATATAGTTCAATTCTGTTTTCTGTTTAAATAAATTTGAAAGTATAATTTTAACTATCTTAGTTTTAAATCTTTCTCTCCATTTTTGTCCAACAAGATCTTCTTTACTATCCAATGTTCACTTCCAGAGTTTATTTGAGAAGGAAATGAAAGATCTAATTTCAAAATTTGAATAACAATTCATACCTGATATATTGTGTATTTTGGAAATGTTTTCTTGAAACCTCTATTTTTTCTTCCCCTGCTGTTTTTCCTATCTTCTCTACCAGTTCCCAATCTTTTACTTTGCTGCAGATTTTGCCTTCCTTTGGCACGTGTGAGAAGTGAAAAAATTCTACTGTGGAGGGAAGGGAAGTATTTCCGAGCACACATGTACCAACCCACTGACTTGTAGCTTCGTGGAAAGCCTTTGGAGGCTGTGCATGGAAAAGGGAAGGGTCTTCCCTTGCCGATTTCCTGCGCACCCTTATACTGGCCGCGCCTCCCTCTGACCACTCCTCCCCTACTGGGTGCGTGGAAACCTTGTGCTGGCTGTGCCTTTACCCAAGCTCCTGTGCATGGAGTGAAGGCTTCCCTTCGCTGTTTTTTTCCAGTTGCTACTTATGGAGAAGCTTTCACAGGCCGCATTCTTGCTAAAGACCATGCCTCCTTACCTTGGTCCCTTCCAACAAGCCACCCCTTTGCTGCAGGCTGCATGTGGGTTACAAGACTCTTTGTATGCCTTGTATTCAAATAGCCTCCATTACATAATTTCCTTTGTTCATTTCGTTTTTGCTCTATAATAAAGAAAATGCAAATTTTCTGTGTGTGCAAATTTGTTGTCCCTCCCCCCATTTCGGATTTTTTTTCTCGAATATATCATTCTATTTTTCATGCATTCATGGCAAACTCAGATCCGCCATTTACTGAATTTGATCTTCAGAATCAAAATTAAAACTTTCAGTTAAGATTTGAAGATATTTCATTCTTGAGTTTAGCTGAAGTTCAAATTTGAATGCAAATTTCAATTTCTAATTTTGAATGGAACTTTGTTTCAATTTCCCAATTTTCACTAAGTTTAAATTATGAATTCTATTTCTAAATTTTGATATTCATTCATTTTCACAATTTCTAATTTAAATAACATTTAAAATTTAAAATGATTTTATTTAACTAAATTGAATCAAATTTAGAATTCACAATTCTATTACATTTAAATTTCAAAATTTCAACTTCATATTTCCAAAATAGTAATAAAATATTAAACAAGCATACTATTTATTTAATTTACGTTAAATTTCATTAATTTAACAAAATCATCATTTAAGCATAAGCATTTTTGTAAAAAACAATTGAAATCACCTTTAAACTAAATTTTCAATTTGCAAGCATGATATACGTACAAAACATTACAATATAAATCTATGTGAGTGTGTGAGATCCCATCTATTCGTAAACATTAATCGGCTAAACAACTCTACCTGATCGTTGTTCTCGCCTTCAACCTCATTCACCTGTTTTCCTGCATTCACTTGCACTCGATTTATCATCAGTAATGACAAACCCCGAAATAAACATAAATATAATCCAAATCATAATACTTGCATTTCAATTTCAATTCAATTTCAACTTCATTTCATTTCGAATTTCAATTTAACCATCTTTTAAATAATCATTAAATAATCTAAATTGACCAAATCCTTGCATTGTAAAATTGCTTCAAAGAAAGATCTCTCAAAAAAGGAACAAGAAGTTTTCAAATCTAGAGCTTTGATACCATGTAGAAGTTGATAATCCAACCTCATAGAACCCAATGAACACCTGCAAGCAAATAATCTATCACCAAAGGAGATCAAGAGACACAAGAATGGTGCTCTACAAATATGAAGCAAAAATGCATTAACCATAATTGAATAATTACAAAGAGATCAATCCTTAAGAAAGGAGATCGAAGCCCTAAAAGTTAAAACACTAATTTAGGATTAAATTAGCATGTGACAAGTGTCAAGATCATAATGAACAAGATGACATGACTAATTTAATAATGAAAAATAAAGATTCCTAAATTTAGCTTAAGTGAAATAAAGTAAAGGTGACTTAATTAATTAATCAATATGATTAAATTAATTAAGTAAACAACTTATTAATCTAACAGATACATACAATATAGGATCAACATATCTTTGTAAATCCTCTATGATTCTCTAGATCATATTGAAACACAATAGAAGAGCATACAAGAATTTACAATATCATAAAATAAACTCAAATTACAATAGAAAACTTGATGGTAGAAACTCCCTAAGAAAAAATAATGGGCTTACCAGACTCAAAACTCTGATACCATATTGAAGTGAATAACCAAGATCTTCAATCTACAACACCAAATAAACTCCAAAAACATAAGCGAGAAGCAACAATAAAATATGATATTCCACCAAGCAAGAATACAATATGATACAAGATTCACAAGATGTGAAATATGCAAGAAATGAATTGCTTAGAAAGGCAAGGTAAGAGATAGGATTAGACAATATTGTGACATGTTTCTTAGTCCTATAACATGAGGCAACTTATAATAACTACCTAAGATAAGATAAGATCCAATCATGACAGCTAAGACTTTTAAGAGGATTCCTAGAACCTTAATACACTTAACATGTGAATAAGTCCCCTACTAGGAATTAGATAAGTACAATAATTTATTCACACCAACACCACTAACCTAACTAAAATATTGATTAATCTTGATCATTTATATGGGAACCACTTTCCTTAATTGGCCCTTGAAAAATAGAGCTTCTCGATCTTGGGACTATCCTTCAAGTTAGATGTTTGAGCTATGGATTGGTCCTTAACTTTTATTTCAACAAATATATGATGATAATTAAATTAAAATGTGATGCTTAGGGTGAGGGGTGTATCCATCTTGAAATCCCCCCAAAATTTTATAAAATACGCCTTCAATTTTTTAACAAAGAGAATGTTAAGTTTTCACTTGAGAGCTATCACAAAGCACTTTTTTGTAAATGAGTGATCCTATGTTAGAGTCTATTATTTTTCTACAGTGAATTAGTTATCAATACAATTAGCGATAATTTCCAAGATCCCTACAATAACATTTATAATTGATTTCTCTATTTTAATAATGATTTTTCGTGGTTTTTGTATTGCCTTGTGTAGGATTTCACTTGATTTTATTTAGGATTCCAACCATTTTTCCCTCTAATATGCATAACCCTATTCTAACATGTCCCCTTTCCCCTTTCCATGAAATTTCTTTATCATCATATCTATTTTCATTTCCTTTTGTCTTCTTGATCATCTCATTGCCCCTTTGAGAGACTTTCCTTTTATAGCTTAGTTTCTCATAGGTTTTTTCTTTAGTTTCTATCACCCTCAACTTAAAAGACTATTTTTCAACCCATATAAAAGTCCTTAACATTTTTTCTTTGGATTATTTTACCTTTATTCTAATCTTTCCTTCAATTATTTCCTTTTTCTCTTTATCTTTCCCTTAAAACCCTAATATAGGGTTAGTTGCAAAATTTTCTCCCAATTTCTTAGCTAGTTCACACTATTTTTTATTAATATGATGTTTTCCCCTTCCAAATTTTGATGTATTTCCATAATATTATTTTTTTAGTTTTATCCATCCTTTGAGTATTTTTTATTATCTTCTAATCCAAACCTTCATGAATCCTTTGTCATTGTTTCTATTTATCGTAAACTACTAAAGTTTTAGGTTTGTTCTTTGAGTTAGTTTAATTTTTTAATATAGTATTTATCTTAAGTTTTATTATAGTGATTTTATAGGTGGATCCATTCTTAAAATCCTACAAGGGGATTGACTCAAGCAAACTCCCCTTTAACCTAAGTTGTGTTTTACAAGGTTTCTTCATATATTTTGATCTTGCAAGTGAAATACAAAGAAAACTGTTGAGAATATTAAAAAAAATCAAGAGGAAAAACTATTAGAAACCATATAATGAACATATATGCAAAACTTTGGAGCATTTTGGAGTTAGAGGACCAAACTGCCAGTAGGACCAAGCTACCCACCTAGGTGTAAGGATTTCCAATGGTCAAGTCTTTATCCCCAAATTTCATGAAATTTTCTTCACAAAATTTTGAAAGATTATACATCATAATTCTAGTTTTTAGGACTATGGATGATATTCACCTTACAATCCTTTTAGACTATTTTTATTTATTTAATAGCTAGTTGATTTTATGTATATCAACAAGGATCATGGATACACCCAACTTGAACATCTACATGAGGCTTAGGGTATTTATAATCAATGAATATTATTTATATGTGACTTGGAATATGTGTATAAGACAGATAATGTGGGTGAAAACATTATAAGGCATCATTGAACACTTGGCATGAAGTGGAAGGAAATTTATGAGATTGTGAGATGTGTAAGAAGCATATAACATTATACAAGATGTAAGAAAGTATCTATGATTATATGTAAGAAGTTGGTTATCTTTTTTGGAATTGGAGAGTTTTTTATTTTAACCTCTAGAGGATTTTTATTATCCTCTAGTGAAGTTGGATGAATGAGTTCATGAGAAAATTCTTGAAGTGTCTATAAAGATGATTATAACTCTTGGACACAAATCAAGAGATGTTGTTTTGCATGTTGACTCCTTGGCACATGGTTTTGAGTTTGTTGTATTGGAAACCATTTATCATTTCTTGGATCATATTTGTGTATAAATCAGAGGAATGGGATAGTAATTTATATGGTTTTACAATTTATGTGGTTATGCTATCATAATGTTAGAGTAAAGGGTGAGTTGTGGTGATATACTCTACATTTGGGATTAGTAAAATTTTGTACTCTCTTTGTTGATGGAGTTTCCTACCTAAAAGGTTTTCCCTTGCATATATCAATATTCTTGTGATATTGCATTTTTTAATTTCTACAATGTTATTTATATTTCCATATATGTTCTATCATATGATGAATTCGTAAGAACTAATATTTATTAGCCTTTACTATATTTGTACCCAAATTATAAAAAATTGGTATTCAAGCCTAGTTGGATTAATTAGAGAGAGGTATGCCTCTTTTGGCATGTTTTTTGATTTTTTTCCTATAGTGGGATCTTTTGTGTTTTTTACATAGTTTAGACTCTAGTGATAGAGATCATGGATAACACATCCTAGTAAAATTTTGAGAAGTTTAAGGGCACTGGCTATAAAATTTAGAAGTTAAATATAGAGAATTTATTATAATTTATTATAAGAAAGTGACCAATAGATGGCAATGAAAGCTAAGAGAAAACCTAAAGGTATATAAGATTTAGAATGGGTAAGGGCTTATAAGAAATCCCAAGGTACTATAAGGATATATCTTTCTAATTATATTATCTTGAATATTTCTAATGAAACTACCACATTTCAGTTGTGGAAGAGAATAAGAAAAACATATTAGACAAAGGGTCTTGTTAACAAGTTTTATCTTAGAAGGAATTTATATTCATTTAAGATGAAGGAAGGGCACTCTATTAAAAAACAATTGAATGTTTTTAATTTAATCTTTAATCATTGATGTTAAACTTGAGAAAGAGGATAAAAATATTTAGCTACTTTGTTCATTACTTAGTTCTTGGGAGAATTTAATTATTTATCTTAGGTGTTCTACTACATATCCCAAATGGATTTCCTTGCTACTACTTTGCTTATAAAGGAGATTTAGAGATAGTTAAATGATGACAGTTCAAAGGAGGCATTGAATGTGAGAGGAAGACCCAAGGAAAAATGTGGTGGTAAGAAAAAATATGATAAGGATAAGTTTAAAGATAGATCTAAATATAAGGGTCAATCTAAAACCCCTAGTAAGAATAGGTTGAGATGTTGGAACAATGGTTATCAAAGTCATTTTAAGAATGAATATAGAAATATAAAAAATAATGATGATGCATATATACATAAATCCTTAATTTATGGAGGTGATAATGTCTTATTTATTTCAAATAACTTATCTTGTGATGACTCGTGGTTAATATATTCACATAGATCCTACCATATATGAATTTTTTTTTTTGATAGACTCTTCAAGAGAGGAAAACAACCAAAAGGAAAATTCAATTTAATATCACGACTAAAGTGATTTAGCATAGGGAAAAGCTAAGCATGGAACCTCTTGTAGTGGCCTTCTAGGGTAATCTACCTCATAAAAACCTCAAAAATCCTTCTTCCAAACCCCTGGAAAATCATCTCCATTGAAGTGGTTTTGAAAATGGTTCACCTTCTCCCCTCTTTTTAGAAATCTATTCATTGCCTCTTGGTAGTTTATTTTAACCTTTTTGGGAATTTTGATGCCTTATAGAGATAACCCAGTAGTCATGGAAATCATGTCAATAAAAACTTGAAATTAAATACCTCTAACATAAGCTATACAAAATTTCTAAGAATTAGCAAATTTTATCGATATAAGAGAGTCATAGTCATTCATAGCTTCAATACAGAATGATAGGTTTCCTTTTTGAAGAATAGGCCACACCTCATGATTGAATTTGATGCTTTCACACTCTTTCAACTCAATTCGTAAGATTTCACCCATAATGGCCTAAAAGAGAATTCCATAAAGGAGGGGGCAACAAATAAAAAAATCAATAGCTAGCCAAAAAGTGCATTGTAAGTTATGTCTATAGAGAGCCAAAGAAACCAATTAATCTTACCATGATAAATAAAAAAGGGATATAAAATCACCTTCCTTACAATATCATAATGATGAAATATATGGAGTGTATTAGCCATCATATCAATTAGTTTCCCTAGTACTTATTCTGATAATAGGAGGCTTGTTACCTTTTGCCTCATTTTTTATATTTATTTCAATATAGTTTGGGAGGGAAAACACATAATTTTAGATTGTGATAGCATCAATTTGGGAGCCTAGATTAGCAAGGAGGTTCACAAATGAATTTCCTTCCCTAAACAAGTGTTAAGCTTTATAATCCTCCAGGTTATTAATGTTATCTAAGGTCTTCCCAATGATATCTTGATAGGTCCATCTAGGATTAGCTTTATGCTTCAACATGCTAATTATATTTTATGAATTCCCTTCTATAACAAATTTTTGTATACATTTGTTTATGAAAATATAGGTGCTATGATAAACAATTTCTATATTAACATAATTGAATGATTAAATTCCTAGGTTGACAATAAAGGAAAATATCATTAGGCCTCTATTATCTCTCATAATTTCACTCCCTTTCTCTTGACCTAGATTCCCCTTAGCCGAACCATCAAAGTTAACTTTGAACCAAACAAGATTAGGGTGTGACCACATTCCTTCATTATTAAATATCACTAATATATTACTTTTATTGATGACCTATCAAGGTTCATTGATGAGTTATCAAGGTTCACTTGTGTTTAATTTTTGAAGCATAAATATATTGTATTTTCCAAGTTTAAAGCACTGGTAGAGAAATAGATAGTTAGGAAAATAAAGATTTTAAGGTTAGATAATAGCGGTGAGTACTAATTTAGGGAATTTTATGATTATTATAGAAATATAGGTATTGTTAGGTAGGATTCTAGTCCATGAATGAATGAGTGGAACCTTGATGGACAAGATTGGAAGAATACTATGTAGTGCTAAGCTAAAATAATGCTTTTGGGCTAAGGTTGTAAGCATTTGTTCTTATTTGGTAAATAAATCCCCCACTTGTTATCTAGTTGACAAGACAACCTATGAGGTATGGATAGATACAAGACCATCACTTTAATATTTTAAATTATTTGGTAGTTGACCTTATGTTTTTGTTCTATAAGAGATAATATAAACTAGATTTTAAGGCTAATAAGTGTGTTGTTATGGTTATAATGAGAAAATAAAAGGTTATAAGCTTTGGGATATTTTAACATTGAAAATTTTCATTCTAAAGATATGATTTTTAGGGAGCTTAAAGTATTCTTAAATGTTAAGAATCCTCAATAAAATTCAAAGAATATTACAATCTTTGAACCTAAGAAACAACAAAAGGAAGATGCATGTGTACAAAAATAAGATGGACAAGAATATGAAGAAGAAGGTTCAAAGGAGAGATACAATAATGAAAGTAATAGCATATTGGTAAATCTTTAATAAAGTCCAATAGATAATCAAGACTTATTGAAAAGCATATTTCGTCTTATTTTCATTATTATATTTGTATTATCATGTATTGATAATGAACCTATATTTTTGAAGAATAAAGGAGCACAAGTCTTAGTTGAAGGAAATGATGGAAGAAATGAAATCCTTAGATAGATATGATACTTGGGACCTAATTGACCCACCTAAGGGAAGGAAGATTGTTGGTTGTAAGTGGGTATTAAAAAATAAATTCATATTAGATGGTAATTTAGAGACATACAAATATTGATTGGTGGCTAAAAGTTACTCCTAGGTTGAGGGAGTGGACTTTGGTGAGATATTTTCTCCCAAGGCTAATTTAACTTCCATTATATTCCTTTTATCTATCATCACTCCTTATGACTTGGAGGTAGAGGAAATGGATGTGAAAACTACATTTTTAAAATTAATCTTGAAGAGGATATTTATATGAAATAACTTGACAATTTTTTACTAAAGGGGAAGAAGAATTTGGTTTCAAGGTAAAAGTGGTCCTTGTATGGTTTAAAATAGTCTCCACATTGGTATGAAAATTTAATGATTTTATAGTAGAGCTTAGCTTTTTAGAAGTGATGTAGATCATGATGTATATTTTAAATTAATTGATGTTTAATTACTAATTATTGTCTTGTATATTGATGCCATGTCTTATTTCTAGTCAATATAAGTTTGTACATATTAGGTCTTTACTTATGTCTTCCTTATTTCCATCCATTTTGAGTTTTCCTATCTTGAGTATGTCTTTTCTTCCAACTTTATTCTTCCCTTCTTCTTGTCAAAATTTCAGACTTCTCCATCCTATCATGCCTTCCATCTATTTATTACATTTCCATTGTATTTGTTTAACTTTCAAACTCACCTTACCAACATGCTTATTTCTTAACCCTCAATGTCTTGAACTTTAGTTTGAGTCTTATGGTATGACCGACCCTCAAGCCTTGATATTTATGGCCATGTTTTTGTTTCACTCCTAGCTTCCCAACATGTGTCATATTATTTCTAGTAGTCTATTTTTGGTGCCATCAATTTCAAAGTGGAACCTTTCTTATCCATGATCACTATTCAAATTTGAATTTATGGTTGTACATGTTGGCCAACCTATTCTTTTTATGGAGGATATAATATATATATATATATATATATTTATCTAAGATCATCATTTGTTCTTAACCAAAATTCTTTTTGAATCTATTTTGAGAACTTATGTTTGAGCATGGGAACCCTAGGATGAAAACCATAGTGATTTCAAAGTGTGATCTTATACAAAGTTCACATTTGAGCTTCATGAGATGCAAAATCTAGTTGCCTTGTATTGATCCAATTTTCCATTGTTATTGGTATCAATTATTGCTATTGTAGAATAATTTGAATGTAATATAGTCATTATTGTAATATGAAAGACAGTGGGAATTACATATGTATTTTTTACTCATTTTAATAAGAAGATCAAGTATTAGTTGCCATTGTTGATCATAGTGTAGTAAAATTATTGTATATCAACATTAATTTAAATTTGAGTTTTCTAAGATATAATTAAATAATAAGGCTTAATAGTGTTGTTATTTAACTAATAGGTGTTTATGAAAGGTTAAATTTATTTTTTTGTCTCGATGCATTATGTAATGGTATCATATCTAGTGATCTTGATAGCTTATGCATTCAAAGTTCAACTTTACATGTTTTAGTTTTATACAATACAATGATAAAGAAATTAAATATCACTTGAGGGAGATAAAGAAATAAAGTCAATCTATAAAGATTTTAGATACTCGATCATCTCCTACAAAACCTAATATAGAGCATAATATTATGCTAGAAAGAGAGAGGAGAACACACACATATGCCAAACTAGAGAGTTGGACCAAAAGAAAGTTTGATCTAATGATTGTTTTAATGGCACAATCACTTCACGAGATGGATAGTAATATAAATATGCCTAGACAATTGACAAGTGAAGGAAGTGCTTCTAAGGGTAATAATTTGTATGCCACTCAAAGCCATACATAAAAGACTATTCTTATTTCAATTGCAAGATCAACCCGACCTACCTTTTTAAATAAAGAGGTGGAGGCTCTAGAGCCTAAATCCTAAAACTTACTATTTGATGATATTAGGGATCATTATGAAAAATGCATAGCTCTTACTGAGGATATTTGAAGTGAAATGTAAATCACCAATTATATGAACATGAAGAATTCCTAGAATGGTTAGAGAATTGAGAGCCTTGATTGCAAGTCATTCAAAGAGATGTGCAATGAGCTTTGGGAAAGTTGATAATATCTCCCTATGATGGAAATAGCAAATTCTTAGCTTGTGCATGGGTACACAATCTAGACACATACTAATCCATTGGATCAATGACCAAATATGAAGCAATAAATATTACCACTTGAATTTGGAGGGTACTATAGATGAGTGGTGGTACCATGGTCTGATCACTTGACGTCACAAATTCACCACCTCACATGATGAATTTCACAAAATTTTGATCAAGATGTCTTTGGAAAGGACAAGTGCATTAGATTGAGGTAATGTCTAAAGATGAATCAAGATCCAAGGAACTTGAACCACAAAGTGAAGAACAATCCAAAAAAGATATTGAAGAAGAAGAAGATCAACCAAAAGGAGAAGAGGTCATCTAGGGAGGAACTCTTGCCACTCTTTGGTACTCTAAAGTACAACCCCTTTCGCATTTGTGGGGTCTTAAAAGGTCAAAGGGTGATTGTACTTATTAACACTAGCACTTCTCACAACTTCATTAGTGAGAGATTGGTGACCAAGTAAGGCCTCGAGGTTGATAACTTTGAAGGATTCAATGTTATGGTATCTAAATATTTAACATCAAGGAGGGGAAAAAACTTTATTCAAACAAGAAAACGTTACAAAGCAAGGGCATTAAGTGGCCCTATCAAGTTCAACCAAATGATCCAATTGAAGAGACAGATCCGGGTGTAGTTGACCCCGATCCACCAAATTCCAATCATGAGTATGATCAAAAGCCCACTTAGCCAAACAATCAACAACACCATTCCATTCTCGAGGAATATGAGTGAAAGTAATATAGTCCAGAGAAGCACAAAGAGTGAGAATTTTTTCAACAATCAAAACCAACTGCCAACTCACATCATCTAAATACTGCCTTTTTAGTAAGTTCACCACAACCTGGGAGTCAGACTCACATATGATCCTTCACCATCCCAAATGACTGCCCCACTCCACAACCAATAAAATGGCCTGAGCCTCCATAAAATTATTAGTATGAAGACACTTATACACAAAGAAGATAAACTGAACATCCCTAAAGCTATCCCGACCAATACCCCCAATGCTAGCATGACCCAAATTTCCATGAGAAGAGCCATTCGAGTTGATTTTTAGGACTCCACGAGGAGGAGGGATCCATCTTCCCTCCCTATTCACCTTCGGGGTAGGATGTCTACATCTATTGTGCATGAGATGCCATTGCAGAGGTGGAAGATGAAGACGATTACAACAACCAACATCACGAGGATCCACCAACATCGTCATATCACACTTAGCTGCAATAGTTTCCCCTAAAGAGTTTAGAATTTTCCACTATAGGTGAGGGGCCATCAACAACGAATCCTAAAAATTCCACCTATTCCTCTCCAACCACAGGTTCTAGATAATAAAGGAAGGCCCAAG